>CM075977.1:188978869-189213605 GCA_038087875.1 Malacoraja senta
ACATGCTCACCCTACCGGTCGCCTAAAGTGTCCCCAACTGCTTTCTCCCTTCCGGGTTCACTGCCTCCCTCTCCCACTAACTTTTCTGGTATGGAGGGAGAGGGGTGTGTCCGTACGCGTTCGGGTCATATTAGTAGACCGCCTGACAGATACGGAGAGTGTGTTTAAATCCGCGTGTTTCACCTTTGCCTAACCATCTTTACGGGGAAGGATGTAGATTGGTTATTGCATGTAAACCAATCATAGTAGAGTATCATCATTAACCCCACCTTACTGTATACTTTATATTTACACCCACCTCCTACATTAGGTAGTCTTGGAAGCGGTAGTGATGAACTAACAACCTGCTGTACTGCTATACTGTGTGTTACAATTAAAGATGACTTAAACTCTGGACCTATGTTACATCAACTATTTACAATATGTACTCTGGTTCTCGATTCCCTACTCTGGGTAAAAGAGTCTGTGCATCTACCCGATCTATTCCACTCGTGATTTTATATACCTCTATAAGATCTCCCCTCATCCTCCTGCGCTCCAAGAAATAGAGGCCCAGCCTACTCTAGAACAAACCAGACTAAGTGGGACCCGTTGGGTCCCAGGTTCACATGGGAGGGCATATCCCCTGACGCAATATTCCACCTCTCCACCAATTCCAATATTGGTGGCCAGTGGGGGGGGGGGGCTTTCTGGAGTGCTGGTATGGGTGATGTTGGCTGCAGGGACTACTGGTCTCCAGAGCGCTAGTATGGACATTGTGGGCCAAATGGATTCTTGGGGTGGCAGCTCAGTTCCTTAGCCTCATGTGCTGGCTGCTCACTCACAGCTGGTGGGCTGGCAGTTGACTCACGGCTATTCCTTGAAATTCCATTTCGAGCAGAGTGCAAGGCCACCAAATTCAAATCCATTTTCCTACCATTTCAAGCAGAGTGCAAGGCCACCAAATTCAAGTGCAGTTTCTTACCTCTTCCAGCAGGGTGTAAGGCCACAAAATTCAAGTGCAGTTTCATACCACTTCAAGCAGGGTGCAAGGCCAACAAATTCAGGTTCAGTTTCCTACCACTTCAAGCAGGGTGCAAGGCCACCGAATTCAAGTGCAGTTTCCAACCACTTCTAGCAGGGTGCAAGGCCACCAAATTCAAGTGCAGTTTCATACCACTTCAAGCAGGGTGCAAGGCCACCAAATTCAAGTGCAGTTTCATACCATTTCAAGGAGGGTGCAAGGCCACCACATTAAAATGCAGTTTCATTCCATTTCATGCAGGGTGCAACGACACCATATTCAAATGCAGTTTCATACCATTTCATGCAGGGTGCAATGCCACAACATTCAAATGCAGTTTCATACCATTTCAAGTAGGGTGAAACAACCATAAAACCACCATAAAACCACACAAAACACCACACTCACAGTTCAGTAGACATTCAGTGTGTTCAGTTGATTCACAGCTCAGACAGAGATGTGACCTTTCCCTCCCCCATCATGCAGAGATTGAGCCACACCCACACCTCCAGGTTTTATAATCCCTCCCCCTCCCACTGGAAAAGGTGTGGCCTTCATGGCGTGATTGACAGGAGAGAGAATCTCAACATATTTTAAACACTAATAACACTTTTGTATTTCATTGATGGGAAGAATCCTCTGCACCTGATAAGCGGATGGGGACTAAGTAAGATGACCAAAAATCCCAGCTGTAAGTGGCAGCGTATTATCTAAAATCAATATAGTGCAAATAGGAAATTGTCAAGTTTAGACAAACAACCAATTGCAGTGCCTTTTCACTTCAACCCAAAACCCCCAAACAACCCTTTGCAGTGCCTTTTCACTTCAACCCAAAACCCCCAAACAACCATTTGCAGTGCCTTTTTACTTCAACCCAAACCCCCCAAACAACCATTTGCAGTGCCTTTTTACTTCAACCCCAACCCCCCAAACAACCATTTGCAGTGCCTTTTTACTTCAAAACAAACCCCCCAAACAACCATTTGCAGTGCCTTTTTACTTCAACCTCAACCCCCCAAACAACCATTTGCAGTGGCTTTTTACTTCAACCCAAACCCCCCAAACAACCTTTGCAGTGCCTTTTTACTTCAACCCAAACCCCCCAAATAACCATTTGCAGTGCCTTTTAACTTCACCCAAACCCCCCCCCCCCAAACAACCATCTGCAAAGGTTACTGGGGAGACTTTAAACAAGAATGGTTGGGGGGAGGGACTCAAATAGAGAATGCTATTAGACAGTGTGTGAGGCAGGAGGCAGAGAAGGAAAGCACTCAGACCCAACATGTAGGGGGGACAGAAGAAAACAATAATAAACAGAGAATAAGAGGTGGTGGGGTTCTTAAACAGAGGGGTGTAAAATGCGGGCGGAAGCAATAGGTAGCAAGGTGAAAAGTAAAAGTGGCAGGCAGACAAATCCACGGCAAAAATCAAAAAGAGCCACTTTTCAACATAATTGTATAAGGGGTAAGAGCGCTGTAAAACAACCCTGAAGGCTTTGTGTCTCAATGCAAGGAGCATTCGTAATAAGGTGGATGAGTTGAACGTGCAGATAGCAATTAATGATTATGATATAGGTGGGATCACGGAGACATGGCTCCAGGGTGACACAAGGCTGGGAGCTGAACATCCAAGGATATTCAATATTCAGGAGGGATAGAGAGAAAGGAAAAGGAGGTGGGGTAGCGTTGCTGGTTAGAGAGGAGATTAACGCAGTGGACAGGAAGGACATTAGTTGGAGGATGTGGAATCGGTATGGTAGAGCTGCGAAACACTAAGGGGCAGAAAACGCTGGTGGGTGTTGTGTACAGGCCTCCTAGCAGTAGTAGTGAAGTTGGGGATGGCATCAAACAGGAAATTAGAAATGCGTGCAACAGTTATAACAGGCAAAACAGTTATAATGGGTGACTTCAATCTACATATAGATTGGGTGAATCAAATTAGCAGGGGTGCTGAGGAAGAGGATTTCTTGGAATGTATGAGGAATAGTTATCTAAACCAACATGTAGAGGAACCAACGAGAGAGCAGGCTATTCTAGACTGGGTATTGAGTAATGAGGAAGGGTTAGTTAGCAGACTAGTTGTGCGTGCCCCCTTGGCAAGAGTGACCCATAATATGGTTGAGTTCTTCATTAGGATGGAGAGTGACATTGTTAATTCAGAAACAACGGTTCTGAACTGAAAGAAAGGTAACTTTGAGGGTATGAGACGTGAATTGGCCAAGATTGACTGGCAATTAGTTCTAAAAGGGTTGACGGTGGATATGCAATGGAAGGCATTTAAAGACTGCATGGATGAACTACAAAAATTGTTCATCCCAGAAACAGGTGAATTGATCATGAGGAACAAGGATATGGCGGACCAATTGAATAACTACTTTGGTTCCGTCTTCACTGAGGAAGACATAAATAATCTGCCGGAAATAGCAGGGGGCCGCCGGTCAAAGGTGATGGAGGAACTGAGTGAAATCCAGGTTAGTCGGGAAGTGGTGTTGGGTAAATTGAATGGATTAAAGGCCGATAAATCACCAGGGCCAGATAGGCTGCATCCCAGAGTACTTAAGGAAGTAGCTCCAGAAATAGTGGATGCATTAGTGATAATTTTTCAAAACTCTTTAGATTCTGGAGTAGTTCCTGAGGATTGGAGTGTAGCAAACGTAACCCCACTTTTTAGGAAGGGAGGGAGAGAGAAAACGGGGAATTACAGACCAGTTAGTCTAACATCGGTATTCGGGAAACTGCTAGAGTCAGTTATTAAAGATGGGATAGCAGCACATTTGGAAAGTGGTGAAATCATTGGACAAAGTCAGCATGGATTTACGAAAGGTAAATCGTGTCTGACGAATCTTATAGAATTTTTCGAGGATGTAACTAGTAGAGTGGATAGGGGAGAACCAGTGGATGTGTTGTATCTGGACTTTCAGAAGGCTTTCGACAAGGTACCACATAAGAGATTAGGATACAAACTTAAATCACACGGTATTGGGGGTTCAGTATTGATGTGGATAGAGAACTGGCTGGCAAACAGGAAGCAAAGAGTAGGAGTAAACGGGTCCTTTTCACAATGGCAGGCAGTGACTAGTGGGGTACCGCAAGGCTCAGTGCTGGGACCCCAGCTATTTACAATTTATATTAATGAACTGGACGAGGGAATTGAAAGTAACATCTCCAAGTTTGCGGATGACACTAAGCTGGGGGGCAGTGTTAGCTGTGAGGAGGATGCTAGGAGACTGCAAGGTGACTTGGATAGGCTGGGTGAGTGGGCAAATGTTTGGCAGATGCAGTATAATGTGGATAAATGTGAGGTTATCCACTTTGGTGGCAAAAAGAGGAAGGCAGACTATTATCTAAATGGTGACCGATTAGGAAATGGGGAGATGCAGCGAGACCTGCGTGTCATGGTACACCAGTCATTGAAAGTAGGCATGCAGGTGCAGCAGGCAGTGAAGAAAGCGAATGGTATGTTGGCCTTCATAGCAAGAGGATTTGAGTATAGGAGCAGGGAGGTTCTACTGCAGTTGTACAGGGTCTTGGTGAGACCACACCTGGAGTATTGCGTACAGTTTTGGTCTCCAAATCTGAGGAAGGACATTATAGCCATAGAGGGAGTGCAGAGAAGGTTCACCAGACTGATTCCTGGGATGTCAGGACTTTCATATGAAGAAAGACTGGATAGACTTGGCTTATACTCGCTAGAATTTAGGAGATTGAGAGGGGATCTTATAGAAACGTACAAAATTCTTATTGGGTTGGACAGGCTAGATGCAGGAAGATTGTTCCCGATGTTGGGGAAGTCCAGGACAAGGGGTCACAGCTTAAGGATAAGGGGGAAATCCTTTAAGACCGAGATGAGGAAAAACGTTTTCACACAGAGAGTGGTGAATCTCTGGAACTCTCTGCCACAGAGGGTAGTTGAGGCCAGTTCATTGGCTATATTTAAGAGGGAGTTAGATGTGGCCCTTGTGGCTAAAGGGATCAGGGGGTATGGAGAGAAGGCAGGTACGGGATACTGAGTTGGATGATCAGCCATGATCATATTGAATGGCGGTGCAGGCTCGAAGGGCCGAATGGCCTACTCCTGCACCTATTTTCTATGTTTCTATGTTTCTATGTTTCTATTTGCAGTTCCTTTTTACTTCAAACCAACCATATATTCATTTTCAAACAACATTAAGGGCACTCACAGTTGAGTACACATATGTTCAGTGTTATTCAGAGCTCAGAGAGACGTGGCCCTTTCGCTTCCTCCATCTTGCAGAGACTGAGCGAGGCACACCACGTCCGCATTTTATAGTCCCTCCCCGGTCCCACCAGCAGTGGCAGCAGAGAGAATGGCAAAAAATTAAAAAACATTAATTTCTCTCTGATTTTTCATTGATGGGAAAAATCCTCCAGTCCAGTCCGGCGGAGGGGGGTTCTGAGCAAGCTGGCCAAAAATGACGGCCGTAAGTTGCGGCGTTCTCTCGGAAATCACATCGCAGTGAGTCAAAAGCGGTTAAGATCTTACTTTTAGTAATATAGATATTCATATGTTCTATGTTAATTTCTTCAATACCTCTCTACATCACCATCTATATCCCTCACTTCCTTTTCCCCTGACTCTCAGTCTGAAAAAGGGTCTCGACCCAAAACATCACCTATCATTTTTCTCCAGAGATACTGTCTGACCCACTGAGTTACTCCAGCTTTTTGTGTCTATCTTCCTTTTCATCTCTTGTTTTATTATCAATCCAACTCCATATTCATTTCAATTGTACTTTATTTTCTAAAAGGAAATCATGAAAGAATCTATAGTTTCCAAAATTGATCAGCCAATATTTATGCTTAAGTAGTAAATATTAAATCAATTCTATTTATCTTGATTTGTTCCATTGGCTTATCTCTCGTTATGAATGTTCAGGGAATTCAGATATAGCACCTTATTTTCACACTTTTTATTACCTTTCTCTGATGTGTCCTTAGTCATCAATGCCCTTTTACAGTTAATAAAGTCTCCGGCCATAACATTCAGCAGCACCGTGCATGTGTTCCATACTGCAAGTTGTAATTCTTGGTTTTCTGAAAGGAAAAAGGTATAAGGATATATTACTGCTGAGGGAAGGGAATAAAAATAATGGGTGCAAGTTTCCAACATAAATTAAATGGGCTTTCATGAGGAGGTGGAGCTGAGATATGAGAAGGATGATTAGGTGTCATAATGCTACTATATATGGCTTGAGCCCTTTCACCGTCCACAATTTTGTAAACAGCCATTCCAATGATGGTGTGTATTATCGCCTATATGTAAGTGATATAGTGGTCATTTAGCTTATGCAGTTATTTGTCTCTCGATCTTTATCCTTCAAATGGATGGAGAAGTAGATTAGGGCAGCACAATGTATCTGTGTAATGTACCAATCATGGATGAATACAGCATTATGTTCAAGCCCGAAGCTGTGAGCCTGAGGTCCATAACAGGTCTAGTTCTGCTCAGGCTAGATGAAGGATAAGAATTGTCATAAAGTCAAAGTCCAACAGCAAACAAATGAGTGTTCATAAGGTCATTAGGCCATAAGTGATAGGAGTTGAATTAGGCCATTCGGCGCATCAAGTATACTCTGCCATTCTATTTCTCCCTCCTCACCCCATTCTCCTACCTTCTCCCCATAATCTCTGACACCTGTACTAATCAAAAATCTATTTATCTCTGCCTTAAAAATATCCACTGACTTGGTCTCTCCAGCCTTCTTCGGCAATGAATTCCACAGATTCACCACCCCCTGACTAAAGAAATGTCTCCTCATCTCCTACCTAAAAGAACGTCCTTTAATTCTAAAGCTATTACCTCTAATCCTAGACTCTCCCACTAATGGAAACATCCTCTCCACATCCACTCTATCTAAGCCTTTCACTTGTCCTGGCACACCACAACCACATTGAAGCAACTCCCTTTTATCCACATTAGTTTCTTCTATGCCTTACTATTCAAGGGTCATCCAAATGACTCTTGAACATAGTGATTGTATCCGATTGCACCACCTTCTCTAGCAGCACACTCCAGATATCAATCACTCTTTGTGTAATAGATTTTCCACTCAGATTCCCTTTAAAATTCCCTCATCTCGCCATAAATCTAAACCTTCTTGTTATTGATGCACTACCATAGGAAAAAAAGACTCTGACACACTTTCCTGTCTATGACTCTCATAATTTTATATATTGTACCTCAATAAGGTCATCTATCAGTCTCCTTCAATCGCCGAAAACAAAAAAGCCCAGCCTATATAATCTCTCCCCAGAGCTGAAGTCCACTAATCCAGAAAACATCCAGGTGAATCTAAGATGGACACAAAAACCAGGAGTAACTCTTAGGGACAGTCTGAAGAAGGGTCTCGACCCGAAAAGTCAGCCATTCCTTTTCTCCAGAGATGCTGCTTGCCCCAGCTTTTTGTGTCTATCTTCGGTTTAAACCTGCATCTGCAGTTCCTTCTTGCACATCCAGGTGAATCTCCTCTGTATTCCCTCAAGCACAACCATATTCTTCCTATAGAGTGGCAAATACAATTGCAGTCAAGCATAGTCCAACCATTGTTTTGTAATGTTACAACTTAACCTCCCATATTTTATATATGACGTCCCTACTTATGAAAGCAAGCATGTTCTATACCTATTTTACCACCCTATCTACCAGTTTGGTCACTGTCGGGGTACTATGGAATTAACAACACAAGGTTCTTCTGCTCATCAATATTCTTTAACACCTTATATTTATTGTTTATCCGACCCCTATTTGGCTTCCCAAATGCATCACCTCGTACTTTGGAAGAGATCCAACTAACCAGGAGTTGATTGCCAATTGATGAAAGAACTGTGCATTGAGCAATGACGATTCATGATGAGTTTATAAGATGCAACATTTACAAATAAACATGCTCACTAATTCTGAGCATGCTTGTGAAGAGATTGAACCTCCTGTGGCTTG
The DNA here is from genome assembly GCA_038087875.1 of Malacoraja senta. Taxonomy (NCBI): domain Eukaryota; kingdom Metazoa; phylum Chordata; class Chondrichthyes; order Rajiformes; family Rajidae; genus Malacoraja; species Malacoraja senta. The sequence continues at coordinate 188,986,830 of CM075977.1, forward strand.
CATCCAAGCTATGTTTTAATCCATGGCCCAGGGTGAATTATCTTTCTTCTCCCACTGTTTTCACAGATTCTGTCTGTAGAGTCTCAGATCTCTGTTCCCTGAGGAAACATTGCATCTCTAGTCTAGCATCCAAGAACCCTGAAGTCTGTCCTTTCCTCTTTGATGTCATTCAGTTCAGTTTGTCAAGTTGATTGCTGTTGTGGGACAACAATCAGCAACTTTTCGATTTCCCCCAAATCACTTTGTTCTTAAGGTCATAAGGTCATAAGTGACAGGAGTAGAATTCGGCCATTCGGACCATCAAGTCCACCATTCAATCATTGCTGATCTATCTCAACCTCCTAACTGCATTCTCCTGCCTTCTCCCCATAACCTTTGACACTTCTTTGTTCTTGACAGCTCCTGGGGTGCCAAACGGTGGCAGAAGGCTCCCTGGGTGCTGTGGAGGAAGAACTTGCCCAGGAGACCTAGTGGCTGAGCGAAGGAAGACTCATTGGACCGTGGCCTCTAGGGCAGAGGCAGGCCTGGCTCGCCACTGTGCAGATAGACCTGGCAGGCTGCAACCTGCAGGGGGGAAACTCAGAAGCCACCAAGATCGTCCCCGAAGACCAGAGTGCTGAGGAGGAGGGAGCCGCTGACTCCAGTATATCGAGCGGGAACCGGACTTTGGACTTTGTGTAAATGGCGCTAAAATATGGTGATGCTTGCATGTGCGACGTATGCAAAAAGAACTTCACGGTGCAGTGCACACCTGACTATAAAGCACCATTGAACTGTGACATTTTAGGTCTCTCTCCACTCTCCACTCTCCATTTTAATTGAAAGCCCTGTGTACTGGATAAGTCATCCAATTCACCGGGATTCATGCCCCAATTGGCTCCAATCCCCCTAAATTGAATTGGATTCCCTGCCTTCCATAGAACTACTAGAACTGCCATATGTGTTAGCAGAGAATGGCATAAATTCTCTCAACTACACTCTTTCTTTCCGCTGAGTGTCCAGGTTTGTGGTTAATTTCCTGGACTGGCTGCTACAGTTCTGTATTATTGATGTAGGAGCATGAGTTCCAAACCCATCAAGGCAGCTGGGGCATTTAAATTCAAGGGATTAGATAAATCTGTTTTTTTTAAATGTAGGAAGGAACTGATATTTTTGTTTCCGTAATTGTAAACAAGAACTACCAGATTCATTCTCATACTTCCTTTTCTTATTGTAGGTTATCTGCCATCCTTGGCCAGTCTAACCTTTATGTAATTCCAGACCCACCAATGAAGTTGAGTGGAATGGAATTAATCTCAGTCTATGCCAGTGAGGAAATGAATAATCAAAATGGCAGTGGTCCCAATTCTGATCACAAACAAATATCTCTCCGTATATATTCTTCCCAGTGTACATAAAAAATGATACAGCATGTCTCTGTGAAGGATACACTGTCCACATTGACATTGTCAATGTGGGCAGAGATGGGGTGATGTTTCAGGGTTGCTAAACTGCGTTCGTACCACATCCCTGCCCCACATTGTTTTCAGTGTTGGCATTCCAGCCAACCTTATCAGCAGCAATTTATAATGTGGAATTCAAATCCCATTGCTGTCATTGACACAACAAGAAGATGTTAATTCATAGCTCCAGACCTAACAGCAGAACCATTAGGGCAACATAAGGACTCTGATGAAATCGGTAAAGGTTTTGGCAGAAATTGAGTGGTCCATGAAGAACCTGCATCACAAGAAAATCTTGTACTTCCAAGAACCTGCCCACTCCTTTGTCTCAATGGATGCATTTTAATTTAGTTTAATTTACAGTGCGGAAACAGGCCCTTCGGCCCACCGAGTCCGCGCCGATCAGCAATTCCTGGACATTAACACTACTCTTCACACACTAGAGACATTGTTTTACATTTACACCAAGCCAATTAACCTACAAACCTGTACGTCTTTGGAGTGTGGGAGGAAACCGAGATCTCGGAGGAAACCCACGCAGGTCATGGGAAGAAGGTATAAACTCTGAACAGACTACACCCATATTCAGGATTGAACCTGGGTCTCTAGTGCTGTAAGGCAGCAACTCTACTGCTGCGACACCGTGCTGGCCATAGAGAGCCTTCTCAGCACAAATTTACAATTGTTCCTATGGCTTTCCAGAATATCTTCTGCTTGGCTTGAATCATTCCTTTGCCAGTTCTAGCATTATTCCCACAAACTTTGCACAGGGCACAGTGCACAGGAACTTCATATTAGAACAGTTCAGCAAACGTGTCTGATCGTGCCTTGTTGTCATCACTCACAGGATGAGACTGAGCAGGATCAGCCTCTACTCACTCAAGTTCAAAGAAATGAAAACTGACAAATAACATCTGAGAAGTCTACAGAAGTGTCTCGACCTGAAATGTCACCTATTCCTTTTCTGCCTGACCTGTTGAGTTACTCCAGCATTTGCTATCTATCTTCAGTGTAAACCAGCAACTGCAGTTCCTTCCTACACAATAAGATCTGAGAGACTGAAACAGAGTTAATTTTTAGGGTTGAATCCTAACATCCTGGCGCTCTCCATGTGGAGGTTATATATTCTCCTTCGACTGTATGAATTTCCGTGGGATGCTCTAGTTTCCTTTTTCATCACAAAGACATGCGGGTTTGCAGGTTAATTAGCCTCTGTAAAGTGCACGTAAAGTATAGGGAGTGGATGGGAAAATGGGATAACATAGAACTAGCGTGAATGGGTGATCGGTGGTCAGTATGGACTCGGTGGGCTGAATGGTCTGTTTCCATGCTGTATCTCTAGCAGAGAAGTCATAGAATCTGGGACAAATTCACCAGAATGCGGGGAGAATAAAATCAAGAGATTAATGTAAGATTGTTTCAGATGACGGCTTGATTGGCAGTCAGACTCAATGGGTCAAAGGGCTTGTTTCCTTATGTCACTGTGATTCTATGGCTAGAAGGTCTAAAAAAGGAGGGAGTTGAGATGGTGGGGAAGGGATGGGAGGTTGAGGCATCTCATTTTCGGGATAAGGAATCAGCCACAAAGATATGGATATGTTCATGTGCTGAATGTTCAATTTATCCATCCCAGTGGCTGTTCAGTCATCAAGTCTATTCAAGGTAGACATTGGTGAGTATTTGGAGACAGAGGGGGTGAGAGGACATTGGGATCAGAAGGAAAATAGATGAAACAGTGGATAAGCATTGAGAAAAGTAGATTGGAGAGGACCCTTAAAGAGCCAAATGGTGAACTCCTACTCATGTTTCTTTTTATACAAGAGGGAACAGGAATTTGATTGGTTGTGTTAATCAAGGTAGAGATTGGTTAGTTAATTAAAATGAGAAACTAATGGTTTCAGTATTCCCAGTCCACCTCTGGGAAATCCACAGCAGATCCAAAAAATACATCTTCACCTCACTATCAAGTACGGAAATCTGGCTGATGGATATACAGATTGATTGCCTAATAACCGGCTTATTAGAAAACTCACGGATACATCTCTCATCAGTGGTAAGATGCTGTCGTTAGATGCCTTTGTTTATGATAGGTGTGACAACCATCATTATCGATGTTTTCACTTATGGTTTTCAAAGATTATGATCATTCAACAAATGATCTAACAGAGCCGTGAAATCTGGAAAGTTTATTCAAATTTATCTTCCTGTTCTAACACTAGTGTTTTGACCACAAGTGAAGCATGCAGACAGAAAAATGAAGAGTGAAAACACGTCTCTGACACCCTGCCCTGTTCCTGGCTTTGCCTTTCATTCCTTCAGCGTTACTTGCGATGAAGTTGGTCACATTTCTGCCTCAGAATGCACAGGTACTGAATTTTGAAGTCATAAGCAGAAAATACCTCATCAAGATTCCAGTACATTGCTGTACTTTTGGAGGTGTTGTGTCTTTAGATGTTAAACACAGATCTTTTCACCTTCTCAAACAGACGTAAAATTATCTCCTGGCTCTATTTAAAAAAAAAGATATGTCATTCCTGGTGTCCTCGTCGCTATTGATTTATCCCTCAGCTGCCTATATTAAAAATGAATTTGATTATAATGTGTATTGCAACATTCTACAATTGAAAGGAGAGTTTATTCCCAGTCTAATTTTGATAACAGTCATTTTGTGCCGCTCTATAATCTTGACTGGGCACTTTCCATTGGGAACTGTGCTTTTGTGTTTGAAAGGACTTCTCTTTAAGTAATGCCATTCTTGGATAATGTTTCTTTTGGAGAAATCCTGGGAAATTATAACATGGTGAGGAGCAACCATCAGTGTTCAATCCCAAACTACAATACTTTCACTGCAGAATCCTGCATTGTGATCCGCCTCATTAATTACTTTCTGTCCGCCTGTCTCCTTCTTGTGGTTCAAATCATCTACTCCATCTACCCAAGTTATTTCAACCTCCTGGGCTTCATCCACTTACTGATCACTCCTGGCCTCTACTTCCATCCACTGCTATTGCTTGCTGATCTCTGAATTGTCATAGCTGTAGGCTGAAATGCCTCAAACCACTATACTCTGCTAGCCAGCAAAAGATTGTTGCCTGGAAACTGATATACATTGTTAAAGGGGTAGTGCATGGTATATGAGCATTGCTTTAATAACTGATTCTATCACAGGGGTGCGGAGTCTTCACAGAGCAGCAATTGCGTGTTCGCTGTTGTATGGCCAAAGTAAAATACAGTGCTCAGTCGTTCAAATCTGAAGGGGTGAGGTGGTCGAAGGTGGTTTTAGGGGAGAGAGGGCTAGTGATTAATTTACCTTCCTTCAGATTACGGCCTTCTTATCTGAACAAGTTCTGTCTCTGAGCTACATACAGTAGGTGAGATTAAGATAGATGGCTGAAAGTGGAAGGAGAGATAGGGGACAGAGAGAATTCCAGAGCTTAGGAGCTTTGTCAGTTGGTGTCAATGATGGAATGATTAAATTTAAGGAATCTCCGGAGACGCAAAACTGCAGAAAGCAATGTCACTGGTGCATAGGTAGCAAATGAAGTCAGACAAATCAACAGCAACAGAGGGGCAATAAGGTCACACACTTACAGGGACAAACCCCAGGCGGTTGAATTCTGCATCATATTGCATTACTGGTCTTTGTTTCCCGAAACTGTGAAAGCAATGCAAAAGTAATTGTGTAATTGCCCCAGAGAGGTGCAGAGATTATTTACTGGAATGAAATCAGTAGAATTTAGTGGAAAGGGAATTGTCCTTAGAGCAGCGAAAGTTAAGGAGAGACGTAAAGGATTATTCAAAATCATGAGCAGTTTTATAGGAGCTCTGATTAAATATGCAATAACCAAACAACATTACACATATTAAATGTGTAGTATGGATCTGCGGATGCTGGTACATACCAAAGATAGATACAAAGGGCTGGAGTAATTCAGCATAATTTAAGGGTCCCGCCCTGAAACATCACCCATCCCTTTTCTCCAGTGATGCTGCCTGACCCGCTGAGTTACTCCAATACTTTATTTCTATCTTCTTTTCATATAAATCAAATATTGCAAATTTTATTAGTATTCATGAAATGGTTGATCACAGGAAGCACTTATTTAACAAACAGCAGGTTCAAATCGCAATATGATGGCCAAACTATAGAAATTCATCTAAAGGTGAGAACAACAGAAAATGTTTAAGTGTGGAAACAAAGAACGGTTGAAGTTGGTTAATAGACAAAAGGACAAACTGCTTGGGAAACTCAGCAGGTCAGTCAGCATCTCTGGAGAACAAGGATAGGGAACGTTTCGGGTCCAACCCTTCTTCAGACGTTGTGGTGGGGTGGAGCGGAGAAAAAAGTTGGAAAAGGGGAGGGGCAGGACAAAGCGTGCAGATTGTGAAGGCAGAGTGAGAAAATTAGCAGTGGGAGGGGGGGGGGGGGAGGGGGGGGGAGAAATAGATGACAGTCCAGGTGGGGATGGGGGAGCTAAAGGTTCCGGTCACTCTCCATGAGTCACCAGACGTTTTGTTCACTTGCCTGGAAAGCCTCGACCGAAGCATGAGCTGCATTTACTGACCAAAGATCCTATAGGATCTTTGCTGCCAACCACACACACACATCGCAAAGGTGGGGGCCAGGGACAGCGGAGGAGCGCTGTCTGTGCAATGAAGACGAAGGCAAATGGCTGCCACAGAGCATGGTAAGTCCTTTAGAGAACTTCACGGAACCTCACGGAAACCTTGGGTGGGGCGCAAGGTCTCCAGAGGTTTCCGTTCATGTTTCCTAAGTGGGACAGGGGCATTGGTGGTTATCTATAATTGGAGAATTCAATGTTCATACCGTTTGGCTGTATGCTATCCAAATGGAATATGATATGCAGGACTTCCAATTTGTGTGTGACCCCACCCTATCAATGGTGGAGGCCCTGCACAGAAAATTCAGTGTGGCAATGGTAAGAAGAGTTAAAATGGTTAGAAACTGAGAGATCCATTAAGCCTGGGCAGAACCAGCACGTGTTCAGCGAAACAGTGCCCGAGTCTAAGATTGGACTCGCAGATGCACAGAAGGCCACATCGGGTACACCGGATGCAGTAGATGAGCTTAGAAGAGGTGCACATGAACCTCTCTCATGCCTGGAAGGTGGGGACAAAGATGGTGTATGGGGGAGAAAGAGGGGTGTTTGGGAGGTGGAATAATTATGCCCCTGTCCCACTGAACGGAAACCTCTGGAGACCTTACGCCCCACCCAAGGTTTCCGCGAGGTTCCCGGAGGTTCCGGTCACTCTCCATGAGTCACCAGAGGTTTTGTTCACTTGCCTGGAAAGCCTCGACCGAAGCATGAGCTGCATCTACTGACCAAAGTTCCTATAGGATCTTTGCTGCCAACCACACACACACATCGCAAAGGTGGGGGCCAGGGACAGCGGAGGAGCGCTGTCTGCGCAATGAAGACGAAGGCAAATGGCTGCCACAGAGCATGGTGAGTCCTTTCGAGAGCTCGGGAGGGAGGGAGAGAAGGGGAAAGAAGGGGAGAGAAGGACAGAGGAAGGGAGAGAGAAGGGGAAGAGAAGGGGAAGAGAAGGGGAGAGAGAAGGGGGCGAAGGGAAGAGAAGGGGAGAGAGAAGGGGAGAGAAGGGGAGAGAAGGGGAGAGAAGGGGGGAGAAGGGAAGGGAACGGGGGGGGGGGAAGAGGGAGTGGAGACAGTTTTAAGAAGCTTAATAAAGTTAGCGGGCATTTTATCTTCCGACAGATCTTCTAGGTCCTGAAAACCAAAGATCCTACAGGATCTTTGCTGAAAACTCCAATGAGCCAATCAAAATGGCTGGTCAGCGAAGGAGATTGCCTTCGACTGCCTGTAAGTAAATACAAACCCCACTCCACTGGCTTCGACCAAACGGCAACCTATTTTTAGTCAAGGCCGTTTTTTTTGTTGTTGAAATAATCGCAGGAACATAGAAGAAGCCGCGACTACGCAGAAACCACTTTCCACCAATAGGCAGAGTGACCGGAACCTCCGGGAACCTCACGGAAACCTTGGGTGGGGCGCAAGGTCTCCAGAGGTTTCCGTTCATGTTTCCTAAGTGGGACAGGGGCATTGGTGGTTATCTATAATTGGAGAATTCAATGTTCATACCGTTTGGCTGTATGCTATCCAAATGGAATATGATATGCAGGACTTCCAATTTGTGTGTGACCCCACCCTATCAATGGTGGAGGCCCTGCACAGAAAAGTCAGTGTGGCAATGGTAAGAAGAGTTAAAATGGTTAGAAACTGAGAGATCCATTAAGCCTGGGCAGAACCAGCACGTGTTGAGCGAAACAGTGCCCGAGTCTAAGATTGGACTCGCAGATGCACAGAAGGCCACATCGGGAACACCGGATGCAGTAGATGAGCTTAGAAGAGGTGCACATGAACCTCTCTCATGCCTGGAAGGATTGCTGGGGTCCCTGGATGGAGGTTAGGAAGTATAGGGATGGGTGTTACATATCCTACAGTTGCAAAGAAACTATCTGGGAAGGGCATGGTTCGCATGGGGAAAAAATGAATAAACTAAGGAGTTGCGATCTCTGCGGAGGTTGAATGGGGTGGAGATGGGAAGATGTGACTAATGGTAGGAACACTTTTGAGGTCTGCTTAAGGTTTGCTTCTCCTAGATTCTTTTTTTTATGTGTCTAGTAAGGGAGCAGCTGTGGTATTCAGTGTAGTGATATGGTCCTACTGTCAGATGTGGGTAAGCAGGGAGCAATCAATTGTCTCTGACAATTATGCCTGCAGGAGATGTGTCCAGCTGCAGCTAATCTCAAACCACATGGATCGGATGGAGAAGCAGCTGGACAACCTGAGGAGCATAAGGAAGCAGGGAGGGTTATAGACGGTAGCTTCAGAGAGGTGGCCACACCAAAGGTTCCACCAGATAGATGGGTGACCACCATGAGAAGTAAGCAAGGAGTGCAGGAATCTCCTCAGTCTTCATATCGAGCCCACAGCACAAGATAAGATATTGTTCAGCCGGAGCTGAACACACTTCTCGGCATCTTCATTGTAGGCAGTGAGATCGGCAGCTGTGCATTAGTTTTATATCATTGGAGTTATATCCCCACTTGTTTAGAGACACCTTATTCTGCCAACACCAGTTCTCAATCGATTGAGGCATTTCCATTTGGTCCAACTTGGGTCTGCACCAGGAGGGAGTTGCCCACGTGCCGTTAGTCCCATGGTAGTTGAGGGAGGTGGAGTGGATATTCTATTACCCCATATGAAGACTCTTGCTTCACTTGTTGTAATGCCAGCCTCAAGAGGAGTCACACATCTAAGAAAATGTTTCCTCGGCTTTAGGCGACTCAGAAATGGTGTCTGACCAAACATTGGATGTTGTCCATCTGTTATCTGCTGTTGGCGCTCCTGGCTCCTGCTCTTCTGATGTCTGGGGGCGGCTATGCCTGCCAGGAGGTAGAGGCTGTCGGTGCTTATTGGCTCGAGATAACCTGTGACAAGTCTGCAGGAAGCATTGAGGGCTGGGTCCAGCTTCTTGGCATGGGTGGATCTTTTCCATACTAGGCATGCATACTCAGTAATAGAATAGCAGAAGGCTTTTTTTTTTTTTTATTTTTTATTTTTTTATTTTTTTTTTATTATTAGAAGTACATTACATTACAACCACATACATTAATACTCGTCATTTATATCATCTTACAATTAATGTACTCCCTTTATTTATTTTTTTACACTAGAGAAAGAAAAGATTGAAAGAGAGAAGAAAGTGAAGGAAAAAGTGCAAGTGTAGAAAAGTGTAGAAAATGTAACAACAAAAAAGGACGAAGACCCTATAAGAGCGAAATTAAAAACAAAAAGAAAAAGAGTTAAGAAATAGGCCCTAAGAAAAGAAAAGAGAAAGAGAAGAAAAGAGAAACAAATGTTTTTTTTTTGAGCATCACGTAAATAGGACATACCAACTCTTCAACTATCATCCCCCCTTACCCGACCTCAATTTTTTATTTTTTTTAAAGTACTTTTGCACCCTATGTTTGTAATAATTCTATAAATGCAGACCACGTCAGGTGGAAGTGATCTGGTTTACCTGCTAGGAGGAGTCTTATCTCTTCAAGGTGTAATGTTTCAAACATATTTGAAATCCACATATTTATAGTTGGTATTGGAGCCTTCTTCCAAAATTTTAGAATTAGCTTTTTCCAAGTTATTAACCCATAATCCATTAATTTCTTTTGAAACACATTTAATTCTGGATCATCTTCCGTTATTCCGAAGATAATCCATTCTGCTTTGGGTATCAGTCTTGTTTTAAATAACTTTGTAAAGATTTCAAAAATTTCATTCCAAAATTTTTGAATTTTTGTACAGAAGACAAATGAGTGCGCTATAGTTGCTTCTTGGGATTGACATTTATCACAAATAGATGATACGTTTGGGAACATTTTATGAATTTTAGTTTTCGAATAATATAATCTATGTAAAATTTTAAATTGTATTAAAGTGTGTCTTACATTAATCGAGCATTTATGCACTTTTAATAAGTATTCATTCCAACTTTCCTTTGAAATTTTAATAGCTAACTCTTGTTCCCAGTCTCTTCTGATACCCTCCGTAGATGGTATTTGTGCATTTAAGATAATATTGTACAAATATGATATTAAGTTTGCTGATTCCGCTTTTATCTGCATTGCCTCGTCCAGTACATCTGCTGGGTTATTATGATGATCTTTATATATTTTTTCAAATAGTCGCATATTTGAAAGTATTTAAAATATTGATTATTTCCGAGTTTATATTTTATTTGTAATTGTTGAAATGAAAGTAATTTTCCAGTTTCATACAAGTCACCAAGCGTTTTAATTCCTAGTCTATCCCATTGTGTATAAGCTTTATCTATAATAGAAGGACTAAACGAAGGGTTATTGACTATAGGTAATAAAAGTGATAAGTTTCTTAATTTTAAATTTTGTTTTATTTGTTTCCAAATACGGATTGTACTATGAATAATTGGGTTCTTATTATAGTTTATGTTATTCAATTTCATTGGAGAGAGGAGGATCGCTCCAATGTTTCTAGAGGAGCAATCCTCTTTCTCCATTACAATCCAGTCTACTTGCTGGGCGGAGTTATCCATCAGTTGAATCATGTTTTTTAATATTTACTGACCAATAATAATACATAAAATTAGGTAGTGCTAGACCCCCCAATACTTTAGATTTATTCAGATGGGTTTTTGTATTCTATGTGATTTATAGTCCCATATAAAATTAGTGATATCTGAGTCGAGTTTTTTAAAAAACTTCTTAGGTAAGTATATAGGAATTGATTGAAATAGGTATAAAATTTGTGGTAAAAAGATCATTTTTATTGCGTTTATTCGGCCTATTAAAGACATCGGAAGCGTTTTCCAGAATTTAATTAATGTATTCAGTTTATTAAGTAGGGGGTCAAAATTTGCCCTGAGCATACCTTGATATGCTCTGGTAATTTCGATTCCCAAATATTTAAATTTTTCTGTAGCTATTTTAAAAGGGAATTTCAAAAGATGTGTTGAATCTTTCGGTTTTATTGACATAATTTCACTTTTATTCCAATTTATTCTATATCCAGAAAAGATCCGAAGTCTTCAATTAAATTTAATATATTTGGTATAGTGATTTGAGGTTTTGTAATATACAATAATATATCATCCGCGTATAAAGATATTTTATTATATGAGTCTTTAGTATTATATCCATGAATATCAGGGTGTATTCTAATTTTTTCTGCTAGCGGTTCAATAATGAGAGCAAACAGCTGTGGTGATAATGAGCATCCTTGTCTATTTCCCCTTGATAGTTGAAATTTCAAGTATAATATGTTATTAGTAAGTATTCTAGCTGTAGGTTTGTTATATAGTAACTTAATCCATAAAATAAAATTCTCTCCCAGTTGAAATTTTTGTAATACTTTATCCATATAATTCCATTCTACTTGATCAAATGCTTTTTCAGCATCCAGCGAAATAATTGATAATTCTTGATCTTCAGATTTGTGTGAGTGCATTATGTTGAGTAGACGTCTCATATTATTAGAAGAGTATCTCTTAGGGATAAACCCTGTCTGATCTGGGTTTATTAATTTACTAATGTATTTACTTAATCTTCTGGCTAATGTTTTCGCTAATATTTTTTGATCTGTGTTTAACAATGCTATTGCTCTATATGAGCCAGGTTCTTCTAAATCCTTATTTTTCTTAGGTATTAATGTAATCGTTGATTCCGCTAATGTATCAGGTAGTATTCGTTTTTTAAAAGCGTATTGGTACATTTTTTGTAATCTTGGTATTATTTTATCATAAAAGCTTTTATAAAATTCATTAGTAAATCCATCGTAGGAACATGGTCTCCTTTTATTGATTACTTAAAGGGTCAGAATAGTTCAGCACAGGAACCTGACTAGCACTCGGTCTAAAGAATGGATGAAAGGCTATACTCTGAAATGTACGAACATATCTCGAATGAAGTTTTTTATCTCAATAAATTTTTCCATTCTTCTTTAACTATTTTATTTTTTTTATTTTTTTTTTATTTTTTTTTTATTTTTTATTATTCTTCTTCTCTTTCTTTTCTCTCTTTACTTCATCTATCTCTTTAGTTCTATCTAGTTTTAAAAAAAAAGGCAAAAGGTATTGGAGACAATGTAATAATAATTGATAATATTATCAATTTAAAAATGTCAGACTGTAATGATGTAAATAAATTGTGTACTTATCTCCAATAATAAAAAAATTAAAAAAAAAAAAAAAAAAAGTAAATCCATCAGGGCCTGGTGTTTTTCCATTTTTTAGTGAGTTTATTGTATCTTCTAATTCCTTAATTGAGATTTGTGCACCCAGTTCCTCTTGTTCCTTCAGCTCTAACTTTGGAAGATTACAGGTATCCAAGAACTTTGTGATATTATTGGAATCAATTATCGTTTTAGATGTATACAAATTCTCGTAAAATTGCGCAAATCTTTTATTAATATCCTTCGGTGTTGTTAATAATTCCCCTTTATCTGATTTGATCTTTGGTATAGTATGTTCCTTTTCTCGTTTTTTTAGCTGGCGAGCCAAAAGTTTATGCGGTTTATCCCCAAATTCAAAGTGCTCTTGTTTTGTAATTTGAAAAAGTCTTATAAGTTTGGCAGATAATAATTTATTTAATTTAAATTTTAAAATTATTATTTTATTATGTTTATCTATTGATGGATCTTTAGCATTATCTATATCCATTTGTCTAATAAGTTCTTCTAACTGTCTTTGTTCATTCTTATTCTTTTTATTTTGAAAAGCTTGATATGAAATTATAATACCCCTAATGTATGCTTTAAAAGATTCCCAAAGTAAAGTAGGCGATATATCTGAAGTATCATTTGTTTGAAAAAAGACCTCCATTTGTTCTTTTAAATATATACTCGCTTGTGGGTCTTTTAAAATTTGAGAGTTAAATCTCCAGAATGAATTATTCTTAGACAATCCTTCCAGTTTTAAAAAGAAAGTTAGTGGAGAATGGTCTGAAATTGAATTTGTATGATATATTGCATTAGATGTTTGGGGAATTAATTTTGTATCCAGCAGAAAGTAGTCTATACGTGAGTATGTCTTATGTACCATTGAGTAAAACGAATATTCCCTGCCAGTTGGATTCACAATTCTCCAAACATCTGCTATATTAGTGTTATTTATGTAGGTATTGAGGAGTTCCCCAGTTTTCGATTTCATATTCCCTCTCTGTTTTTGACTTGATTTATCTAAGTACGGATCTAAAACACAGTTAAAGTCTCCGCCTATTATAACATTTTGATAGTTTGACTCTGCAATTATATTGAAGATTTTATTGAAAAAGTGGGGGTTATCAAAGTTAGGGGCATATATATTTACCAAAGTAAGTGGAGTGTCATGGATTTCTCCATTAACTATTAGGTATCTCCCTTCTATATCTGTTATAATATTCTTTGCTTTAAATGGTATACCTTTTCTTATGATAATTGACGTGCCTCTAGATTTTGAAGTGAATGAAGAGTGGTATGTTTGACCTATCCATTTCGCCCTCAGCCTAACTTGGTCCTGAGGTTTTAGGTGTGTTTCTTGTAGGAAGGTAATGTCAGAATTATACATTTTTAGCTGAGCTAATATCTTACCCCTTTTGATAGGTTCGTTAATACCTCTTATATTCCAACTACAAAATGAGATTCCTCCTAGGTTCTTTTGTGTGGTGTCATGCATTTTGAATAATTATAGTACCTTTGAATCTTGTGGTGCGTCCATATCCCAGGTCTTTAGGTATTGGGGGAGTTTTTGAATTATTAACTTTTGTTGGTATGTCCATATTATTCTTAGGGCTGGGTCCAGCTTCTTGGCATGGGTGGATCTTTTCCATACTGGGCATGCATACTCAGTAATAGAATAGCAGAAGGCTAACGCAGTGGAATGTAGGAACTGTGGGCTAGCACCCCATCTTGCGTTGGTGAGCTTACTAACAACATTATTGCGTGCGCTCACTTTTGACTTTGTTTCTCAATATGGGTCTGGAAGGTTAAAAATCGGTCAAGGGTTACACCAAGGTAAACCTGTTGCTCACAATGCTCCAATGTCACAATCACAATCACAATAATACTTTATTAGCCAAGTATGTTTAGCAATATATGAGGAATTTTATTTGCCAAGTCAGTCATACAAATGAAAAGCAACGGAACACACAAAACACATTTTAACATAAACATCCATCACAGTGACTTCTCCACATTCCTCATTGTGATGGAAGGCGAAAAAAAGTTAATTATCTTCCCTTTGCTCTCCCGCGGTCGGGGGCCTCAAGCCTTCCATTGACGGGATGATCTTGACTCCCATAGCTGGCGGCAGGCCCTCCGCAGGTGATCAGCTCCTGCATCGGGGGGATGTTAGCTCCACCGTGCCGAATGATCAGACCCCGCGTCGGGGATGGTTGAACCTTCCGCGACGTTGGAGCTTTCGACATCCACGGCCTCTCCCGAGATTGCGACCTCCCGATGTAAAGTCCGCAGGCCGTGGTTGGAGCGATCCCAGGCAAGGGATCGACTCCGATGTAAGTCCATGCCCCGCAGCTCCATCGATGGTAGGCCGCAGAGCAACCGGAGAATGCGATCCAAAAATTGATCCCACATCTGGCAAGGTAAGCAACTGAAAAAAAAGTTTCCCCCGACCCCTCTCCCCCCCCCCCCACATAAAACAAACTGGAGAACATTTACACAAACTTTAAATACACTAAAAATAAAATAAAGACGAAAAAACAAACAACTGTTGTCAAGGCTGCTAATCATACGGCGACCCTGGTGGTCAGTGTTGTTCCAGACCAGTTCACCTGAAGTTGTCTCTTGGCTTCTCGGTTTCTCAAGTGGAAAAGCGCACACCTATGTATTAGATGGGTTTGCACGGAGGTGGTTCTCCTCATAATATGGTGTTAGTTGATTGAAAGCATCGGTCAGCCTTTCCTCAACCACTGAAAAATCAGTATCCTGGGCAGCAACACCCAGGTCATCAGTATATGCAAAGCGCCGAGTTCCATCACTTCTTGGTTGGTCATTAGTGTAGATGTTGAAGAGTTAGGGAGCAAGCACGCTACCTTGTGGGAGACCATTTCTTCAGCCTATGCTATTTGCTTCATTTGCCACCCAACTCCACAAAGAACATCCTGTTCTCCAGCATACTTTCAATCAGCTCTGTGATCCGAATGTTCTTCGTCAAATCCAAGATCTTGCTAAGCAGACATCTGTGGTTGACTCTGTCATATGCTGCAGATAGGTCAACAAAGACTATGCCTGTCACCATCCCTTTCTCAAATCCATCTTCAATGTGTTATGTGAGGTTGAGAACTTCAGTGAATCTCCTCAGTGTACTGCTTGGATGCTATTCAGGTGATGGCTTCTGTCTCAAGGGTATATATATCAGCAGCTATGGCAGTGGCACAACTAGCTATGTTGAACAACAGGGTAGGGCTAGTCTAGGCAAGCTACAGTGACAGGGTACTCTATGATCTGGGGTACAGACAGGCATTTCTGTAGATGCGTGTGAGACTCCAAGCTGGTTTAATGCCTTCAGTCTGAAGAAGGGTCTCAACCCGAAACGTCACCCATGCCTTCTCTCCAGAGATGCTGCTTGTCCCGCTGAGTTACTCCAGCATTTTGTGTCTACCTTTGGTGTAATGCCTCCCTGGTGCTCGGCCAACAATGTCTCTGTGTGGGCTCAGGTCATTCTGAAGGGGGAATGTGAGAAGCCAGAGGTTGTAGTCCATATTCACACCAATGACATGTAAGAAGAAAGATTAGGTACTTCTCTTAAAAGAGAATTTAAGGAGATAGGTTGTAGGATCCTCCAGGAATGCAATCTCAGAATTCCTACCTGTGCCATGAGGTTTAGACATTTAAACTTTAGACTTTATGGAGACTAGCATGGAAACAGTTCCTTCGGCCCACCAAGTCCGCGCCGACTCGCAATCACCCCGTACTCTAACACAATTCTACACACTAGGGCCAATTTTACAACTTACCAAAGCCAATTAACCTACAAACCTGTACGTCTTTGGAGAGTGGGAGGAAATCAGAGCACCCAGAGAAATCCCACGCGGTCACAGGGAGAATGTAAAAAATTCCATACAGACCGCACTCGTAGTCAGGGTCAAACCTGGGTCTCTGGTTCCGTAAGGCAGCAAATCTACCAGTTCCATCATGGCGCCGCCCGTTTTATTGTGAACCAAAAAAGAGAAAGGAACTCCAGTGCAATATGAGGCTAAGGAGCTGGTACAGGAGAGAGGGCTTCAGATAGATGGATCATTGCCGTCTCCTCCAGGGTAGGTGGGACCAATACAGGAGGGATGGGTTGCACCTGGACTGATTGCAGGAGACCCTGGACTGGCACATTGACATTCTAGGGTTTCAATGTTTCAGATGTGATAGAGCGGGATGTAAAAACGATTGAGGGGTTGCTTTACTAACCAGAGATAATGGTACAACAGCACTGAGAGATGACATACTGGAGGGTTCGTCCATTGTCACAATAGGTAAAGCATAAAAAATAATAAAGGTCCAATCACTCTGATAGGTTAATAGAATGGACCTCCCAATACCTATCGGGAGATTGGGAAACATAGTATGTAGTTAATGGAAAGATGTGAAAGCATTAGGGTTGTCGAAGTGGGTGACTCAAACTTCCCCAATATTGATGGTGACTTCCTTCATGCAAGTGGCTTAGATGGGGGAGAACTGCACAAAATTCAAATTCAAATTCACATTCACATTTATTGTCAAATGCACCAATTAAGGTAGAGTGATATTTGAGTTACCATGCAGCCATACGATTAAAAAGAACACCACACAATTAAAAGAAAGATAGAACTTAACATAAACATCCACCACAGTGATCACTGTGATGGAAGTCAATAAAGTTCAGTCTTCCTCCTTTTGTTCACCCGTGTATGGGGCCTTAACCCTCCGCAGTCGCCGCTACAGATGGTTCAATTGTACAGGCCCTCGCGTCGGGATGATCGAAGCTCCGACGTCGGGATGAATGAAACACACTCCTTGGCTTGGAATGCCCGAATTGGCTACTCTCTTTCCTTCTCGATGTTATAGCCGGCAGGAAGGCCAGCGGTCGGAGCTCTTCTCTGGTGATCCCCAGCAAGGGATTCCTGGCTCCGGGATGGTAAAGCCCGCTCCATGCCTGCTGCAAGAAATTCTGCAGACCGCGGCTTCACGATGATAAAGTCAGCAGGCCGGCGGTCGGAGCCTTTCTTCTGTCTCCGCGATGGAAGTCCACGCCTGCTGCTGAAGCTCTGGGCCAATCTCTGGGAAATGTCACACCAATCCAAGTTGTTAGGCCGTGGGGGAGGCGACAATGCGACTAGGAGAAAGTCGCAACTCCGCCGTGGTAAATGTCTGGAAACTGTTTCCCCCTATTCCCCCCCCCCCCACCACCCCCCACAAAAAAAACATACCAAGAATCATTAACACATACATTTAGACATAGTAAAAAAACAAAAAATGTCGAAATGACTGACAAACTGCTGGTGAGGCCGCCGCTCGCAGCGCCACCTGAAGACGATACGATAGCTAAAGCAAAAGTGGGACCATATTGGACTTTGTATTGGGAAATGAGCCTGGCCCAGTGACTGGTGTTTAGGTGGGAACAGAGATCACAGCTCATTAAGTTCTAAGATAGTTATGAATGTGGATGTCTGGAATTGAATTGGGGAAGGGCAAATCACACATTATTAAATTTGAGCAAGGGAGAGTAAATTGGAAATGTTTGTTATTAGGTAAGTCCTTGTCTGACATGTTTTCTAAAGTTTTCTAAAGAGCAGCTGATCAGAGTTCTGGATTGACTTGTTCCAGGAAGGAAAAGGGAAATGACAGCAAAATAACGGAACTGAACGACGGGAAAGATGATCAATTTGATTAAAAAGAAAAGTGAAATGGGAAGCATATGGAAGATTTAAGATAATGAAATTATACAAGGCCCCTTTGTGGAATGTAATGAAAATAAGAAAAAAATCAAGCAGGGAATTAGGAGCGTCAAAACACCATATAATATCCATGGCAAGCCATTTAAGGAGAATCCCTAGGCATTTAATGCATGCTTGACTAAGTGGGACCTGTTGGGTCCCATTCTCACATGGGAGGGCTGGTCCTCCAACGCAATATTCCACCTCTCCACCAATTCAAATATTCCATCACTCATGCATAGCCCCCAACTGCGCAGGCGCGGCTGACAGGACCCGTTGTGATGCCCCTGATCGCTCGGCCTCCCCTCAACCCCCACACTCCGCCCCTTGCCCTTCCCCCATGCACTCACTCCAATCTCCCATCATCCCCCCCCCCCATCCACTCTTAGCGGTTCTCCAGCGGCGCAGCCATTCCCTCCCATTGGGTTCCCATTGTGACGTAGAACATGCAGGTATTACTGCGCAGTTGCAGCTGGCAGGCACGGCAAACAGAAAATAGATTTATTAATGCTTAAAATGTGAATAACTCTTAAAATATAACAACAATTCAAATGTTAAAGAGGAGATTTATTCAGTCCATTCTTTCTTGTTGCATCTCTTGTTGCATTCTGCAGTTGGAGGAGGGGATTGGCTTCAGGCGGAGGCTGTTGGGGGCTGGTAGGGTGAGCTTCCTGCAGCCTGGGGAGGGGCACGGCTTCAGGTGGGGCTGTCGGGGGCCAGTGGGGGAGGGCGGAGTGTCCTGCTGCCAGGGGAGGGGGACAGCTTCAGGCGGTGGACAGTTGGGTGGGGGCTTTCTGTAGGGATAGTATGGTGGTTGTGGGCCGAAGGGCCTGGTTTCCAGAGGGCTAGTATGTACATTGTGGGCCGAACGTATTCTAGGGCTAGTTCTGCAGCTGGAGACGGGGTGGCTTCAGTTGGGGGCCAGCAGGAGCGTTCTGCAGCCAGGGGAGGGGGATGGCTTCAGGCAGGGGCCAGTGGGGGTGGGGGAAGCACTGCCAAGGCCTACCGCTGCCGTTGCCTGCCGCTGCCATGGCCTGCCGCTGACAGGGGTGTGTGCAAGAGGTGGGGGCTGGAGGTGTGTGGGCAGGAGTGGTGAGCCTTCTGGACTCACAGTTCACTCACTCACAGCTTGTGGAATCACAGTTCACTCACTCACGGCTTGTGGACTCACAGTTCACTCACTCATGGCTTGTGCACTCACAGTTCACTCAGCCATGGCTTGTGGACACACAGTTCACTCAGCCACAGCTTGTGGACTCACAATTCACTCAGCCACAGCTTGTGGACTCACAGTTCACTCAGCCACGGCTTGTGGACTCATAGTTCACTCAGCCACAGCTTGTGGACTCACAGTTCACTCAGCCATGGCTTGTGGACTCACAGTTCACTCAGCCACGGCTTGTGGACTCACAGTTCACACAGCCATGGCTTGTGGACTCACAGTTCACTCAGCCACGGCTTGTGGACTCACAGTTCACTCAGCCATGGGTTGTGGACACACAGTTCAGTTACTCACGGTTTGCGGACTCACTTTTCACTCACTAACTGCTTGTGGACTCACACTTCAGTTCAGTCACTCGCAGATTGTGGACCTCTGGACAGGCTCGACTTCCGGTCTAAGCGTGACTTCCGGACTCAAGTGCGACTTCCGGACTCAGCACGAATTTCGGATTTTGCGCGATTTTTGGACTCAGCGAGAATTCTGGACTCAGCATGACTTCCGGACTCAGCGCGATTTCCGGACTCAGCCCTGGCTTGTGGACACAGTTAACTCAGCCACGGCTTGTGGACTCACATTTCACTCAATCACGGCTTGTGGATTCACAGTTCACTCACTGAGGACTTGTGGACTCACAATGCACTCATTCACGGATTGTAGACTCACAGTTCATTTACTCACGGCTTGTGGTATCACAGTTCACTCACTCATGGCTTGTGGACTCACAGTTCACTCACAGCTTGTAGACCACTGGACACATGATCGACTTTCAGACTCAGCGCGACTTCTGGACTCACCGCGAATTTGGGAGTCAGCACGAATTCCGCACTCAGCATGAATTCTGGACTCAGTGCGAATTCTGGACTCAGCATGACTTCCGGACTCAGCACGACTTCTGGACAGCGCGACATCCGGACTCAGCGTGTGTTCCGGACTCAGCAATGGCTTGTGGACTCACAGTTCACTCACACGCGGCTTGTGGACTCACAGTTCACTCACTCGCGGCCTGTGGACTCACAATTCACTCAATCAAGGCTTGTGTACTCAGAGTTCACTCACTCACAGCTGAAAAGGGAAAGGACAGCAAGATAAGGGAAATGAACCACGGGAAAGATGATCAATTTGATTAAAAAGAAAAGTGAAATGGGAAGCATATGGAAGATTTAAGATAATGAAATTATACAAGACCCTTTTGTGGAATGTAAAGAAAATTAAAAAAGAATCAAGCAGGGAATTAGGAGCATCAAAACAGCCATATAATATTCATGGCAAGCCATTTAAGGAGAATCCCAAGGCATTTAATGCATACTAGACTAAGTGGGACATGTTGGGTCCCATTCTCACATGGGAGGGCTGGTCCCCCAACGCAATATTCCACCTCTCCACCAATTCAAATATTCCACCACTCACGCATAGCCCCCAACTGCGCATGCGTGGCTGACGGGTACCCGTTGTGACTCCCCTGATCCCCTTCCTCCCCTCACCCCCCACACTCAGCCCCTTGCCCTTTTCCTCCCCCATGCACTCACTCCATCCCCCCCTCAAACCCCCCATCCATTATTAGCGGCTCTCCAGCGGCGCAGCCATTCCCTCCCATTGGGTTCTCATTGTGACGTAGAACACGCAGGTATTACTGCGCAGCTGCAGCTGGCAGGCACGGCAAATGGAAAAGGGGTTTATTAATGCTTAAAATGTGAATAACTCTTAAAATATAACAACTTCCGGTGGCGCCATGAAGTGATGAATGCGCAGCATTGAGCTCAGCTCCCGCTAAAATCACCAAAATCGTGTAAAAAGCCATTTTTAAAGTCGAGAAAATCTGAGTTTTTACGGGACCTTTAGATGAGTAAAGGAAAACAGCTACAGGGACCCAAGAAATCGACTATCAGACTCCAGCTTCAAGAAGACTTGGAAGCTCTTCAAACAACAACTGAAAGCTCAGAAGAAGAGTTTGATCCTCAACAAGCAGTATCTGAAATGGCTACAAGAGGAGAGACAAAAGAAAAGGAGAAAGAGATGAAGCAGTGGGAACAAACGGTAAGAGCTAATCTTACTAGAGATCTTACCAAAGATCTTACCAAAGATCTCACTAAGGAATTCTCCAAAATGCTTGTTAGTATGAATACTACAATGGAGAACAATCTCTCTAAAATGGAGGTTAACTTGTCTAAGAAAATTGATACTGCGCGTGATGAATCAAAGGAACAGTATGACTCTTTGAAGCAGCAGTTCATAGACTTGGATCAGAAGACAACACAAGAATTTGTGAGAATGGAAAATGATTATAATAAGAAATTTGATGAGCTGATTGAAGAGATGAAACATTCTGATAAGTCGACAGAAGAGATGAAGGTTGAAATGCGTGAGATGTCTCAGGAAATATCGATCTTGAAAAAAGAACAGGGTGCTAACCGGGAGCAATTGAATAAATTGACTGATAAATGTCAAGATTTGGAAGCTAGATCAAGGAGACAGAACTTAAGGATTATAGGAGTAAAGGAGGGACACGAGTATGGAATTCAAATGACCGAACTTGTCACTAAAACCCGAGGATTGATGTGGCACATCGGGTAGGTCGCTTCCGAAGAGAAACAAATGCTCCCCCAAGACAGATCATCATGAAATTCTTAGACATTTCAACCCTGGAAAAACTCCTGAAGATGATACCGCATGGTGAGAGGCTCACATTCGATGGAGAGACTGTTAGATTTTACAGGGACTACCCACGCGAAATATTGGAGAAAAGGAATCAGTTAAAAGTGCAAGTAATATCCTGCAAGGACAACCCAATGTGAAATACAGGGTGGTGTATCCAGCGAAGATGAAGATTACATACAACTCTACTCAACGCGCCTTCACGGATCCTGATCTGGCATTTAATTACACACAAGAAATTGTAAACAAAATAGAGAAAAGAGAAGAGAAGGTCGATGATTAAACTTTTCAATGGAAGACTGTGCTGTAATTAAGATGGCGGAACTGCTCTAGACATTAACCAGACAGACTTATCTGTCAGGAATGTGTTTTCAACGACAGAGCCCTGGTTTCACCTTGAACGGAAAAGTTGAAGAGAAACAAAAGGGGAAAGCAGACATGTTGAAGTAAAGCGACCTGATTCGAAAGAAACTCAAAGGAAACTATGGACTTAAGAAAAGTTGTAAATAATACAGTATATACTTAATGTAAAGAATTAACTAACCATATAAACTTTATATTACTAATCGATGGTTAGGCTATTATACTAATATTATACTAATATGACTAACTAACGTATTAACTAATGGAGTTTGGGGGATAAGGGGCCTAAAGAGCGTTAGATGGTTATTACTAACAGTTAAATAAATTTAATATAGCTGAAAGGAAACGAAATTTAATTTAGGATGTATACTAATACATAACAATTAATGAAAATGGGTATAAGAATATTATAACATCATAAGCCTGTGGGAAAGAGAGAGGCGTTAATGATTTGGAATAGTTCCAGAGGTTTGGGCTGGAAGACGGTTGTACTTAAGATAAAGAAATTTAACCCTTGAAACAGGCTGGTAATTAAGGAAAAGATGAACAACCCTGGGTACAGGGACAAAGCCCGTTCCTATGTTTTATGATTCCATGACTATGATACTGAGTAAGCACTATAGAAGGTTTAAAGCCTGGGTACATAAGAGAATATTTGAAATAGTACAGATGATGATAACTCTCTATTGATGAAACTTCTTTTGTTTTATGTCGTCTATGACATTTTATCTAGGGGGCTGAGCTCAATGTATAATTCCAACTACGGAGATCAATCAATTTTTGGCCATTTAAGGTATCTCCTTTTTGATACCTTAAAGTCACTTTTTTTTGTATTCACTTTTATGTGGTTCATTCAATAATTTTTCTTTTTTTCTTCACTATCTTTCAACACACTTTTCTCTTTTTCTTATGGAGGTTCAATAGACGGAGGAGATGTAAAATAACGTCAGAAGTACGGGACAATCCCCCCACACCCAAAATCCTGAGGTATTTAACTGCACCACATGAATCAAAATTACCAAAATCAATTAACAATGCAAGACAATAGGAAAAAAAAGAATGGAGGAATCACATTCTGTAGTTGGAATATTAGGGGTGCGAATGTTCCAATTAAGAGGGGCAAGATTCTGGCCCAGTTAAAATCTTTAAATGTGGACATAGCTTTTTTGCAATAAACTCATACGAAACTACAAACACAGATGAGACTGAGGGCAAACTTGATATGCCAAACTTATCACTCGTCATTTCCTGCTAAAGCTAGAGGCACGGCTATTATTATTTGGAAAGGTATACCATTTATATTAAAGAATACTATATCTGATAAAGAAGGAAGGTACACTATAGTAGGTATGTTACAAAACTTACCTTCAGTCGCGCTGTAATTCTGCCACTGGCCGTGTGCGCGATTTTGGCGCCTTTAAGGGGGGGGCGGGGTTAAAACGCGGTTTCTCCTTCCTTGTGCTGAATTATATTTTGTTGGAGTACCAGCCTCGGTGAAAGAATCGTTCCGGGTGCCGTTTTGCGTAGTTTGTTTAAAAAATCTCCCAACAAGTTCAGCGTTGGAATCATTTTAAAATCATCTTCTGAAGCGTCAACGCCAACAACGGGGACGGATTTCACACAAGGGAAAGGTAAACGAATGTGCCTTATTTTAATGTATAAACGTTCTGCTTAAGAGGCCTTTAATTCACTTTTTTTCATGCGACACGGTGATTTTTCCCCCCGAATTAACGGCAGTATTTTTCATGCCAATACGGGGTTAAATTCACCGCAAATGAACGTTCCAAATAATCGCGTTCCAGAAATCCCCATTCGCAAGATGATATAAATTCCCATTAATTTACAGGTATTAAACATTCAATTCCTTCCATTTGGCCTGTAAATTCATGAAAATTAGATTTAAAAATTATGTTATATTGTGAATTATTGTGTGAATGTTATTTGGACACTTAAGCTTTTTAAAAATGTTAAACTATTCTTAAATAAATGGATAGATGTTTAAATCTAGTAATTGAATTTAGATGAAACTGATGATTTTCTTGTTGAGTATTTACTATTTGTTTTAGCATTTAACTTTATCATTTCTACCTTTTTTTCTAAAGCTGCAAATAATAACTTGTTTCTGTTAATGATGTTCAGTGTTTTTTTTTAAATTTACATTGTAAATAGATGTCTCCAAAGAAGAAATGCAAAATTGTCAATCCAAAAGCCCAGGCAGGCATAGCTAGAGTTCAACTTGAAGAGAAGTTCTCTGTCATGCCTTAGTCTAAGAGGGATCTTAAAAATGGACACATCTTGTACACTCGTTTGGAAAAAGTCTGCCTGAAACAGAGAAATCGCTGAGTTCACATTTCTCTTTGTCGGATGCAGAAGGCTATTCATTTGTTACTGTTAAGTTAAAAGTGAAGACTCTCGTTAACCGGACTTTGCTTAAGTTTAAAAAACTCACCAATCCCAAGGAACTTGGAGTATTTATGGAAATTTGTGATGAAACTTTTAAACTTCCGGAAGGCAGTCAACACATTTCTTTAGATGACATTCCACTGCCTGGTGCTCAAGATCCTGAATCCTTGACATCTGCCGAAAGCCAAGTGCCCATATTTCAAGACACTGAGGACATGGGCGATGACAGTCATAGTCTGCATCCTCCACTGAATCTAGCAATGCCAACGACACCTGCTGCCTCACCTGATCCAATGCCATCGACATCTAGTGTTTCAAAAAGATGTACCAGAGAATTTCTAAGTCTTTCACCAGGGAAACAAAAATTGACGAAAAGACTAAAGTATATGTACGAATCCAGGGCTGCTCTTTCAACAAAGTATCACACAAAGATCAGTGAACTTAGGGCATGGTTGAAAACTCCCAAACGTATAGTTAATCAAGCCTTAAAGAGAAAGCAAAACCAAATAGATTTAAAGGACAGAAAGATTCAGGAACTCAAAACCAAATTACGTGATAATACTTCTGCACGAGTGCTTGCTAACACCAAGGCAGAGTTTTTGAAACTTAAAAAAGCACACAGACAATTGCTGATGTTTCGTGGCAGTACGAAAAGGAGGAAAACTGTTTCAATTCACCAGTACAGAAAAGTTCATGAAAATTTAAAGGACAGGGAAGAGGATGTGAGACGCCTCGAATTTGACAATCTTGTCCTCAAAGAAACAATCGAAAATCTGCAGGCTGCCAGTATTGTCAAGGCAAAGGTGGGCCAGAAAACCTACTCCTCAACAATAAGGATGCATGTGTTTGACAGTATTGTAAACAAAACTCCCACAGCAAACATTCCAATCCTGATAAGCCAGTTCTACAAGCGGAGTGGACTTCATCTGGATTATGTTCCTCGACGCAGTGCAGTTGAAGTTATGGCCCGAGAATTGGGAGCTATTGCTGAGTTGCAAACAGCAGAGATGCTCCTTGCAACAAGCGGTTTGACTGTTGGGTTTGATGCAACCACCCAGGAAGAGACCCACATTAACAGTGTTCATTTCACCACCACAAACAACTGTCTCTCTGCAGCAGTTGATGAATTGGCTGGTGGGACTGCTGAGGACTATGCACAACATATTTGCGAAACAATTGACAATTTGTGTAAAACTTACATTTATTTTAATGAGCAAACAAATTTTCAAGATACAAGACAAAAGATAATCGACAACATTTCAAACACAATGAGTGACAGGTGTGCAGCTAATCATGCTGCTATTAGAATTGTGAGTAGTGAGTGGGGTAAATATTTGAACGAGCTCTACTGCCACTTGCATCCTCTTGACTCCATTGCTACATCAGTTCGCTCAGCCCTAAAAATGCAGAAACAATCCGGAGGACAATTCTTATTTGGGAAAGACTGTCTAGCAGTAAATGCCATACTGCAGATGAGCAAACTTAGATACAAAAACGGAAAAGGGGACCCAAAAGGATTTGTCGCATTTTTAGATGACAGGAACATCCCCCGAGGTGTCCTCCCACGGTACCGTGGCAACAGATTGCACATACTGTTTCATATTAGTGGCAAGCTGATAGAATATTATGATGACTTTGTTGCACTGCTGAATAGCGGAACATCCTGTGGGGGGTTGAAAAGCGCCATCCTCCATGACTTCACCCAGGCTGAAGCAAAAGTAGAACTTCAGATATTGGGCTTACTTGGCAAATATCTGACTGGGCCTTGGATGAAACGCTTCTACACTTCAAGCCAGAATCAGATCAACCATGTTGATGGCATCAAAGTGGTTAAAGGGGTGATTGCTGCTCTAAAGGAAGCCACAGAAAATCCAGAGAACATCATATTGGCAAGGGAAGATTTCTTCGGTGAGGAGGTACATCTTGACGCCACATTGAAAAAACTTTGGGAGCTACCAATACATCCACAGTTCAGTTCAAAGATGAGGAGCTGTCTTCAAGCTGTCATCACTGTGTTGGAGAGGCAATATAGTAAATACTTTGAACTTGATGTTACTGAGAAACTGAAGGAGGAGACTGCATCAGCAAGATCACACAACATTGATGCGGAGGAGATAATGGGGATGTTTAGCTCATCGAAACAGAAATCTCCCAATGCCACCATGTGTTATTTGTCATGTAGGATGCGGGCCTGCAAGAATAGAACAGTCAATTACCTTGATAATCTCGAGGAGCATCGTAGGGAGGAGGTGCTCTGTAAGGCAATGAAATTGGGGAGAGTGCAGAGGAACAGACGGAAGAAAAAACAGAAGGAATTGAGATCAGAAATCATCAAGCGACAGAAAGGCAAGGAGCATGCTCGGGACACGAAAGAGAGGAAAAAAATAGAAAAAAAATTGAAAGAGACTGATTTAAACAGCATTCGCAGAGATTATCCAAATTTGGACTACTCCAAATGTGATGATCTACAGGACATACTTAATGGGAAAGTAGTGGGCAGAAAGGCATGTCATGTGTGGTTTGAAGAGCAAAAACCTGTAGTTTACAATGCCAAAATTGAAAAGTTGAGGAAAAACAAGGTGTACAGAGTTGCTTATTGGTTGCAATCTGACGAGTATGATGATGCTACTGATTTTGATATGCCAATGTACCAGCTAGCAGCTGATCTTCTCCTTAAAGATTTGGTCTTTTGCTAGAAATTGTAAATTAATTACCTATCTGTTACGGACTTACAGCATATAATACAATAATATTAAAGTTCTGATCTTGAGAATATCACATTTTTGAATTTTCAAAGCAGTCTGGGTGTTTATTACTATTTCCGTCACATCGGTCAATTTTGTAATTAGCTACAATTAAGTAACTAACTAATTATATGCTGCAATTTCAGGTCATCCAAGTAAGATTATTTTATATTTGTTTCAGAATGCTTCAATCTATAATAACTGAAAATTTCATTCAGTTCTCTTAATTTTTAAGAAAGTTATGGGCTTTTGACTGTCCTCGATCACAGCTTTTGAGACAAGTCAATGGAAAGGCAATAGGGAACAAGATGCTAATTTCCGAGTATGAAAATGGCCATAACTTTTTTAATACTGAAGATATCAAAGTGAATTAGGTGTCAAATTAAACTTCTTGTAATGCTTTATCTGATGGGATAAATTACAGACTTGATTTTTAAAATCTCAAAATTTTGTAACATTGCTAACTATAGTGGTGGGAGAAATTTACTCTACACCATTGACTCTGATAAATATCTATGCTCCAAATTTTGATAACCCACAATTTTTAAAGAAAATTATGGATATAATAGATGAGTATAATTACCAAAATGTAATATTAGGGGGGGACTTTAACTGTGTTATAGATTCATATTTAGACAAATCAATAAAACTAAGGAAGGGCAGCGTCAAATCCAAGAACAGCGAATTTTTAAACACATATATAAAAAACACCAATATAACAGATGTATGGAGAATAGTTATTCCAACTGGAAGGGAATACTCGTTCTACTCATCGGTACACAAAACCTACTCAAGAATTTATTATTTTTAGTGGATACAAAATTAATCCCATACAAGATTAATCCTAAATATCATAATAGTATTATTTCTGATCACTCCCCATTGACTTTTACTTTAAAACTTGAGGGAATGCCAGGTATAACATCTTTTTGGAGATTTAACACACAAATAGCTAATAACCCACAAGGTTACGAGTATTTAAAACAACAAATGCAATTTTTTTTTTAGACAAACGAGACACCAGGTATTTAACCATCTTTATTATGGGAAACTTTTAAGGCATTCATCCGTGGAGTTATAATTTCATATCAAAGTTTTCAAAATAAAAAGAATACGACAGAACAATGGACATTAGAAAAGGAAATTAAACTATTAGAATTAGATAATGCAAAAGACCCAACTATAGATAAACATAATAAGATTACATTATTGAAATATAAACTTAATCGAATATTATCGGCAAGAGTAATAAGATTATTTCAGATTACAAAACAGGTACAGTTTGAATTTGGCGATAAACCACATAAACTTCTAGCGCGACAATTGAAGAAGCAAGATAAGGAAAATATTATTATTAAAATCAAATCAGAGAATGGGGAACTATTAACTCTACCCAAGGACATTAATAAAAGGTTCGCTCAATTCTATCAACACTTATATACATCTAAAACTAAAATAGAATACAATAAAATTATACATTTTTTAGATAATTGTAATTTGCCAAAATTGGATATCTTAGAACAAGAGGAATTAGGAGCTCAGATCACAAGTGAAGAAATAAGTGAAACAATAAAAGAACTGAAAAATGGGAAGACACCAGGACCAAAACGGTTTTAATAATGAATTTTATAAAAGATTTCAGGA
Source organism: Malacoraja senta (assembly GCA_038087875.1). NCBI lineage: Eukaryota > Metazoa > Chordata > Chondrichthyes > Rajiformes > Rajidae > Malacoraja > Malacoraja senta. Next base: position 189,015,777 of record CM075977.1, read on the forward strand.
GTTAATGGTCCCACGATTACTTAAATTATACACGTATGCCTTTACCGAAAAGAAATTACCAGAAACATTAGCAGAATCTACAATCATGCTTATACCAAAAAAAGATAAAGATTTAGAAGATCCGGGCTCATACAGAGCTATATCACTTTTAAATACAGATCAGAAAATTTTAGCAAAGACTTTAGCAAGAAGATTGAGTAAATATATTAATAAATTGATAAACCCGGACCAAATGGGGTTTATACCTAAAAGACAATCATCTAATAATCCGAGATGACTTTTTAATATAATGTATTCACGTAAAATGGAAAAGGAAGACTTATCAGTTATATCTTTGGATGCAGAGAAAGCATTTGATCAGGTAGAGTGGCAGTATTTATACATAGTACTCCAAAAATGTAATATGGGAGATAATTTTATTAGATGGGTAAAATTACTATATGATAAACCGATGGCAAGAATATTAACTAATAATATGTTATCTCCAAAATTCCAATTATCACGGGGCAATAGGCAGGGATGTGTTTTATCACCCCTGCTATTTGCCCTTATGATAGAACCTTTGTCTGAAAGGATAAGAATGCATCAAAATATTCAGGGATATAATACTAATGACTAATAAAAAATTTCATTATATGCGGATGATATACTTTTATATATTATAAATTTACAAACAAATATTCCGAATTTACTAAATTTAATAGAGGAATTTTGTTATTTTTCTGGATATAGAATAAACTGGAACAAAAGTGAAATTATGTCACTAAAGCCGCAGAAAGCGAATCACCTATTAAAATTTCCATTTAAAATTGCAACGGAAAAATTCAAGTATCTGGGTATTCAAGTTACTAATAATAATAATAATAATAATGGATGGGATTTATATAGCGCCTTTCTAATACCCAAGGCGCTTTACATCACATTATTCATTCACTCCTCAGTCACACTCGGTGGTGGTGAGCTACCTCTGTAGCCACAGCTGCCCTGGGGCAGACTGACGGAAGCGTGGCTGCTAATCTGCGCCTACGGCCCCTCCGACCACCACCAATCACTCACACACATCACACACATTCACACACATTCACACGCAGGCAAAGGTGGGTGAAGTGTCTTGCCCAAGGACACAACGACAGTATGCACTCCAAGCGGGATTCGAACCGGCTACCTTCCGGTTGCCAGCCGAACACTTAGCCCATTGCGCCATCTGTCGTACTAGAAGATATAAATCATTATTTAACACTAATTTTACTCCATTATTAAATAAATTGAATGCTCTGATTACATTTTGGAAAACGCTCCCATTATCATTAATTGGCAGAATAAATGCTATAAAAATGATAGTTTTACCACAAATAATATACTTATTTCAATCCATACCAATAGTTATACCAACATATATATACTTTTTAAATTAGACTCTATTATTACCGATTTTATCTGGGACTATAAAGCACATAGAATTAAAAGAAACCACTTGTGCAAACCTAAAGAGGTAGGGGGACTTGCACTGCCTAATTTTTTATATTATTATTGGACAGTGCATATTAAGAATATAATTTATTAGTTGGATAGACCTTCTCAACAGATGGAATGGATAAGAATGGAGAAAGAGGATTGTTCTCCATACGATTTAGGAGCGATCCTCTTCTCCCCGATAAAATTGAACAATTCATTATATAAGAAGAATCCAATTATACATAATATAATACGAATTTGGAAACAAATAAAATTAACTTTAAAATTAAGAAACCTATCAGTATTAACACCAATAGTGAATAACCCGGTATTTAAACCATCTCTGATGGATAAAACATATAGACAATGGGAAAGATTGGGAATTAAAAAGGTGGGTGACATGTATGAAATGGGAACTTTATTATCATTTCAACAATTAAAATCAAAATGTAATCTGAATAATAACCAATACTTTAAATATTTACAGATATGTGACTTTATGAAGAAATACAGTATATACCAAGATTTCAGAGCATAATGATAGACCCACTGGAAGAAGCAATGAATATTAAAGCAGACTCACAAAAATTAATATCATATTTATATAATAGTATTCTTAACAGAGAATTGCCATCAACAGAGGCAATTACAGAAGACTGGGAAAAAGAATAGTAAGATTAAACGAGAATTTACCAAGTTTGAAGTTTGATCTTTATTTTATGCGGAGTTACGTTGGTGATTATGTGAAGAAGACCCGTCAGGGCGCATGCGCGTCCATCTTCAAAGCAGCGGTATGAAATCACAGACAACACAATATTTGAAGTAACATATTAAGATGAGCAACATGAGAACTACCATATGACCTTTTTTATGAGAGAGGGTTGTGCGTGGCGGGCACGTAATCACCAACGTAACTCCTCATAAAATAAAGATCAAACTTCAAACTTGGTAAGTTCTCGTTTAATCTTATTATTTTACTTCGGTGACTTTACGTTAGTGACTACATGAAGGGTTCAAAGCTCTGTGATTTTACGCCGCAGATCCAAATCTCGGCTTCTCACTGCCTTGATTGACTTTCGATGAGAAACAATCAATAATGCGTTAAACATGAAATGTGAATATCATGCATTAACAATTGATTTGAATAATCAAAACAACCAGTAACCCCTCTATCCCAGGGGAAACTAAACAGGACTTAATCCTGAATTTGCAAACAGCCTCTCTCCGATCGGCGATCGGCCGATGGTAAAAAATTTAAAAATAATTCATTTGATCATCCGGCACCTAAAAAAATATGGCCGCTGTGAACATCCATCGCCCTAGCCGACGACGTTGCTGCTGCACTAGTGGAAAAATTATATATACACTTCAGCGTTAATATCTGCCTTAATCAACATTTGCTTTAAACCACCTTGAGATAGTCTGCACTGACACTCTCCTGTGTGGCTTCATGTAACTGATAAACAAAGCTGTTTCCACATTTCTTAAGGTCTTTATAGCTTCAATATAATGAAAATAAATGTGCCATTACACATAAACATGGATCAGTAGGTTATGCTGAAACACAATATTAACAAACCTGTGACACCTGGCCTGCTCTGCTTAAACAGGACGCAATTATATAACATAACATTCTCTTCAGCAACTTCCATCCTGTCTAGCAGAAGTTTTTGCAAATCTGCACTTGCTATGCTGAACCAATGCCAAGAGCATAACCACTTTCATGATTAGTTTGGCAAATTCAGAGACATGACAGGAACCTACTGTCAAAGCATCTTGAGGAACACACTTACATCCCAGATCACCATATACCTGGGTTTAGGAGGTTTCGAGTTGAAAATCCTTTCATCAATCCAGCTATGATATGATGAAACTCAATAGAATCTTTCCTGACCCCATCAAAACCATACAATGACAAAGCACTTAAAGCTGTATTAATGTTTTAGGATTTAATTCTCAAATCCTAAAAGATCCGCAAGCGAGTATATATTTAAAAGAACAAATGGACGCCTTTTTTGAAATAAATGATACTCCAGATATATCGCCTACTGTACTATGGGAATCTTTTAAAGCATTCATTTGAGGTATTATAATCTCATATCAAGCTTTTCAAAATAAAAAGTATAAGAATGAACAAAGACAGTTAGAAGAACTTATTAAACAAATTGATATAGATAATGCTAAAGATCCATCAATAGATAAACATAATAAAATAATAATTCTGAAATTTAAATTAAATAAACTATTATCAGCCAAACTTATAAGACTTTTCCAAATTACAAAACAGGAGCACTTTGAATTTGGGGATAAACCGCATAAACTTTTGGCTCGCCAGCTAAAAAAATGAGAAATAGAACATACGATCCGAAAGATTAAATCAGATAGAGGGGAATTATTAACCACACCGAAGGATACTAATAAAAGGTTTGCGCAATTTTATGAGAATTTGTATACATCTAAAACGACAACTGACTCCAATAAAATTACAGAGTTCTTGGATAATTGTAATCTTCCAAAGTTAGAGTTGAAGGAACAAGAGGAATTGGGTGCACAAATCTCAATTAAGGCATTAGAAGATACAATAAACTCATTAAAGAATGGAAAAACACCAGGTCCTGATGGATTTACTAATGAATTTTATAAAAGCTTTTATGACAAAATTATACCACGATTTTCAAAAAGTGTATCAATATGCTTTTAAAAAACAAATATTACCTGATACATTAGCTGAATCAACGATCACACTAATACTTAAAAAAGACAAAGATATAGAAGAACCGGGTTCCTATAGAGCTATAGCATTGTTAAATACAGATCAAAAAATATTAGCAAAAACACTAGCTAGAAGATTAAGTAAATATATTAGTAAACTAATAAACCCAGATCAGACGGGGTTTATCCCATAAAAGATATTCATTTAATAATATGAGACGTCTACTCAATATAATGCATTCACATAAATCTGAAGAACAAGAATTATCAATCATTTCGTTGGACGCTGAAAAAGCATTTGACCAAGTAGAATGGAATTATATGGATAAAGTATTACAAAAATTCCAACTGGGAGTGAATTTTATTTTGTGGATTAAACTATTATATAATAAACCTACAGCTAGAATATTAACTAATAACATATTATCCTCAAAATTTCAACTATCAAGGGGAAATAGACAAGGATGCTCATTATCATCAGTTGTTTGCTCTCATAATTGAACCGTTAGCAGAAAAAATTAGAACACATCCAGATATCCATGGGTATAATACTAAATATTCAAAAAATAAAATATCTTTATACGCGGATGATATATTATTGTACATTACAAAACCTCAAATTACTATACCAAACATATTAAATCTAATTGTGGACTTTGGATCTTTTTCTGGATACAGAATAAATTGGAATAAAAGTGAAATTATGTCAATAAAACCAAAAGACTCAACACATCTTTTAAAATTCCCTTTTAAAATAGCTACAGAAAAATTTAAATACTTGGGTATTGAAATCATTAGAACATATCAAGGCATGTTTAAAGCAAATTTTGATCCTTTACTTAATAAATTAAATACACAAATTAAATTTTGGAAAACGATCCCGATGTCTTTAATAGGCCGAATAAATACAATAAAAATGATCTTCTTACCGCAAATTTTATACCTATTTCAATCAATTCCTATATACCTATCAAATATATATTTTTTTAAACTGGATTCAGACGTTACTAATTTTATATGGGACTATAAATCACATAGAATACAAAGAACACACTCGAACAATGCTAAAGTATTAGGGGGCTTAGCACTCCCTAACTTCATGTATTATTATTGGTCAGTAAATATTAAAAATATGATTCAACTGATGAACAAATCTGCCCAGCAAGTGGACTGGATTGTAATGGAGAGAGAGGACTGCTCCTCTGGAAACATTGTAGCAATCCTCCTCTCACCAATGAAACTGAATAACATAATTTATAACAAAAACCCAATTATACATAGTACAATCAGAACTTGGAAACAAATAAAACAAAATTTAAAATTAAGAAATCTATCGCTGTTATCTCCAATAGTTAATAACCCCTCGTTTAATCCCTCTATTACAGACAAATCTTTTATACAATGGGATAGACTAGGAATTAAAACATTCAGTGACTTGTATGAAACTGGAAAATTATTATCATTCCAACAATTACAATAAAATATAAACTCGGAAATAATCAATATTTTAAATATTTTCAAATATGTGACTATTTGAAAAAATATACAAAAGATCATTATAATATCCCAGCAGATGTACTGGATGAAGCAATGCAGATAAAAGCTGAATCAGCAAACTTAATATCATATTTGTATAATATTATCTTAAATGTAGAAATACCATCTATGGAAGGTATTAGAAGAGACTGGGAACAATAATTAGCTATTAAAATCTCAAAGGAAAGGTGGAATGAACATTTACTAAACGTGCATAAATGTTCGATTAATGTAAGACACACTTTAATACAATTTAAAATTGTACATAGATTATATTATTCCAAAACTAAAATTAATAAAATGTTCCCAAATGTATCATCCATTTGTGATAAATGTCAATCTCAAGAAGCTACTATAGCGCATTCACTTGTTTTCTGTACAAAAATTCAAAAATTTTTGATTGACATTTTTGAAATCTTTACAAAATTATTTAAAATAAAACTGCAAATTAACAAGTCAATACAATCACATAACAGATGACTTTCCCGTGTTAGCGGATGCTCCAGTCAATTCCTACGCATGGGAATCACCAAAAAGAGGTTGGATCCCTAACTGTACATCAAAGGGAACCATGCTTGATTCGGCCAATTAGGTATTACAAGCACCCCCAAAGCGGCATCCTGCTTGATTTCTTGCAGATTCCGACCTGTTAGGCAAAATGGTAGGAAAATATATAAAACATACCACCCCAATGTAACGTCAAAGTATCAAATACAACTGACACCTGGTCTGGTTCCCATGAAACCTATTTAGGCTGCTGATGGTTGAACCTTGATGCAAAACAAATCGATATCTGGCATTCATATATAAGTACTATATTATTGAACACCTCCTGGTTCAACATCCAATCTATGTTGTCATAGAACTTTCGTGACTTGGCCTCTGCTACTATGTAGAATCTACCTGGTAGATAAATAGCTGAAATATCTTTTTCAATGCACCAGGCCCAAATTTGATTAGCCAATCTGTCACAAAATACCGACTTGATTCCACCGATGTGATTAATATATATGCCACTTGCGTAGTATTGTCAATCTGAAAACTGAACATGCAGATTACATTTGTTAGAGCAATAAGCCTCTTAATAGTTAATTGCCCATGTCTGCAGAAGCGATGCCTCTTGCTCAGTCCATCTGCCTCCACAGCTGAAACTCGTATCCGTGACACCCCACCCGAGTTCACTGACATTCATCTGCAAAATCATGGAAGGCTGGTCAAGCATTACCTTGCTATAACTTCTTGACACATGGTGAATCCACCATTGCAAATCAGAAATAGCCTTTACTGATAACTGCCTAGGTCTATTATAATGACCCAAATGTATCCTTAATGCCTCCATTAGCTTGATACACCTGTCAATTAGCTCTACCCTTTTTTCCCTGGGCAGAGTCACTTAATTGGATCAATTGTGACCCAAATAGTCAGGTGTTAATTTGGATTCCTCTGGATGAATAATGCCCAATCTTTGAAAATTGGATTTAACAACTATCACCTGTTGCTTCAGCTGTTCTCTTGGATACCCCTGTAATCAAGATATCATCGAGCTAAGCCATGAGCACCTGACCCTGGCCTCTCAGCATGCCTATTATAGGTTTTAACAATTTTGTTGCCATAGTTGATCCATCCAGGTGAATTTCAAATATCCTTATCCTGCAAATAAACAGACATTGAGTAATGTGCATCTTTAAGGTGTATAGTCGCCATATAGCATCCTCTTGACCCAGTTGCTTGGCAGTGACAATTCCATCTTACAATGTCTATACTATATCCCCCATCCTTTTTTGGCCTGGGAAAATGTTAGACACAAATTGATGGGGTTGGTGAACCAACTTTTATCACATAAGCTTGCAAGCGCAGTCTGAACATCCATCTGTTCTGTTAATGAAAACTGAATAGTTCTCCCAAGAACATGCTGAATGTGCAAATCACAATTTGGATTGAAATCCATTCGAAACCTTTGAATAACACTCTGTATAAACAGAGCTAAGGTAATTTGCTTCCATTCATCCCAGAAACAGATGTAATGTACCCCAGATTTAAGTTGTGTCACATTTGATATGTGCACCTGAGAACCAGGCCCACCTACCTCATTGGTACCTGGTGGATGACGTTGTCCCCGGCTCCTTGGCGGGAAAGCCAATGTTTTACCATGTTCCCGCTTCGTTTGTCGGGGTACTTTCTTTTTTGGAAACTTGCCGACTGCGGGTGGCTTGATCAAGCCCACCGTCTTTGCCTCGTCATCCATGTCCTTGACACACTTGCCGAGGTCCTCTCCGAAGAGTAGGTTGGCCGGCTGTATGTTGCTAGGCTGGAAAAATACTGCAATCTTGGAATTAATGGTGGGCCGAATGGCACTTTCCCTGAGACAATTTATCTAAAAAATGGGTGCTACAAAGCAACCCTAGTACCTCTTGCTGCATCTCCTACACATGCCCTCCATCCACCGTTCTCGCGAACGCCGTGATTCCTGAGCCAAGTAATTTCAGGATTCTCTGCAGCTTCATCTCATGGGCACTGCACGCCCACGCCCATCTGGTTCCATATCACCTGGTTCATTGCTGGCACCTTCAGCAACTCGCAGTTACCCCGTCTCTTGGTGATTCCAGACTCTGACTGGACAGCGAATCGTACTGCCAGAGAAGGGAACTCGGACAACGGCCATCTTCGCTTTCCCAGTGGCATTCCATACTCTGACGGGACAGCGAATCGTGCTGCCAGAAAATGGACCTCTGACAACGGCCGTTCTTCACTATTCAACAAAATCTCCGTCAGAGTCGGGTCAGAACTGAGCTGACCCTATCGTGGAGGCCAGCTCTTCTCCCAGTGGCACTCCATACTCTTTTTTATTTTTTTTTATTTTTATTTATTAGAAGTACATTACATTACAACCAATTACACTAGTACTCATCACATATATCTTATTACAATTAAAGTACTCAGTTTATTTTCTACAATAATAAAGGGAAAGGATGAGATCGAGGGAAAGAAGAAAGTGAAGGAAAAAAGTGAAAGTGTAAAAAACGTGACAAAAAAACAAAACAAAAAAAAAAAAGACCCTATAAGAAAGAAATTAAAAACAAAAAGAAAGAGTTAAGAAATAGACCCTAAAAAAGAAGAAAAAAGAGAAAGAGGGAAAAGGGAAAAACAAATACTTTTTTGTAAGCATCTCGCAAATGGGACATATCAACTCTCCAGCTTTCAACCCCCCTTACCTGACCTCAGTTTTTTGTTGTTGTACTTTTGCACCCTATACTTGTAATAATTCTATAGATGCAGACCACATCAGGTGGAAGTGATCTGGTTTATCTGCCAGGAGGAGTCTTATCTCTTCTAGGTGTAATGTTTCGAACATATTTGAAATCCACATGTTTATAGTTGGTATTGGAGCGTTTTTCCAGAATTTTAGGATTAACTTTTTTCCAGTTATTAACCCATAGTCTATTAATTTCTTTTGGAACACATTTAGTTCTGGACTATCCTCCGTTGTTCCGAAGATAATCCATTCAGCTTTGGGTATCAGTTTAATTTTAAATAATTTTGTAAAGATTTCAAAAATTTCAATCCAATATTTTTGAATTTTTGTACAGAAAACAAATGTGCGCTATAGTAGCTTCTTGAGATTGACATTTATCACAAATTGATGATACATTTGGGAACATTTTATTGATTTTAGTTTCAGAATAATATTATCTATGTAAAATTTTAAATTGTATTAAAGTGTGTCTTACATTAATCAAACATTTATTCCACCTTTCCTTTGAGATTTTAATAGCTAATTATTGTTCCCAGTCTCTTCTAATACCTTCCGTAGATGGTATTTCTACATTTAAGATAATATTATACAAATATGATATTAAGTTTGCTGATTCCGCTTTTATCTGCATTGCTTCATCCAATACACCTGTTGAGGTATTATGATGATCTTTTGTATATTTTTTCAAATAGTCACATATTTGAAAATATTTAAAATATTGATTATTTCCGAGTTTATATTTTATTTGTAATTGTTGGAATGATAGTAATTTTCCAGTTTCGTACAAGTCACCGAACGTTTTAATTCCTAGTCTATCCCATTGTATGTAAGATTTGTCTGTAATAGAGGGATTAAATGAAGGGTCATTAATTATGGGAGATAAAAGTGATAAATTTCTTAATTTTAAATTTTGTTTTATTTGTTTCCAAGTTCTGATTGTATTATGTATAATTGGGTTTTTGTTATAATTTATGTTATTCAGTTTCATTGGTGAGAGAAGGATCGCTCCAATGTTTCCAGAGGAGCATTCCTCTCTCTCCATTACAATCCAGTCCACTTGCTGGGCAGAGTTGTCCATCAGTTGAATCATATTTTTAATAGTTACTGACCAATAGTAATACATGAAGTTAGGGAGTGCTAAGCCCCCTAATACTTTAGCTTTGTTCAAGTGTGTTCTTTGTATTCTATGTGATTTATAGTCCCATATAAAATTCGTAATGTCTGAATCCAGTTTTGTTTTTAACTTCTTTGGTAGGTATATAGGAATCGATTGAAATAGGTATAAAATTTGTGGTAAGAAGATCATTTTTATTGCATTTATTCGGCCTATTAAAGACATCGGGAGCATTTTCAAAAATTTAATTAGTGTATTTAATTTATTAAGTAAAGGTTCAAAATTTGCTTTGAACATGCCTTGATATGTTCTAATGATTTCGATTCCCAAGTATTTAGATTTTTCTGTAGCTATTTTAAAAGGGAATTTTAAAAGATGTGTTGAGTCTTTCGGATTTATTGACATAATTTCACTTTTATTCCAATTTATTCTATATCCAGAAAAGGATCCAAAATCCTCAATTAAGTTTAATATATTTGGTATAGTAATTTGAGGTTTTGTAATGTACAATAATATATCATCCGCGTATAAAGATATTTTATTATTTGAATATTTAGTATTATACCCATGGATATCTGGATGTGTTCTAATTTTTTCTGCTAACGGTTCAATTATGAGAGCAAACAACTGATGATAATGAGCATCCTTGTCTATTTCCCCTTGATAGATGAAATTTTGAGGATAATATGTTATTAGTTAATATTCTAGCTGTAGGTTTATTATATAATAGTTTAATCCACAAAATAAAATTCACTCCCAGTTGGAATTTTTGTAATACTTTATCCATATAATTCCATTCTACTTGGTCAAATGCTTTTTCAGCGTCCAACGAAATGATTGATAATTCTTGTTCTTCAGATTTATGTGAATGCATTATATTGAGTAGACGTCTCATATTATTAAATGAATATCTTTTATGGGATAAACCCCGTCTGATCTGGGTTTATTAGTTTACTAATATATTTACTTAATCTTCTAGCTAGTGTTTTTGCTAATATTTTTTGAATTGTGTTTAACAATGCTATAGCTCTATAGGAACCCGGTTCTTCTATATCTTTGTCTTTTTTAAGTATTAGTGTGATCGTTGATTCAGCTAGTGTATCAGGTAATATTTGTTTTTTAAAAGCATATTGGTACATTTTTTGTAATCGTGGTATAATTTTGTCGTAGAAGCTTTTATAAAATTCATTAGTAAATCCATCAGGACCTGGTGTTTTTCCATTCTTTAATGAGTTTATTGTATCTTCTAATTCCTTAATTGAGATTTGTGCTCCCAATTCCTCTTGTTCCTTCAACTCTAACTTTGGAAGATTACAATTATCCCAAAACTCTGTAATTTTATAGGAGTCAGTTGTCGTTTTAGATGTATACAAATTCTCATAAAATTGCGCAAATCTTTTATTAACATCCTTCGGTATGGTTAATAATTCCCCTCTATCTGATTTAATCTTTGGGATCGTATGTTCTTTTTCTCGTTATTTTAGCTGGCGAGCCAAAAGTTTATGCGGTTTATCCCCAAATTCAAAGTGCTCTTGTTTTGTAATTTGAAAAAGTCTTATAAGTTTGGCTGATAATAGTTTATTTAATTTAAATTTCAAAATTATTATTTTATTATGTTTATCTATTGATGGATCTTTAGCATTATCTATATCCATTTGTCTAATAAGTTCCTCTAACTGTCTTTGTTCATTCTTATTCTTTTTATTTTGAAAAGCTTGATATGAAATTATAATACCTCTAGTGTATGCTTTAAAAGATTCCCATAATACAGTAGGCAATATATCTGGAATGTCATTTATTTCAAAAAAGGCGTCCATTTGTTCTTTTAAATATATACTCGCTTGTGGATCTTTTAGGATGTGAGAATTAAATCTCCAAAACGGTTTATTCTTAGACATTCCTTCCAGTTTTAAAAAGAAAGTTAGTGGTGAATGGTCTGAAATCAAATTTGTATGGTATGTTGGGTTAAAAGTATGAGGGATTAATTTTGTGTCCACCAGGAAATAATCTATACGTGAGTATGTTTTGTGTACCATTGAATAAAACGAGTATTCCCTGCCAGTTGGATTAACAATTCTCCAAACATCTGCTATATTAGTATTGTTTATATAAGTGTTTAAAAGTTCACCGGTTTTAGATTTCGTATTCCCTCTCTGTGTTTGGCTTGATTTATCTAAATACGGATCTAAAACACAGTTAAAGTCTCCTCCTATTATAACATTTTGATAATTAAACTCCGCGATTATGTTCAGAATTTTATTGAAAAAATGAGGGTTGTCAAAGTTAGGCGCGTATATATTTACCAAGGTAATTGGAGTATCATGAATTTCTCCATTAACTATTAAGTATCTCCCTTCAATGTCTGTTATGGTATTCTTTGCTTTGAATGGTATACCTTTTCTTATAATGATTGACGTACCTATAGATTTCAAAGTAAATGAAGAATGGTATGTTTGACCTATCCATTTCGCCCTCAACCTAGCTTGATCATGAGATTTTAGATGAGTTTCTTGTAAGAAGATAATGTCAGAATTGTACAGTTTCAGCTGAGCTAGTATCTTACACCTTTTAATAGGTTCGTTAATACCTCTTATATTCCAACTACAGAATGAGACTCCTCCTAGGTTCTTTTGTTTAGCATCTTGCATTTTGAATAATTATTGTACCTTTAAATCTTGTGGTAATAATAATAATAATAGATTTTATTTATATAGCGCTTTTCAGGACTCAAAGTCGCTTTACAATTGAGAGTCAGGAATAAACAAAACAAAATAGAGCAGTAAGACAGAGGGGAGGGGAACATGGGACTAAGGGTATGCAGAGGTGAAGAGATGGGTCTTGAGGCGGGACTGGAAGATGGTGAGGGACTCAGAATTTCGGACCGGTTGTGGGAGGGAATTCCAGAGCCTGGGAGCTGCCCTGGAGAAGGCTCTGCCTCCAAAAGTGCAGAGGTTTGATTTCGGAGTGGAGAGGAGACCAGCTGATGTGGATCTGAGGGACCGTGAGGGTTGGTAGGGGGAGAGAAGGTCAATGAGATAAGGGGGGGCCAGGTTGTTGAGGGCTTTGTAGGTGAGGACCAGGATTTTGTAGGTGATCCGGTGGGAAATGGGAAGCCAGTGAAGTTCTTTGAGAACTGGGGTGATGTGCTGCCAGGAGTTGGTGTGGGTAATGAGTCGGGCGGCTGCATTCTGGACCAGTTGGAGTCGTTTGATGCTGCTGGTGCGTCCATATCCCAGGTCTTTGGGTATTGGGGGAACCTTTGAATTTCTAAGTTTTGTTGGCATATCCCTTTTACGCTTATCACTAAACACAAAACACAAACATGTGAATTTATGTGATAATTTTAAAAAAAAAATTTAAGTGAAAATACAGTGTCTAAAATAGTCGACACTGTAACAAGTGGCCCACCTGTAGGTGGGAAAAAACCTTGTTTCGACTTCCATTGTTGATGTTAAACAAATAACTCCGCTCTCTTGGTTAATCATAACATATTAGAACGGGGCCTCACATTCAGATATATAATACAATTTTACCCTATATATTTCATTATAACATATCATATATATATATCGCAATTTTAGCTACTAATTATTAAACAAATGATTTAAGCTTCAATAATAGTCAACTGTTGGTTGAAGGGGTTAACGAGACGTGCCCCTGGACCTAAGCCAGGTGCTCATTTCTCATCCCCTCCTCCCAGTTATAGATAAGGTTTGAATTTAGTAAAAATTCATATTAGTTTTGTTAGTTCGTTATTTTTTATTTTTATTAGCGTCCGTAGCTATTCTAATCTAACATAGAAAACTTGTTAAATTGTTAGGTTGTTAATAGGATCAATTCTTACAATTGGATTTAATACTGTAGTCTATTAAACAAATAATGCTTCTGGTATATTCCATTCACTTCAGTTCAGCTGTTTACTCGTTTTGAACAGAGAGTGTCCTTGATTCGAAATTCCATAAATAACAGTCTAGCCATCTTAAACAAAACACTCCTTGGAATGGTTCTAATCTACCAAACCTCCATTAACCGTGGAATTCTAATTTATTTTTATACTATTAATTTCTATTTTTCAACGATGCTCTGGGCATATTTGTACGCATCCTCAGGTTTTACAAATGACTTTTCAGAACCATTAAAAGAAATACGCATTTTGGCTGGATAATAAATACCGTATCTGACACCTTGTTTCCCTCTTAAAAGCTCTTTAGCCTTCCCGAATTGATTTCTCTTTTGCACAATTTCATACGGATAGTCCCTGAATATTTTGATAATGTCATTGTCCACCCGTAGCTGCACTCCGTATTTGAATTTGCTCATCACATCTTCCAGTTCGAAAATGTCCCGAAATTTCACAATAATATGTCGTGGGTGGGCTTTTCCAGCTTGAGATCTCGGTTTAAATCTTGGAACACGATGAGCCACTTCAATTTTCGGTTCTTTGGAAAGATTAAGCAGATGTTTAAGTAAGTCCATGGCAAACTCACGAACGTCCTTTCCCTCGGCACCCTCTGAGACTCCAAGAATTCTCAAATTCTGGCATCTAGAGCGAGCTTCCAGGTCTAGGCATTTGTCTGAGACTTTCCCCAGTTGAGTCATCATCTGTACTGAAGATTGCTCATATTCTTGCTTCCTTTGATCATGTTCTTGCCTCATTTTCACCATGTCTTCAACCACTCGAGCCATATTTTTCTCCAATTCCGTAATTGTGAGCATACTTGCAGCTACTGTTTCAAGCACAGCCGTGAACCTGTCCGTAGTAATTTTATCCATCTTATCCATTCTCCCCGATAGTTCATCTTTCACATCATCAATTTGTTTATTTATAGTGTCAAGTGAATCAATCACCTTCTGATTACCAGCATCAATAGCCTTCTGATTACCAGCATTCGAATCCTGCAACATCTTTTCGATTTTTTCCATCACTTTTCCCATCAGAGTTTTATTTTCATCCAAAATTTCATCTTTCATATCTTTCACTGATTTCTTCAAATCATCAAATTCTTTGTCCTTACCCGACTCTGTCTTAGATCTTGTATCCATTTCTGCAGCCACTTCAGAAACTTCAGAGGTTACTTCTCCTTCAGGCTTCTTCTGGTTTTTTCAGCAGCTTTTTCACTGATCTCTGAGGGCTCTTGGCTGGAGACAGTTTACTCATTTAAAAGTCTTTAAGTCACCGTTTGAAAAATCGCGCTTACTGATGACGTCATCAGCCCGGCAACCAGAAGCTCCGGTAAGGTTTTTAATCCAGTCCCGACTTATGGACCCGTTTTTACACAAAAAATCGTGAAATTTTTCGAGAGCGGAGCTAGGTGCACGTCTGTTAATCTAACATGGCGCCACCGGAAGTTGGCACTCCATACTCTGACTGGACAGCGAATCGTGCTGCCAGAGAATGGACCTCTGACAACGGCCGTTCTTCGCTAATTTCCAAGTCTCCATCAGAGTCGGGGTCAGACCTTAGCTGACCCTCTGCACTCACCTCATGCATGAGCGTGCTTTAAGCAGCCCTCTACCAGGTGCTGCCGGCGTGGTCTTTCTGCAGCCTACTGCCCACACGACTCCTCCCCAGAGTGTGCGTTTCTGGAGCAACCTCTGGATGAGGTGCTCCATTTGGGAGAACCGTTTAAAAAAACGTCTCCAGCCTCGTACAGGCTCGTTGTGGCCCGACTCAGTTGAGTCCAAGGGCCTCCCAGACTCCCGTGTCTTAAACCCGACTGGCATTGGCTTTGGTGCTTTTTAGCACTGAGTCTGAAGTCGCCCCGCTCCCGGTCGGCGACTGTGCAGGGGTACAAGGCAGCCGCTGACAGACCGCATTCCCGCGGCTCTCCTATGCTTTCCCTGTGGCTGCCCTCCCCCTGGTCGTCTTCATCATGGTGCTGCCTGTAATAATAAAAAACAGAGCACCACAAAAAAGAAACATTTCCCTCCAGCTAAGTTCCCCACTTAGCTTGAGCTTTAAACTATAAAAGTACTTTAAAAGTACTTGCTACAGGAGGAGCTCGGTCCTCCCCTGCTCGTCTTCACCATGGTGCTGCCTGTGATAAAAACACAGAGCACAGCACCACAGTAAAGGAAACTGTTTTACTCCAACTATGTTTCTCACTTAGCTGGAGCTTTTAAACGCTTTAAAAATACTCCAAAAGTACTTACCACGGGAGGAGCTCTGTCCTCCCACTGTTCGTGCGCCAATGCGACCGACGTAATGACGCGCATGCGCCCTGACGGGTCTTCTTCACATAGTCACTAACGTGACTCCGAAGTAAAATTAATGATAAAAATTTCCAAAGAAACATGGGAAAAGTATTTGATATATATACATAAATGTTCGATTAATGCTAGACACAATTTAATTCAATTTAAAATATTACACAGATTATATTATTCAAAAACTAGGTTGAATACATTCTATTCAAATATTTCTCCCATCTGTGACAAATGTCTTTCTCAAAATGCCAATATCACACACTCTTTTGTTTCTTGCACAAAACTTCATAAATGTTGGTGTGATATATTTGATATATTCACTAGTCTAAGATAAAAATGGAACCTAATATTGAAATGATTATATTCGGAGTAATGGGAGATGGGAACAAATTAAATATATCCCAAAATTCATTTTTTAAATTATGCTTTAATAATTGCAAAAAAAACCCTTACATTTTGGAAAAATGCTACTATAACAAACTTTTAAAATGTGGACCAGCAATATGTTGGACACAGCCCACCTGGAAGAAATGAGACTCCTCCTAATAGACAAACAGGACCAATTCTTAACGAGTTGGTCTCCATTTATTGATTTTTTGGATTCATGTGGTGCAACAGTATCGTAAAAATTAAAAGTTTCAGGTACGGGTGAAAGATGATCAAGAATATAAAAAAGCATCGCTTTGTGGTGAGTGGATAATTCCCTCCTGCTTCACTTCCCTACTTATTTCCTTTTCTTTACTAGCTCTTATTCTCTCCCTTTTTTTCCCCACACACACTAGACTTTCCTTTATTCTTTACTATCTCTTTCTTTCTTATCTCTCTCTCAAAAAAAAAGGAAGTTGTACAGAGAATGTATTATATTAACATAATTTTGGGAACCAGTAAAAAGGTACCACTGTACTGTACTTGCTTCTAATAAATAAATAAATAAATAAATAACCAAAAAAACTCTTAAAATATAACAACAATTCAAATGTTAAAGAGGAGATTTATTCAGACCATTCTTTCTTGTTGTGTCTCTTGTTGCATTCTGCAGCTGGGGGAGGGGGTTGGCTTCAGACGGAGATGTCGTGGGCCGGTGGGGGTGTGTCCTGCAGCTGGGGGAGGGGGACGGCTTCAGGCGGTGGCCAGTGGAGTGGGGGATTTCTGTAGGGATAGAATGGTAGTTGTGGGCCGAAGGGAATGGTTTCCAGAGGGCCAGTATGGACATTGTGTGCCGAATGGATTCTAGGGCCAATCCTGCAGCTGGAGACGGGGTGGCTTCAGGTGAGGGCCAGCGGGGGTGTTCTGTAGCCGGGGGAGGGGGAGGGCTTCCGGCAGGGGCCGGTAGGGGTGGGGGAAGCACTGCCAAGGCCTACCGCTGCGAAGGCCTACCGCTGCCATGGCCTGCTGCTGGGGGGGGGGTGTGTGCAAGAGGAGGGGGCTCACGCCTTGTGGACTCTGTTCACTCACTCGCGGCATGTCGACTCACAGTTCACTCACTCGAGGCTTGTGGACTCACAGTTCACTCACTCGCGGCTTGTGGACTAACAGTTCACTCACGGCTTGTGGACTCACAGTTCACTCAGTCATGGCTTGCGGACACAGTTCACTCAGCCACAGCTTGTGGACTCACTGTTCACTCAGCCACGGTTTGTGCACTGACAGTTCACTCAGCCACGGCTTGTGGACTCACGGTTCACTCAGCCACGGCTTGTGGACACACAGTTCTCTCAGCCACAGCTTGTGGACTCACAGTTCACTCAGCCACGTCTTGCGGACTCACAGTTCACTCAGCCATGGCTTGTGGACTCACAGTTCACTCAGCCACGGCTTGTGGACTCACAGTTCACTCAGCCACTGCTTGTGGACTCACAGTTCTCTCAGCCATGGCTTGTGGACTCACAGTTCACTCAGCCATGGCTTGTGGACTCACAGTTCAGTCACTCACGGCTTATGGACTCACAGTTCAATCACTCACAGCTTGTGGACCTCTGGACTCAGGCTCGACTTCCGATCTAAGCATGACTTCCGGACTCAAACGCGACTTCTGGACTCACCGCAAATTCCGGTCTCTGTACGATTTCTGGACTCAGCGAGACTTCTGGACTCAGCATGACTTCTGGACTCAGCACAATTTCCAGACTCAGCCATGTCTTGTGGACACAGTTCACTCAGCCACGGATTGTGGACTCACATTTCACTCAATCATGGCTTGTGGAATCACAGTTCACACTCGCAGCTTGTGGACTCACAGTTCACTCAATCATGGCTTGTGGACTCACAGTTCACTCACAGCTTGTGGACTCACAGTTCACACACTCATGGCTTGTCGACACAGTTCAGTCACTCATGGCTTGTGGACCACTGGACTCAGGATCGACTTCCGGACTCAGCGAGACGTCCGGACTCAGCGCAACTTCCGGACTCAGCGTGAGTTCCGGACTCAGCCACGGCTTGTGGACTCACAGTTCACTCACTCGCGGCTTGTGGACTCACAGTTCACTCACTCGTGGCTTGCGGACTTACAGTTCACCCACTCGCAGCTTGTGGACTCACAGTTCACTCAGCCACGGTTTGTGCACACACAGTTCACTCAGCCATGGCTTGTGGACTCACAGTTCAGCCACTCACTGCTTGTGGACACACAGTTCAGTCTCTCATGGTTTGTGAACTCAGTTTTCACTCACACACGGCTTGGGGACTCACAGTTCAGTCACTCACAGCTTGTGGACTCACAGTTCAGTCACTCACAGCTTGTGGACCTCTGTACTCAGGCTCGACTTCCGGACTCAGCGTGACTTCCGGACTCAAATGCGACTTCCGGACTCAGCGCGACTTCCAGAATTGGCACGATTTCCAGACACAGCCACGGCTTGTGGACTCACAGTTCACTCACTGACGGCTTGTGGACACACAGTTCACCCACTCATGGCTTGTGGACTCACAGTTCACTCACTCACAGCTTGTGCACACAGTTCACTCAGCCACGGCTTGTGGACTCACAGTTCACTCAGCCACGGCTTGTGGACTCACAGTTCACTCAGCCACGGCTTGTGGACACACAGTTCACTCAGCCACAGCTTGTGGACTCACAGTTCAGTCACTCACGGCTTGGGGACTCACAGTTCACTCACTCACAGCTTGTGGACTCACAGTTCACTCAGCCACAGCTTGTGGACTCACAGTTCACTCAGCCATGGCTTGTGGACTCACAGTTCACTCACTCGCGACTTGTGGACTCACAGTTCACTCACTCGTGGCTTGTGGACTCACAGTTCACACACTCGTGGCTTGTGGACTCACAGTTCATTAACTTGCGGCTTGTGGACACACAGTTCACTCACTCATGGCTTGTGAACTCACAGTTCACACAATCACGGCTTGTGGACTCACAGTTCATTCACTCCCGGCTTGTGGACACACAGTTCACTCACTCACGTCTTGTGGACTCACAGTTCACTCACTCACGGCTTGTGAACTCACAGTTCCCTCACTCACGGCTTGTGGACTCGCACTTCACTCAGCCATGGCTTGTGGACTCACAGTTCACTCAGCCACAGTTTGTGCACTCACAGTTCCATCAGCCACAGCTTATAGATGCACAGTTCAGTCACTCATGGCTTGTGGGCCTCTTGACTCAGGCTGGACTTCCGGACTCAGCGCGCCTTCCAGACTCAAGCACGAATTCCAGACTCAGCATGACTTCTGGACTCAGCTAGACTTCCAGAGTCAGCAACTTCTGGACTCAGCATGGCTTGTTGACTCACAGTTCAGTCACTCACTGCTTGTGGACTCACTGTTCACTCACTTGTGACTTAGTGACTCACAGTTCACTCACTCACGTCTTGTGGACTCACAGTTCACTCACTAACGGCTTGTGGACTCACAGGTCTGGACTCACCTCTCACTCACGGCTTCCGTGCTGACTGACTCATGCCCGGCCTCCGGGGCTTTATTCTCTTCTCCCCTGGAAGTGGCGTTACCTTCCAGGTGACTGACAGGCAAGAAGACAAATCTACTCATCTCACGATTTTTTAAACCTTCTTAACTTTTGTAATATTCCACCGATCGGATCACAACTTGGTGTGCTTGGAGCAGAGGAGAACGGTGAGTAAGGTACCAAAATATCCTAGCAACCTAGGGTACCGTTTTCGTGCAAATCTAAAAACAACGTAGACCAGAAGTTGTCAAGATGAGAGTTTTAATAATAGTATAGATAGATATTAAAAACAAGAGCAAGAAACAGGTGCTGTTTCAAATCTAGAACAGCCTGAAGGTGGATAAATCTCCATGACCTGAACAAATCAATGTCAGGTTTTTGAGAGTGGCAAGAGAGGAGATAGCAGGGGCCTTGACGAAGATCATGGTATCTTCTCGAGCAACAATTGAGGTCCTGGCGGATTCGTAGGTAGCCAATCTAGTTTCACTTTTTCAGAAGAAATAGAGATAATGTAGAAAATTATAGGCTGGGGTGAGCTTCATACCAGTGGTCAGGAGAGGATTCTTTAGAGTAGAACTTACTTACATTTGGAAGGCAATAGGCTAAATATGGACAGTCAGCTTGGCTGTGTGTGTCAAGTCATGTCATATACCTATGACTGAGATTCTTTTGATGTGAAATTTGATTGTTGAGAATAGGGCAGTACATGTTGTCTACATGGACTTTAATAAGGCATTTGACAAGGTCCTTCATGGTAAACTAATCCAAAAGGTTAAGAAGCATATGATCCATGGTGACTTGATAGTTTGGATTCAGAACTTGCTGATCCATAAAAGATAAGGGGCACTGATGGAAGGGTGTTATTCTGTCTGGAAGTCTATGACCAGCTTTGGAGAGGATGCAGAAGAGGTTCACCAGGATGCAGCCAGAATAAGAGGGTATTAGCTACAAGGTGAGGTTGAACAAATTTTGATTGTTTTTCTGGAGCATTGGAGGCTGAGGGGAGGCCTGATGCAAGTTTATACTATTATAGGAGGCATAAATAGGGTATTGTAAAAAAAAAATTGCAGGTAGACATGTCAAATACTCAATGGCATAGCTTTGATGTAAGAGGGGGAAAGTTTAAAGGAAATGTGGGGGACATTTTTTTCTACACAGAGTTGTTGGTGTCTAGAATGCACTGACAGGGATAGTGATGGAAGCATTGCAATGTGGTGGTTTAGAAACCTTTGGATGGGTACATGAATATTCTGGGAAAGGAGGCATATGGTTCATGTTCAGGTAGAAAGGAGTGTTTCAACGGCATCATGTTTGGCACAGGTACCGTGGACCAAAGGGCCTGTTCCTGTGCTATGCTGGCCTACGTTCCATGTATTAACAATATCTGGAATAAATATAAATGTCAGTAATGGTAACAAAAGAAAGGTCATAGAATCCCATCTTGTTCATCGGTATCCACTAGGGTAGGAAACTCTCTCCCCGTATTGGGTCTGCTTCATAAGCAACACCTAACCCATAAATAAATGATGACCTAACCAGCAACCTATGAATGACTAAACAATTAGAAAATATAAATAAAATACCATTTCATTTGGTAAATGATTTTGTGACCAGATGCCAGTGAACTAAAATATCTGGTAAACACATTTGAAGGGATCTAAGATTTATTTTTTGCACATATCCTTGTTTAAGATAGGGTTCATTAATTAAAGAGTGGTCTTCTTCTTTTCATGTCCATCTTGTTACAAATGTTGACCTCGCTGTCATCGTCCATCCTGAAAAGGACGTAAGCTTCTGGCGACAATCAGCGGAAGCCAACACTTGTCGCAATAGATGATGGTGGTAGCAGAATTAGCTCAGGGTACTTCCAGTTTCCAGCCCCGTGACGTGGACGCTTCTGCTATGGGGCCATTAAAGTGGTAGAACTGTGTTACATCGGACCTGTCAATGAAGAATTTAATAATTGGACGTACATTAAAGAGATTAATGTGTAAAGTTGTGGGATTAAAAAATAGCGGTTTGGAAATTACTTGAGAAAATCTTTAAAGAACCAGCAGACATTTCAAGCTGAATAGTTTTCTGTACTATAAGATTCTGTGAAAGAAAAAAAAACTTTCTTTGAATGAGCTGTTTTATTAATGGGGATATTTCTTTAAGAATTGGCTCCACTTTGAAGTGGTAAAAATTGAGCGATTATCAATAAATGTTCAGTAAAAGAACAAATCAAAATCTGCAGCATTATTCACATTCAATTATATTCCACTATCTGGGCATATAAGCGTTATCGTGGAATACTTTGCAATTGCATGGAAGAGAGTAGCTTGAGCAACTTTTATATCAACCACTCAATACAATTGGTTTCCCATCAACTACCCTTAAAATTGATAACCTCCACCATTTGCACACAGTGGTTGCAGTATGCACCATGTACAAAACACACAGCGGTTATTTATTTGCACTGTTATGAGATAACCTGCCAAACCTGTGACCTCTAACACCAAGGATTACAAGGGTAGTAGGCGCATGCGAACACCACCACCTACTGGTTCCCTTGATGCACACCATCCTAATTTTGAAATATATTACTGTTCCTTCATTGTCATTAGGTGTAAATTTCGTTAATCTATTATCAACAAAAATATATATAGGTGATCCATTACCAGAAGGATAGCAGTAGTTCGACATTATTTTCTTATTTTTCTAAGTATTTAGAGATACAACATGAAAACAGACCCTTTGGCTCACCGAGTCCCTAATGACCATCGAACATCCATTTACACTAGTTTTATGTTATCCCACTTTCGCATCCACTGCCGAAACACAAATGGTAATTTACAGAGGTCAATTAACCTCCAAGTCTTCACATCTTTGGGAAATGGAAGAATACCAGAGCACCTGGAAGAAATCTACGTGTTCACTGGGAGAATGGGTAAACTCCACACTGACAGCATTCGAGGTCAGGATTGCACCTGGGTCTCTGGCACTGTGCTGGCCACTCTACCAGCACTTGGGCAATTAGAGCTGGACAATAAAGCCTGGCCTTGCCAGCAAAGCCAATATATTTAATCAAATAGTGAACAAAAAAATGTTTGATCCAAACTGATTTTGTTATAAAACAAGATGCTGTGATTTACATGTTAATTTATTAAGTTCTTGTACTAAACCACTTAGCTGTTATTTAGAATTAACTGGTACTTAGAAGAAAAAAAACATTATCATGCAAGACCAAGCCAGAAGTAATATTATTATTTTCTAAATTCGAGTATATATATTTATTTGAAATGGCACTGATCTCATACAGCAGCTTCAGAAACATCTATATGTGGAGATTAGCATGACAGGAAGCTTGTTCTTTTGTTCTCCGCTAGCAGACTGTCTCAGCCACTTGAATCTGATTGAATCCCATGCAGTAAGATTTCTGTCTGATAGCTAATTTTCCCTAAGATGGGTTTGACAGTCTGCAACCAATACCCTGTGCAGAGCTGAATATAGAGGATGCAGTCATCATGAAACAATAGTATTGCTCTGATGGCATAGCAATTGAGAGTGGAGAACTGACAGAGGATCCAGGTATTGTCCATCATCAATACTGCTGCATTCGAGAAAGAAGGTGGTGTGAAATGTGCCTTGGACTGTACTTAACTTTTAAGTATTTGAATGACTCCATTTTGAAAAGCAATTTAAATGTTTGTCCTAATTGTGCTTATCCTTCATAGCTTTTGTGAAGACTGTAGGCAACCCTGAAAAGTTGACACAGTAATTTTAGTAAAAGAGTAAAGGCATCATCGGGCATGGTAAGTCTGCATTTGGAACATTATATATAGATCTGACCTTTTCACTTAAGGAAGGATATTCTTGAGATATAAGTGGCAGAAAGATTCATCAGATTGATTCCAGAAGTCAAGGATGTGCCCTGTTAGAGTCATTAACAAATCTGGATCTATAGTCTCTCCAATTTAGAAGAATGTGAGGTTTGATAGCATTGATGTAAAGGTGGTACGACCCCGGGACGAGATTACAGAAGTAGGTATCACAGTCCCAATGTAAGGATTTGTCCATTCAGCACAGTCATGAGGAGAAAAATTTTCAACGCAAATCTTTGGAATTCTCATTTGAATAGGACCAGGCTCTCAGTTGCTTGGTATTAATAGATTACAATGGAAATTGTGGTTTAGTGTACTACTACAGGAAAGCGGTTTTGAGGTAAAAGATCAGCTATGATTGAATAAATATCAAAGAAAGTATGATGACAAATGCAAGACTCGGCGAGCCGGTCCCGCACGGCCGAACACATGACCCGGCGGATCACGGCCTGCAGGGGGAAGCCGCCGAGCCAGCTCCTACTCGTAAGATCTGCTGGACCACAGCCTGGAAAGGGGAGACAGCAAAGCCGGCCCCTGCTCATTCCGTGAAGACCAGAGACTGGGAGGATGGAGCTGGTGATGATGATGGTAACAGTCGGTAAGGAGCACGGCTGGTAGCAGAGGTCTGGCCTACCACGCTCTCAAGGTCAGCTGGGTGAGACGCCCCTGGGGCACAAAGATGGACGGACTTAGAGAGGATGTCGGTTTGGAGGTCGATTCACACATCCCCGGAACATGATGGCTGTAACCCTGCAGCAGCCTAGGGCTTTCCCAGAACGGGCACTACTCACAATAACTAGAGCACAGATTGGACTTTGAAAATGGCACGACAACATGGCGCCTCTTGCATGTGGGATCAGCACCATTGAAGCATTGAACCACTGATCTAAATGGCCCACACCTGCCCCTATTTCCTACGCTCTTATGAACAACAGGCATGTTCTTATGATATTTACCTATGCAGAACTTTATTCTCTTGCCTGCTGTTCAAAGATTCAAAGATATGCATTGCATCCATGCATACAAGAGTTAAGAGTCAAGACTGTTTTTATTGTCTTATGTACTGCAACGCAAAAATGAAATTCTTACTTGCAGCAGCAACACAACAGGTTTGTAATCACACTGCTCAATTGCTAATATAATCAATATACATTTATAAAGTTAAATAAATAAAAAATCTCAATATATTGCAAAGGCAAAACAAAGCTCAAGGTCCCCAGTTCGCAGTTCAGAGTTCAGTTGAAGTTCGTATTGTTCAAAAGCCTGATGTGAAGAAGCTGTCCCTGAAAAAAAGACACAAAGGGCTGGAGTAACTCAACAAGTCAGGTAGCATCTGGAGAATGTAGATAGGTGACGTTTCATGTCACCCGAAACATCACCTATCCATTTTCTCTAGGCATGCTGCCTGACCTGTTGAGTTACTCCAGCCTTTTTTTGTCTTTTTTTGTACACCAGCATCTGCAGTTCCTTGTTTCTACACGCTGTTCCTGAACCTGGACGTTCAGTTTTCAGACTCCAAAAACTTCTTCCCAATGGTAAGAGTGAAGCCAGAGTGGTGGGGATCCTTAAACTTGCTGGCTGGCTTTTTGAGACAGCACCTCATAGATCCCTTTGATGTTGGGGAGATCAGTACCTGTGATGGACTAGGCAATATTCGACAGAATCATAGAGACATTGCATCATACACCATGGAAACAGGCCCTTTGGCCCAACTTGCCCATGCTGATCAAGCTGCCCCTTCTATACTAGTCCCACCTGCTTGCATTTTGGCCATATCCCTCCAAACCTTTCCTGTCCATGTACTTGTTCAAATGTATTTTAAATGATGTACCTTCTCTGGCAGCTCATTCCATAAACCCACCACCCACTGTGTGAAGAGGTTGCCCCTCAGATTCCTTTAAAATCTTTCCTCACATCTTAAACCCTTATCTTCCTTTCTTGATTTCTTGATTCTTGAGTTACTGAACCAGGCTGAGATACAACCAATCAATATGCTCTCTATTGTAGACCTGTAGAAGTTCAAGAGAGTATTTGTTGACATACTAAATCTCCTCAATTTTCTAAGGAAGTAGCGGCATTGATGGGATTTCTTTGTGATTGCAACAATGTGATGGGTCCAGGACAGATTTTCAGAGATATGCACCCAGGAACTTGAAGTTGTTGACTCTTTCCAGCACCGACTCATTGTTGAAGACAGATGTGCGGCTTCTCTGATTTCCTCTTTTAAAGTGAATAATCAATTCCTGGTTTTATTGACGTTGATAACAAGGCTGTTGCTCTGGCACCATTCAATCAGATGACCGATCCACCTCCTATACTTGACTCATTGGTATCTGAAATTTGTCCACGCTGGTAGCGTCGTCAGCAAATTTAAACATGGAACCATGTTCAGCTACACAGTCATGAACATAGAGTGAGTAGACAGGGGGGTGAGTACACAGCCTTGAGTGCTCCTGTCCCAATGGTTATCAAGCAGGAAATGTTGGTGCCAATTTGTACTGATTGTGTACTGTTGATGTGAAAGTCAAGGATACAGTTCCAAGGATGGGCAGAGCCCCAATTCCCTGAGCTTGTTAACAGGTTTGGAGGCGAGGATGGTGTTGTATGCCAAGCAGTAGCTGATAAACAACAGCCTGATGTATATGTTTTTATTGTCCAAGTCGTCCATTGCATGGTGGACAGCCAGTAAGATCACATCCCCCATTGGCCTATTGTGGCAATAAGCAAATTGTAGCAGGTCCAGGTGCCAGGGGTCAGTAGTCATCGAGTTATATCACCTTACTCTATTGCAACGGCGGCGGGACTTACCCTCACCCGGCAGGGGGCCCAACATCGAAAACCTGGATTGCCTCAATGCAAAGGGAGAACAAGGAAGGAAGAGATACAGACTTTAAGACTTTTGCCTTCCATCACAGTGAGGAGGTGCCTGGTAGACTCACTGTGGTGGATGTTAAACTGTGTTCATTGTGTGTTCTGTTATTTTATGGAAGATTTATATATTATTGCTGTATTTGTATATTTGTGGTTTGCTTGTTTTGACTGTAAGGTGTCCTTGAGTGTCCTGAAAGGCGCCCATAAATAAAATGCATTATTATTATTATTACTCTTCTTCGGCACCGGTATTATTGATGTCCTTTTAAAGCATGTGGGAACTTCAGACTTCAGTATTGAGAGGTTCAAGATGTCCGCAAAAACTCCAGCCAGTTGGTCCACGCAGGTTTTGACAATGCAACCAGTATACCATCAGATTCAGTTGCTGTTCAAGAGTTCACCCACCTCGAAGATCTTCTGATGTCAGCCTCGGTGACTGAGATTTAAATACAACTGGGGGCTATAAGGAGCCAGGAAGGCACCTCATTGTTCTCCCTATCAAAACTTGCATAGAACTTGTAGATTGGTTTATGCATGAAAGCCAATCATAGCAGAATAGCGTCGCTAACCCCGCCCTACTGTATGATTCATAATAACACCCACTTCCTACATTAGTCAGTCTTGGAAGCGGACACGATGTACTAACAACTAATGACCTGCTGTACCATTATAATATGGATACTGATTATAGATGATCTTGAACTTCAGATTGTGTACTTTGGCTATTTACATGGTGTCAGAAGTGGGATCATTCATAGATTCTGCAGGTGTAACTACCTGATCATTGTCGTCTTGAACTGCTGGAGCGTATTCAACTGTCCGAGCTCTCATCATAGCCTCGGGACCCGCAAGGTTAAGTAGGAGGGAAGCTTTGACAGCGTCTGGTTCATTTTGGTGGGAATGTTGATTGTTGACGATGACGATGTCGATGTTGATGATGACGATGTCGCTCGCCGATGTCAGAATCAAAGATAAGCTGTGCAGGCTTACTGCAAGATTGAGCCATAGTGAAGCAAGAAACAAAAAACTGATAAACAGAAAGAAAACCCGGTAGACGGACGCAGTGGGTTACTCCAAGTTGTCTGACACCATGTAAATAGCCAAATAGCTTGCTACCCTCAAGAAGGATAAAAACGAGCTCCGCGTGTGCATCAATCCAAAGGATTTGAACTCTGCCATCAGGCGTCCACATTATCCTATGAGGACTGTCGAGGACGTCGCGGCACAGATCGCTCTTTCTGGCAGATACCGCTAGATGACGAGTCGTCCAACCTGACCACATTTGCCACTCCATTTGGCAGATTCAAGTTTCTAAGAATGCCATTCGGCATCAACTCGGCCAGTGAAGTCTTCCAGAGGAACATGGAACTGCTGTTCCAGGGCCTCCCGTGTGCCATCATAGTGGATGATATCTTGGTTTATGGCAAAGTCACAGCGGAGCACAACCTAAAGCTTATCATGGACCGGGCACGTCAGATAAACCTGAAATTCAACCCTAACAAGTGCAAGTTCAGGGTTACAGAAGTCACTTATGTCGGTCATGTGTTCACTCCTGACGGTCTCAGGACGGATCCGAAGAAAACTGCTGCCATCACCGACGTGCTCGGCCTGCAGCGATTCCTGGGTATGGTGAACTACCTGGGAAAATTCATACCGAACCTCAGTGAACTGAGTTCGCCTCTGCGACAACTAACTCGAAAGGATACTGCCTGGTCCTGGTTCCAGCAACACCAAAAAGCATTTGATGCTTTAAAATCGAAGCTGACCAGTGCCCCCACCTTGACATTTTTCAACCTGAAGCGCCCTGTGACAGTTACCTGCGATGCCTCACGATTTGGACTCGGCGCAGCCTGCCTACAATCATCTGCCGATGGAACTTTGCGCCCAGTCTCCTATGCCTCCCGCACCATGACCGACACCGAACAGCGCTACGCACAAATCGAGAAGGAGCTGCTGGCTGTGGTCTTCGCTTGTTCCAAATTCAAGGACTTTATCTTTGGAAATGTTTTCACGGTCGAGACACACCACCAACCCCTGGTGACGATCCTCAACAAACCTATCCACGCAGCACCTGTACGTCTGCAGTGTATGATGATGCAACTCCAGCGATTTGACTTTAAAATTGTTTACAAGAAGGGTAAAAAAATGCTCATTGCGGACACTCTCTCTCGCGCACCACGGGCATCCAACGAACGACACCCCTACAAACGGGACGAGTTTACGGTTCTCAGCATTGACTTTGTTCCTACAAAACAATTGCGCCGCTTAGCCGAACACGCAGCCGCTGACGCCACCCTCCAGCTACTCTCATCCATAATCAAGAGAGGCTGGCCAGACAGGCAATCCAGCGTACCGCCGGAGGTGCAGCCGTTCTTCTTAGTCCGTGATGAACTGGTAATACAGGATGGTGTCATAGTTAAGGGCCACAAAGTCGTGATCCCCTCATCGCTATCTGACGAATACTACAAAGAGGCACACAGCGGCCACCCAGGAACCTATGCCACGCTGGCCCACGCACAGAACATGTTCTACTGGCCCGGCATGACCAAGTACATACGGGACAGGACAGCCTCCTGCCCCATTTGCAACAGCCTCGCACCGCACCAACAGACACAACCCTCGCCCTGTCCACGGGCACCCTGGGGGATTTCCGGGACCGTTGGGCACCGCGGGGGGTTGAATGCATCCTCGACAAGGAGTGTAATATAGTTATATAATAGTTTATTGTTTGTCGTGTATTTATGGTGGTGGGTTCTGTTTTGGTTTTTACTGTGCTGTATATATTATTTTAAT
Organism: Malacoraja senta; assembly: GCA_038087875.1. Classification (NCBI taxonomy): domain Eukaryota; kingdom Metazoa; phylum Chordata; class Chondrichthyes; order Rajiformes; family Rajidae; genus Malacoraja; species Malacoraja senta. The sequence continues at coordinate 189,045,506 of CM075977.1, forward strand.
ATTTGAATAAATATTTTTGATTTAGTAAAAAAAAAATAAAACAGACACAACCCTTACTGCAACAACCTCCACCAGCACTGCCCTGGACGTCGCTGGCGGCAGACATTTTCGAGTGGCACGGTAAACACTATCTTGTCCTGGTTGACTCCTATTCTAACTGGTTCGAACTCGATTTAATGACTTCTATCACATCAGAAATGGTCATTCACAAGCTGCAGAAACACTTCTCTACATTCGTCTGTCCATTTACAGACTGACAACGGAAGACAGTTTACCAGTCACGCCTTTAGACTCTTTGCTAACCGATGGAATTTCCACCATGTCACGAGCAGCCCCGAATACCCACAAAGTAACGGGCTCGCTGAACGAGCTGTCAGAAGATGGAACGCGCCCACCTAGCCAAGTCAGATGTGTATCTCGACCTCTTAAACCTCAGGAACATTGCTAGAGACGGATTCCTGGGCTCACCGGCCCAGCATCTGATGTCCAGGACAACGAGACCTCCGATTCCGATTGCCCAGCAGAAGCCGGTGCCACAGGTGCTAAAGCCAGCTACAATCCAGAAGCGCATCCAGGAGAAACACGACATACAGAAACGATCGCATGACAAGTCCAGCAAACCACTTAAACCCCTACTACCGGGCCAAGTCGTTCGTTTGCAAACTTCCGTGGGACATTCTCATTTGGGTAGCGTTGTTGGCCTGGCTGAAGAACCACGATCTTACCTTGTTGACTTTGATGGCACCCTATACCGTTGGAGCCGCCAACACTTGCTTGCTGTGAAAGAGCCACGTCCACCACCAGCTGATCCTTATGCTCCACCTCTACAGTTCCAGCCGTCTGCTGCCGCGTCCACCTCCAGTTCCAACATGTCCCACACCCCACCATGACCGGCGGCTATGACTAACCACAAAACTACCTCTCCTGCATGCTCCCCCTGTCGGTCACCACGGGTGTCCCCTACTGCTTTCCCACTTCCGGGTTCACCACCTCCTTTTAATCTTTCTAGCGAAAGGGGAGAGGGCTTGGTCCGTATGCGTTCGGGCTGTATTAGTAGACCACCTGACAGATACGGTGAGTATGTTTGAATTCTTGCCACATGTGTGCTTACCATATTCACTCTTTACGGGGAAGGATGAAGATTGGTTTATGCATGAAAGCCAATCATAGTAGAATAGCATCACTAACCCCACCCTACTGTATGATTAATACTAACACCCACTTCCTACATTAGTCAGTCTTGGAAGCGGTCACAATGTACTAACAACTAACGACCTGCTGTACCGTTATAATATGGATACTGATTAAAGATGATCTTGAACTTCAGATTGTGTTCTTTGGCTATTTACAGAACTCATCTGGGATGATGCTGCATTTCCGTTTGAGCTACTCCTTGACTTTGCCCTGTAGGAAATGATGGTGTGCAAGTCCTGCCACAGCTGCCGCACATCTGTCTTGTCCTCCAGTTTAGAACATGTCCCTTTTAGCATTTTTAATAGCTTTATCGAGGTCATACCTGGATTTCTTATGCCACGATATGAATGGTTCTCGGAAGATCAGCTGTCTATATGCAGGAAGAAGGACCACAGGTCAAGTGGTCCAATTTCCCAAAGTCAGAACGAGAGATGGAGAGTAGGGTGTAAATCTTTGTGTGTGCTTGTGTATATGTGTATATGTGTTTGCATGTTTTTGTATGCTTGTATGTGTTTTTATGTGGGTGTAAGTGGATGTTTGCATGTATGTGTAGGTGTGCGTATATTTTGTTTGCGTATTTGTGTTTTATTGAGTAGACGAGTGCGTATAGATTAATGTGTTAATGTGACCCATTTGGTTCTAGAAGTAAAAGCTTTCATTTCATGGCATATTGTAAATTGCTTAAAATGTCAAATTTAACACTGCAAGTGAACAAAATGTCACACAATACTGATGCAAAATCTTCATAATCACCTCACAATCTTTATTACCTAGAAATGCACCTGCACCTGATACATGGACATTTTCTTCACACTGGAGTAGCACACTCTCCTCATATCTACACATGACCTTTTATAGTTAGACGATAAAACTCTGGATCCGCTGACTACACTGTGGGAGCACCTTCCCCAGAAAGACTGCAGCAGTTCAAGGAGCTTCTCATCACCACCTTCCTCAGGGCAATTTCAGATTGGTATTAGCTGTTGGCTTGCTAATAACAGCAGGATCTCGTGAAAATATTAATAAAACAAAATTGTAAAATGTAAATTTCTGAAAAGTCATGGTGAGACTGTTCAATCATTTTTTTTTAAACCTGCCACCATTTGAACATTCTGTTCTATGAAAGTAAATTAAACAATGAAACAAGTAAACAATTTAGGCACCATGTTTTAATTTAACTTGTTGATCTTTATGAATGTGTCTCAAAACAATTCATAAACTTGAGCTTTTGTGAAAACTAAAAGCAGAGAATTAGCGTCAACCAAGACATAATGCATTGGATTTTAATTCCATCTGCTGTGCTGAAAATAAAACCAAGTTAATGAATCCTATAGATTTTTAAACATGACTGCTCACTTCTGATTTAATATGGAATTGATGAAATTATACTCATCTTGTTTTGCTTTGTAAACTAATTATGGGAGTAGCGAGGTGGAGGTGGGGGCGGGGGGGTGGGTAGGGGGAAGTCTAGAGTGATAATACACATTAAATAATTCCTACTGCTGCACACTCTCATGGCTTCCCATTAGGCCGTTACTCAAGCATGTACCAACAAAATTAGCAAGAAAAGATTTATTCAATCTTGACTAAGTTTGAGTTTCATGTGCAATATTAAATGCCATTTGCAAATGGGTAAAATATTGATGTCCAGATGCTAAAGGCTCTTACTGTATTTATGAGTTTATAAACGTCCCTTATTTTTGAAAGGCTTGCTTCAATTACTGTTGTGATGCATAATAGATCATCGAGAGGAAGACAGGAGGAAGAGAAAGAAATCTTTATAAAGAAAGGTATTGATCAAACCTGCAATTAAAAAGCTTTAACTAAGTGGTACACGTGTGGTTTTTGCTATCTGAGACGTGGTTATCAGGTTTTCTTAAATGCTTGGTGTTGACCTAGATTTTGCAGGGAAATGTTGTCATGTACCCATCTAAATGTGAACATGTCCCCATGTAACTCTCACATAAACACTGAATTCCCAAAGCTGTAGCGAGAAGTTCAATGCTCGCTGAGCCTGGAGTTGCAAAAACAATAAGATTTCAAGCTGGGGAATCCCCACAAATATCCCGTGCTGCATTGGACTTGTTATGGTTATAGATATTCACAAGTTCACAAGTTCACAAGTTATAAGTTTAGAATTGGGCTATTCAGCCCATCGAGTCTACTCTGCCATTCATTCATGGCTGATCTCTGCTTCCTAATCCCACCTTCCTGCCTTCTCCCCATAGCCCTTGACAACCATTCTAATAAATAATTTGTCTATCTCTGCCTTAAAAATATCCACTGGTTTGGTCTCCACAGCCCACTATGGTAATGAGTTCCACAGATTAATCACCCTCGCCTCTCTTTTAAAAAAGCACCCTTTAATTCTGAGGCTATGACCTCTGGTCCTAGACTCTCCCACCATCCTTTTCACATCCACTCTATCTATGCCATTCATTATTCTGTAAGTTTAAATGAGGACCCCCCTCAACCTTCTATACTCCAGCGAGTAGAGGCCCAGTGCTGTCAAGCATTCATTTCTGGAATCATTCTTGTAAACTTCCTCTGGACCCTCTCCAGAGTCAGCACATTCTTCCTCAGATATGGGGCCCAAATTTGCTCACAAAGGAATATTCCTTTGATTCCAATGGAGCAGATGATTTGCCAAGGACTAAAATGGATTTCACCATGTGTTGTTCTTATTGTTTGAGTTTATTTAAATATTTAGTGTGTTTCATGTTTATACCTGTATGATAATAATATATAAATGTTTTTCAAACTTTGAATAGTTTTTCATTGCTTTTGAATGCCAGAAATATTCAGAAATTATGACATTTTTGACAGTTTCTTAAGTCTAATACAGCTGTTGCTAGATGTCAAAGATCTTTATGTGCGTGAGCTTTGTCCTCCAGCATTCACTCCACATTCTGCATTATTAAGGCTCAGTCAATACAGAGAGTCTTGCTATGAGGAATTGCAGTGCTACCAAAGTAGGTAACTGAACTTTCTCTGGTTGTTGGTAGGAAGCTTACTGACCATTAGCTGCAAATTATGCATTGATAGCATGAATTCCTAGGAAGACAGTGCATGGTAGTTGAGACCTGATCCTTGGGCTCTCTACTTTCACCAAGAAGCAATGTTCGAGTGGTTGGCAAAATATAATACATTGAGTAAAAAATGGTCACACTTTCCAAAAACAGTTGAAGTTATATTCAGCCAGTGCTTTTGTGCTACCACTGATTATATAATGTTAAATATATATTGACTACAAAAGACATAAATGCTTGGGCTCTGTATCAATGTTCATTCCTCTCCCTGTCTCAGTCCAACTGCTGGAGAATAGCAAGATTAAACGAGAACTTACCAGTTTGAAGTTTGATCTTTATTTATGAGGAGTTACGTTGGTGATTACGTGAAGAAGCCCTGCCGTGCGCATGCGTGTCAATCTTCAAAGCAGCAGTGTGAAATCACAGGTAACAGTAATTGAAGTAACATAGTAAGAACAGCAACTTGAGAAATACCAGATGACCTTTGTGAGAGAGGGTTGGGAGTGGAGGGCACGTAATCACCAACGTAACTCCTCATAAAATAAAGATCAAACTTCAAACTGGTAAGTTCTCATTTAATCTTACTATTTTACTTCGGAGTCACGTGAGTGATTCCGTGAAGAGTTCAAAGCTCTGTGTTTCATGCCGCAGATTCAAATCCCGGCGTCTCACTGCATCGATTGACTCAGGATGAGTGAATAATCAACAATGCATTATACATGACATTGATTTAAACGTATTAATGGTTTACATTAATAAAGAAAATCAATAGCAACCCCTCTATCTCAGGGGAGGTTAAATTGGACGCAAAACAGAATGGGCAAAAAGCCCTGGGCCGGCAATCGCCCTATGGTAAAGATTTTGTGAAAATCAATTAACTTGACCATCCTGTCACCGCGAGGATATGGTCGATGGGAACGTCCATTGCCCTGGCCGCTGACGTCGATGCCGCCCTGGTGGAATGAGATGTAAAAATTGTCAGTGTTAATACCTGCATAAACCAGAACCTGCTTCAGCCACCTTGAAATAGTCTGAACCGGCTTTTTCTTGTGTGGTTGTTCCTGGCTAAATACAATGCTGATTCCAAACCTTTTAGGGTTCTGGTGGCCTTGATATAATATAGCAAGCGTGCCCTCACACATAGATGTGAGTCCGTGGGGTATGCCGAAATATGATCTTAAACCCTGTCACCCCTGGTCTGCTCTGCTTGTGTAGACCAGAAATGTAAAACGTAATGGCATCTATATAACCATATAGCCATATAACCATTACAGCACGGAAACAGGCCATCTCGGCCCTTCAAATCCGTGCCGAACACTTTTTTTTTCTTTTTTTCTTTCCCTTCTTTCTTCTTACTTCCCCCTAGTCCCATCTACCTGCACTCAGACCATAACCCTCCATTCCTTTCCCGTCCATATACCCATCCAATCTATTTTTAAAGGATAAAATCGAACCTGCCTCCACCACTTCCACTGGAAGCTCATTCCACACAGCTACCACTCTCTGAGTAAAGAAGTTCCCCCTAATGTTACCCTTAAACTTCTGTCCCTTAATTCTCAAGTCATGTCCCCTTGTTTGAATCTTCCCTACTCTCAATGGGAAAAGCTTATCCACGTCAACTCTGCCTAACCCGCTCATCATTTTAAAGACCTCTATCAAGTCCCCCCTTAACCTTCTGCGCTCCAAATAATAAAGACCTAACTTATTCAACCTTTCTCTGTAACTTAGTTGCTGAAACCCAGGCAACATTCTAGTAAATCTCCTCTGTACTCTCTCTATTTTGTTGACATCCTTCCTATAATTAGGTGACCAAAATTGTACTCCATACTCCAGAATTGGCCTCACCAATGCCTTGTACAATTTTAACATTACATCCCAACTTCTATATTCAATGCTCTGATTTATAAAGGCCAGCACACCAAAAGCTTTCTTTACCACCCTATCTACATGAGATTCCACCTTCAGGGAACTATGCACAGTTATTCCTAGATCCCTCTGTTCAACTGCATTCCTCAATTCGCTACCATTTACCATGTACGTCCTATTTTGATTTGTCCTGCCGAGATGTAGCACCTCACATTTATCAGCATTAAACTCCATCTGCCATCTTTCAGCCCACTCTTCCAAATGGCCTAAATCTCTCTGTAGACTTTGAAAATCTACTTCATTATCCACAACACCACCTATCTTAGTATCATCTGCATACTTACTAATCCAATCTGCAACCACTCCCATCCGATCTACCCGCAGCTTTTGCAATGTCTGCACTCGTTGTGCTGATACTAGTGTCATGACCAAGGAAGTAGCTGGTCCCTGGTGAAGTATTGTCAATACAATGTCAATATCCCATACTGCCTATACTTGTACTGGGAGAACTTGTGTTAAAGATATCGTTTACAAACTCGATACCCAGGGTTAAAACCCAACAGAGTGGCTCCTGCGTGCTACAGCTAATATGATGGGAAAGCACGTTTGGCACAGTTAATGGCCCTAAACTCAATTATTGTCAGAAGACCATTTAAGAATGAACTGGAAGACATCAGTTATCTGTACCGTATTAAATGTAACATTAACATTAAACAAGCCCGCTTCCCATCTCCTGAATAGGAAATATACTGCTAACCACAGTTTGAACCAGCAAAGTTTTCATTTTTTAGAATAACCGTATATGTTTGTATTATTACGCCTGACGGTAGCGGGAATCATGGCTGCATAGCCAGTCAGACAGTACAAAACCTAAAGCGAGATCTTGCTGGCTTTATTTCAAGACCCGACTGATGAGGCAAAATGGAGGAAGACATAAAAGAACATTCCTCCTTCTTGAAACGAGAATGTATCTCTCAACACTGTTATGCCACATATTTTTGTAATTAGTGAATAAGCATGAAACCAACATGTCGATATTCGGTGTTTCATTGAACCATAGTTTCATAAATACTTTGTGATCCAACATCTATTCTGTGTTGTCATCAATCTGAACTTGAAGATACACCAGTGGCAAAGGAGATTAGGTAAATTATTACAGGATACTTTAACTTGATTGCCATGTGACTAACATATGCCCCCATCGTAGTCTCAACTTAATGTTGAGCATGTAGATTATGTATATTCGCTCAATCCTTTACCCATGGGATTCATCTAGTGTCTATAGCTAGTTGATACCAATAACGGAAGAATTGGCAACTCATGCAAATCTCCTCCATCTCCAAACTAGAGATGACATTCGCAACTCTCCACCTTAGAGCCCTTAGCATCAGTTCGTAAAATAACTGAAATTCGACTGACCAAACTATTGGAGCAATGCTGAATACTGTTCGTTCATCACTGTGACTTAGGTAGCTTCAGCTGGTTATAGCATAAGCCTGTTAACAATGACCTCCATGTCATAGGAGAGGTTGATACTTTGCAAGATGTCAGTTCCCGACTTGCACAGCTGAATCACAGCTACTATATTGCCAATAGTAGATGAATAGAATTCAGCTTAATAACAGGTTTCTATTAACTCCAATCTCATGCCACAAGGCGGAGTCGAAGGCCAATTAATAGTTAAAGGTAAATCCCAATGACCAAGAAGTCTATTTTGTAACAACTTAAAGTTAACTGGATGGATGAGCCCAATTTCTCAAATATAGTTTGAGGCTGAAACAGGTGATTTTAACAAAATACAGCATTAGAATATCATCCAGTCAAGACATAACAAGTGTTTTCGAACTCTGAGTCCAAACACTGACTTTACTAATTAATTAAATAACCTGGGGAAATAGTTTATCCCAATTTGCAATGTTTTACTGTTATTAGTACAGCTATCATTGCCTTTTGATAATTTCCAATGTCTCCGATGATCCCTGTAATGGGAATTGCATGGAATGGATCTTTGAGACCCTTATGAATCTGTTGTTAGTCAGTAAAGAAGTTTCCTATTTGGAAAGTTCATATGCGAGTTAAACGACATTCTCCATTTTTCATAATGAACAGGCCACTCCTGCCATCATTGCATGGGTGCTTCGCATGATAACTCTGGCCCGATTTCTGTGCCTGTCTTGAAAACGACAATTCTGGCCCTAATTCCAAACTTGCTTGGAATGCTAGTATTGTGCAGTTTTACATGGTTAGATGCCTCTAAGCCGGTGACAATGCCTTTATCCTTTGTGTGGTGTACAAACAAGTGTAACTATACCAAATTGTGAGTGGTCCACTTACCCCTGTTTCGGAGGTTTCAGACCTACCTTGTTGAGTAGGACTGGTAGGGTACGTGGAACCTCTGCCCAGCTGTCATGCTGCCACCAGCTTCTAGGGGCGCCGCACTGAAGGCAGCCTCTGCCTACAGTCTGTTTGTTTTTCTATGTTTTTTTTATTTTTAGTTAGTTTTAAAAGTATGTGTCTTTAGTTTCTCTAACTTTTCTATGTGGGGGAGGGGGGTAGGGTAAGGGGGAAACCGTTTCCCGGTCACTTCCTGGCGAGGACACGACTATTCTCCGAGTTGCGTCCTCGCCCCCCTCCTCGCGGTCTACCACCTGGATTGGAGCAGCCTTTCCTGCCGGGGACCGGACCAGGGCTCTAGCAGTGGCGGCGCAATGCTGGATTTACAGCGGTGCGGGCGATGCCTTACCTGGGATCGCCGTGGAGGCTCCGGAGTGCTGGGCCTGCTGCATCTACATCGGAGCTGCAGAGTTTCCAGCGCGGCCGGCGCTGTCTTCAACATTGCGGAGACCTTGGGCCATTTGCCGAGGGCCGCCAGCATTGAATCTCCGCCCGGCGCGGCCTGTGGACTTCGGGAGCCATGGACTCTGGTAGGAGGTGGCCGTTTCGGATGTCCAAGCTGCGGAGGATGTCCTCCAGTCCCGACGTCGGACTTCCATCACCCCGGCGAGCGGGCTTGAACATCGGGCTGCCCGTTGTGGTGACAGCGGGGGCTCGGGAGCCCCCCGACCATGGGAGGACAACAGAGGAGGATGACTAAATTTTGGAGCCTTCCCTCACAGTGGGAAACTTTGATCCCGCTGTGTGGGGATGTCTGTATTAAAAACGATCGTGTTCTGTGCTCTTTATTATTCGTATGGCTGTATGGCAACCACACATTTCACTGTACCAATTGGTACATGTGACAAATAAATGTATCTTGTATCTTGAAGCTTCAGTGAACCTCTTACTGCCGATGAAGGCCTGGGGTGCGTTCTGAACCGATGAACCTTTGCCCGCCTTTGGTCTTGATTGGTCCGACAGCTTGTGCTTCGTCCCAGTTTTTGCTGTTGAATAGACCTTACCTGAATAGAAGATTCAGCGGCTGGCTCTCATATCCCCCTGATAGCGCTGTTCACTGCCGGCACACATGTACTCCAGTATGTTCCATGGACGTCTTTAGAATCTGAAGTCAGTTACATTTGACCTTACGCACTCCCCTCCTTAGAGAGGGCGATTTGTAGGCAGCCCTAAGCAGGTGCTGCCGCAGGCCTCTGGCATACCTGTGCTGATACTGCCACCAGGATGGAACATTCTGTTGGGATGGCAAACTTTGTTGTCAGGAATTGATACCTCTGACACGTCCTTCATCCTTTGGGGTATGCTCCACGGATATACCCTCAGACTCGGCGTCAGAATTACACTGACCCGGCATGCTCACCTCTTCAAAGAGGGAGACATTAAGCAGCCCTGTCCCAGGCGCTGCTAGCACGGGTTCTCCCATAGGCCGGCGCTGTGACAGCCTCGGTGTAAGAATTACACTGACCCGGCATGCTCTCCTCTTCAAAGAGGGAGACATAAAGCAGCCCTGTCCAAGGCATTGCTGGCACGGCCTCTTGTCCAGGCCGGCGCTGTCACACATTAAGCAGCCCTGTCCTAGGCGCTGCTGGCGCGGGCTCTCCCGCAGGCCGGCACTGTGACAGCTTCGGTGATGGTCTCCCCTCCAACAGGGAGACATTAAGCAGCCCTGTCCCAGGCGCTGCTGGCGCGGCCTGTCCCATAGGCCCGCGCTTCCAAATTCAATTTTGGAGTAGAGCTTCATCTGTAAAGGGTTAAAATGACAAACAGAATCTTCCAAATACATACTAATTTCCGAAGGGAATTCTTACAGCCCGACTCATATGAGTTCAATAAGCTGAACGATGTATCGGTGATTTTACCCCAGCCTGGGGACCACCGAACGACGATATGTCTGTGAGCCGCTGACCGCACTGTCAGCGACTCTGGCGGTGATACCGCCTTCCTGCTTGATATTCACATCCCCGGGAACACAACAGGCTGGAAAACACTGACCGCTTTGTCAGTGGCTGGGAACACTGTGGAGGTCCGGTCAATGGATCTTTAACCCGGGTTCGATCCAACCACGGCCCCTTGTCTGTACAGAGTCTGCAGGTTCCCCCCCGCGACCTGCGTGGGCCCTCAGCGAGAACCACAGCAGGGTGGAAAAACACGAACCCGACATCTGCCGACTATCCGCTTTCGCGGTCGGAACCGGGGTCTCCCCGCAGCCCATAGCCGGTTCACTCGCCGGAATTCGTCCCAAAACCTGGTAAGTGATAGAAAACTTACCTGAAGTTTTTAACTTACCGCCGGCAGGAGAGATGCCCTGCCTGTCCAGTGCCTCGCAATGCGAACGACGATATGACACGCATGCGCACAGCAGGGCTTCTTCACGGAATCACTCACGTGACTCCGAAGTAAAATCTCTCATCCATTCCTTGGTCACCTCCGGACATGATTATTCCTGGCCAAGTTCTGAACATTTCCCAACACCATCAACATCATCAGATCATCAGATCAGTCAAATTTCAGGTGCCCATGACCCAACTCACATCAGTTACCTCGGTCTTTATAGGCTTGAGTTCAGTTCTGCTCTGTAATGCTCAGTAATGTTCATCACTTTATTTAAAATCTTTAATGGTATGAGTTGCACATACATTAACAAGGCATATATTCTTGCTCATCTGATGAAAGGTCATTGACCCAACATATTAACATTTTTTTCCTCTGTCCATGTATGCTCTAAAGTTCATTGAGCATGTTTAGCTTTTTCTTAATTGGCATTGGTTTATTATTGTCATGTATACCGAGATATAGTGTAAAACCTTGTTTTGCATGCTATCCAGTTAGATCATACGATACACGAGTACAACACAAAAATAGAAAATACCAGAGTGCAAAATGTAATCTTACAGCCATAGAGAATGTGGAGACGAAACAAAAATGTAAGTGCCACAAAAAGGTAGGTTGGAAGATCAGGAATACAACTCGATCAACATCTGCAGACTATTACTTTTATCAATTTCAGTTCCTCCTTCAGTGTGGGGATGATGGGAGTGGATGCTGTTGCCTTTGTAGAACTTATTTTTGTCGATCCCTAATTGCCTTGGACAAAGTAGTGGTGAGCTACCTTTTTGAACCATTTCGCAACTTCTAGTGAAGTTGCTGCATGAAAGGGAGTTCCAGGATTTAGACTCTGTGATAATGAAACAATTATGACACGATGCTGGGTGACTGTAGATCAATGTCACTCATGTTATGAGTCATACTTTGTAGCTACACCCACTAGTTTAACAGAAAGCTTCTCTGCCCTTTCTCCCTCACTTTTGGAATTACGTGCTAAGATGAAGTTACCTATGCTGTAACGTTAATAACGTCTTTGGATCTTGATCACTTTGCGTGACTTAAGTTATTCCTTCAGCAGAATCTCAACATGGTGTCAGAGTGTACGGACTCACTCCTTGCTTAATTATATTGTTTTTATTTTAGTTTGTTGTTTTCTCCGGTATATACTACTATGGCTTCTGCTCTCAGAAAACCAGAGATCCTGGTGTTTGATGAGGACCTCGCAGAACGGTGGCATGTATTTGAAGAAGACTTCTCAATTTACATTGAAGCGGCTCACCCTACTGCTGCTCCCGGTGTTCGAGTGCCAATTCTTCTTAATCTAGCAGGCACAGAAGCTGCTTGACGTGCCAGAAGATTTCATTATGAACCCGCTAGATTTGACCCAGCTGGTGTCCAGATCGCTCCCACTGAGTCTATCTGAGAACATGGACGCCTACTACGTAAATTCCGACAGTTATGTGAGTTATGTACTAACTTGGTCATGGAGAGGCATTTGTTCATTTCCCGAAGCCAGAGACAGGGAGAACCTGTGGAGATGCATGTCAGTGTGTTGAAGCTCATTGCCAATCGATGCGATTTCAGGGATATATGTGATATCCTAGTCCGTGACCGTTTGGTCTATGGTATCCGCAATGATAAATTACGCAACGAGTTACTGCGGAATGCTGTGCTTACTCTAGAGACTTCTGAAAACCGCTGTTGCATTGCTGAAATGGCTGACGCTCATACAAAAGTTTTAATGCACTCTGCTGGTCATGAAATTAATGTTGCCAGCATGTCTTATCAAACCTCTCGCTGTTCTCCTCAAGTGCCCGACAACTCTATCGTGAGACTAATAGACAATTGTTTTAACTGTGGGGGTTCGCATGCTGCTGCTCGTGACCGTTGCCCTGCATATGGAAAATTATGTCGATTTTGTAATAAACAGAATCACTTCTTCAGATTTCAGATTTCAACAGATTTCAAACAAGGCAATCTGTTAATTCACTTGGCCATGAGAACTTGCTCTCGGAATGCTCTCAACCAGCTCCCATGGATTTGCAGGCTGCTAGCGAAGGTTTTGACTTTGATGTGAATTCCTTGTCTGATTTAAAGCACAAACAACTAGACCCCAAGGTCGCTTTGCTTGTTAATGGCAAGAACTTTCATCTGAAAGTTGACGCAGGGGCCAGGTATAATGTGATCTGTCTCACTGTGTTGAAAAAGTTACGAAAAACGGAGACTGTCACTCCTACGGCTGCCTCTCTTCTCCCATTTGCAGATCCAGTGCACCCTATCGGTCAAGTCCAGCTACACTGCTGTCTTAACTCACGTGTCAACAACCTGAGTTTCTATGTCATTCATGAGAATGTGCTGTCTCTGCTGGGTGCCGACGCATGCCAAGACATGGGACTTGTCTCTTTCAGCCCTTCTGTTTGTCCTCTGACTACAACCTATGACTTTAGCCAACAAATGCAGACTCAATACAAAACTTTGTTTGATGACAAGCTGGGCAAGTTGCCTGTTAAGTACACAATTACCATTAACCCTGAGGTAATTCCAGTTGTCCGTCCAGCTCACAAGATTCCCCATGCTATGCGGGACCGTGTTCAAAGTGAACTCAAAGTGAAACTGACCACCAACCTCTGATCAGCATCTTTAACAAACCGATTCATGCCTCTCCAGGGCGCCTACAGCGGATGCTGCTGCAACTTCAAAAATATGACATTGTTCTGAACTACAAACGTGGTAAGGATATGCACCTGGCTGACACTCTCTCGCATGCACCCCGGAAGACCTCTGAGGGTCCGTCCTCGCCGGATGATGACTTTATCATAATGACTGTGTATTTTATTCCCTCATCCTGTGTGGAGGACTTGGTTGCCCACACTGCTGCTGACAGTACTTTACAGTCACTTGCCTCCCTCATTAAGCGCAGCTGGTCAGACAAACACTACAATGTTCCGCTACCAGTTTATCCTTCCTTTGCCGTCTGCGATGAGCTAGTGCTGCAGGATGGCATTATTGCAAAAGGACACAAGGCTGTGGTCCCTGCTTCGCTGCACAGCAAGTATTTTAACAATGTCCACGCAGGGCACCCAGGTGCTGAAGCCACCGTCCTACGGTTAAGAAACATGTTTTACTGGCCTGACATGGCCGAATACATCACCGAGAATGTGGCGTCCTGTGCGGTGTGTAACAGCTTGGCACCTCATCAACAAAATTAACCACTTCTTTCACATCCGGCTCCTGCCCTTCCATGGTCTACAGTGGCAACCAACATATTTGAATGGCATGGGAAGCAGTACCTGGTACTTGATGATTTGTATTCTGGATGGTTTGGCATTGATTTTCTTAGCAGCCCCACTTCTCGCGGGGTAGTTTCAAAACTTGCTCGCCATTTTGCAGACCACAGAGCTCCGTGCATACTGTTATCTGATTACGGCAGTCAATTTACCAGCCAAAACTGCAAGGAGTTTGTATAGAGCTGGGGTTTTCGCCACATCACCAGCAGCCCTGAATATCCACAGTCGAATGGGCTAGCTGAGCGGGCTGTCAAGAGTGCCAAACAGCTCATGGAACGTTCATATTGAGCTAATTCCGATGTGTTCCAGGATCTACTCAACTTACGCAACATCTTCCGCGACCCCATTTTGGGTTCACCTGCTCAATGTTTATTGTTGAGGCAGACCCGAGCCACGGTGCCTGTGGCGGATCAGGCATTGATCCCACATGTGATTCCACCATTGGAAGTCCAGTCCAGGTTACAACAAAAGCGTGACATTCAAAAACAGTGGCTGCCACCATTAACCAAGGGCCAGGTGGTTCGTTTGCAAACTGACAAAGGCCATAACCGTATCAGTGTTATTTCTGGAACTGCTTCTGAGCCAAGCTCATATCTGGTCAGTGACGATGGTGGCACCTACAGGCGTAACAGACACCATATCCTGCTTGTGAATGAGCCAGCTCCACCTCCGTATTATCCAGACCGTACAAGTGTACTTCCGTCCGTGTCCAGCAGCATTGATCCGCAAGACAACCAGCATAACAACCCACTTCTTGAACAGCTGCTTTGGCAGTGGCGACATCCCCTCTGTTTGTGCCACAGTCCCCTGTTTCATCACCGGGAATGCTGGTTCAATCTCCATCACCTGTGAAGCCACTGGTTCTATCCCCGGTGGGGAAAAACGGAAATGGTCTTTATTGCACACACGCTGGTCGTGTTTGCAAGCCCACCGTGAAGTACCTGGGCTATGTTTGACTTTCCTCCAGCTTATTATCAACTGCTATGCATGCCTTATTTAGTCAATGGTTTTGCACTGACATTTAATTCTTTAAGAGGGAGGATGTAGATCAGTGTCACTCATGTTATGAGTCATACTTTGTAGCTATGCCCACTAGTTTAACAGAAAGCTTCTCTGCCCTTTCTCCCTCACTTTTGGAGTTAAGTGCTAAGATGAAGTTACCTATGCTGTAACGTTAATAAAGTCTTTGGATCTTAATCACTGTGCGTAACTTAAGTTATTCCTACAGCAGAAGCTCAACAGTGACTTGGTGGGTAACCAAAAGATGATGATGTTTCCTGTTGTATGTTGCTCGTGTCCTTCTTGGTGGGAAAAGTTGTGAGTTGGGAAGTGTACTTGGATAAACCAAGGGGAGTAATCCCAGTGTATTTCATAGATTATGCACCTTTTTGAACTAATTGTGGAAGGAATTAAAATTATGGTGATGGAAAGGCAACCAATTAAGCGGATGCTTTGGCCTGGTTGGTATCAAGCTCCACAAAAGTAGTAGAAGTTGTAGTCACCTTGCATGAATTCATCATGTACATTCACGATATTTTCTTGCAGCAATACAAGATGGAGCAACCATGGAGCGGGCTGTTTTGGGTCAAATTATGTAAAACAAGGCAAGTTTAATAAAGATTTCTGGTTAAAAGATGCCCCAGGAAGTAACATTGATACAATGACAGAATTTGGCATTCCGTTTGAATCATTGAAATGAAGCAACATTAGTATTAAACTTTATCAATGGGAATTATAAAGCATTGAAAATAAGATGGTGAAAGTAGATTTGCAAATAAATTAGTAGGTAAGAAAATAGGTAAGCATAGGCAACATGGAGACACATGGAAACAGTGACAGTCATTTAAGAAAATGATACATGATTCTGGACAAGATATATATCCCCATAAGAAGTAACTGTCATAGGAGAGGTTTTATCAGCTCAAAGTGAGGAATGGGGATGGGGAAAAGTTGGGAGCAGTAATGATCTGCCTAACCCAGGAAGTTAAGGAAGGTATGAGATATTACATTGAAAGAGGAAACAGACAAGGTGCCAAAAGATAGTGATTGGCCTGAAAATTCGAAACAAATCAGAATTCAAAATAGGAAGGTTAAAAATTATTCAAGTAGAAAATAATTAAGCAAAAACATAAAAAGTGCCAATGAGACCTTCTTTCAGTACATAAAAAATGATAAAAGGGGTCAGTGAGCATAAATCCCTTTGAGAATGAGTCTGAGGAATAAGGATATGGCAGATGAATTACACTAATATTTTTCTTCAGTCTTCAAAGTAAAAAATGGGGAAGGTTTAATTACAGTGCTCCATCAGTAGAGAATTAGCATTAGACAAACAAATGACACTGAAGATTAAAATGTCCTCTGGACCTGATGGCAGCATCCTAGAATCCTAGGAGAAGGAGCTGCAAAGGAATTTATGCAATCAATGCTATTTTCTGAAAATCTTTTAAATTCTGGAGAAGCACCAAAATATTAGAAAACTGCCAATGCAATATCTCTATTCAAAGCAGTTTAAAGGCTAGATGACCTGATGACTGGTATTGAAAAAATGATAGAATACATTATTCAAGAGTTGATGGCAGAATATTTGGAAAATGATGATCGAGTCAAGCAGAGTCAGCATGGCACCATGAAGGGTAAATCATATCTGATGAACTCACTGGAGTTCTTTGAGGAAGTCTTGACCAGAATCAGAGAGGGAAACAGTGAGTGTAATATGATTAGATCTTCAAAAGGCTTTATTCAAGGCATCTCGCAAAATAGGTTATTTCTCAAGATAAAAGTTCATGATGTTGGGAATAATAATATATTAGCCTGAATGGGTTAACAGGAGGAAACTAAAAGAAAAGGGTTTCATTTTTAAGTTGACAACTTATAACCAGTGGGATGCCATAGGAATCAGCACTGGGACCCATGCTGTTTACAATATATATGGGAATTCAGAGAAAGGAAGCAAATGTACCTGAGACAAATCTTCAAATTATACAAATCTCAGGGGGTGGCAAGCTGTGAGGAGGATACAAATTGTTCATAGTACATAGATACATAGACAATAGGTGCAGGGGTAGGCCATTCGGCCCTACCAGCCAGCACTGCCATTCAATGTGATCATGGCTGATCATCCACAATCAGTACCCCGTTCCTGCCTTCTCCCCATATCCCTTCATTCCGCCAGCCCTAAGAGCTCTATCTAACTATCTTTTGAATGCATCCAGTGAATCGGCCTCCACTGCTGCCTGGGGCAGAGATTTCCACAAATTCACAACTCACTGTGTGAAAATGTTTTCCCTCACCTCAGTTCTAAATGGACTACCTCTTATTCTTAAACTGACGCCCCTGGTTCTGGACTCCCCCAACATCGGGAACAAGTTTGCTGCATCTAACGTGTCCAATTCCTTAATTATTTTATATGTTTCTATAAGATATCCTCTCATCCTTCTAAATCGCAGTGAATACAAGCCCAGTCGCTCCATTCTTTCATCATATGCCAGTCCCACCATCCCGGGAATTAACCTTGTGAACCTATGCTGCACTCCGTCAATAGCAAGAATGTCCTTCCTCAAATTAGGAGACCAAAACTGCACACAATACTCCAGGTGTGGTCTCACCAGGGCCCTGTACAACTGCAGAAGGACATCTGTGCTCCTATACTCAACTCCTCTCGTTATGAAGGCCAACATGCCATTAACTTTCTTCACTGCTTGTTGTACTTACATGCTTACTTTCAGTGACTGATATACAAGAACACCCAGGTTTCATTGTACTTCCCCTTTTCCTAACCTGACACCATTCAGATAATAATCTGCCTTCCAGTTCTTGCCACCAAAGTGGATAACCTCACATTTATCCACATTATACTGCATCTGCATGCATCTGCCCACTCACCCAACCTGTCCAAATCACCTAGCATCCTCATAGCATCCTCTTCACAGTTCACACTGCCACCCAGCTTTGTGTCATTTGCAAATTTGCTAATGTTATCTAATCATGAATCATCTAAATCATGAATTTGTATTGTAAATAGCTGCGTTCCCAGCACCGAGCCTTGCGATACCCCTCTAGTCACTGCCTGCCACTCTGAAAGGGACCCGTCAATCCCTATTCTTTGTTTCCTGTAGTGGAAGGTAAGACCTTTTTTTCACCCAGTTTTATTCCACCAGGGAGGTCTTACCTTCCACTACCTGCAACCTCCGGCAACCACCTTCAACTAGCATCGCAACCGGCTTCAACTAAAAAATTACCGATTTTTAAAATGGCAACATATTTTTAGTCGCGGCCGGTTTTGAATTTTTTGAAATAATCGCTGGAACATAGAAGAAGCAGAAACCACTTTCGACCATTAGGGAGACTGACAAAAACCTCCGGGAACCGCACGGAAACTTTGGGTGGGGCGCAAAGTCTCCAGAGGTTTCCCTTCAGGTTTCCTAAGTGGGACAGGGGCATTACTGTACACTGTGCTTTAGCCATCTTAGTTACAGCGCCAACCTTCCTGTTCATCGCAGTGTGTGTCTGTATCACCTTGGCTTTGCACTGTGAATTTCAGACAGAGCTCCCCCCGCTTGCCCTGTCCCCTGCCTGCAATGTGTTTGTGTGTGAGTATGTGTGTTCCACTCTTGACAGTCGCCGGCAGTCGCCAGGAAAATTTGCCGAAGTGGGACAGGCCCATAACTCTCTAAACTCTCGTTGCAGAACCTCCTTCCTCTTCTTCCCAATGTCTTTTGTGCCCACATGCACAACTATTTTCTGTTGCTCATCTTCCCTCTCGAGGATGTTCTGAAGTCGGTCCGAGATATCTTGAAACCTGGCACCAGGGAGGCAACTGACCATCCTCAAGTCTCGCCTGCCGCCACAGAATCTCCTGTCCGCACCTCGGACAATGGAGTTACCCACCATTATGGCTCTGCCCGACGTCGGTCTCGCCGGTCGAGTATCATCGCCAGGATTGGAGCCACCGACCTGTCCGCCGCTCAGACTGGAAGCCTCATCTGCCCAGACAGCTCCCAAGAGGGTTACCTGTTTTCATTAGGTACAGTCTCCTGTACTCCACTTTTACTCCTCTTTCTCACAGTCACCCAGCTTCGCTCTTCTGGTAACCTTGGTGTGACAACCTCACTGTAGGTCTTGTCCAGGAAACTCTCATTTTCCCTGATGGCCCTGAGGTCATCCAGCTGCTTCTCCAGTTCCCCAACACATTCATTCAGGAGATGCTCCTGAACACAATTTCTGCAGGTGTAGTTTCCAGAAGGACCAGCGGTCCCTGACTTCCCACATCCTGCAGGAAACATACTGTACCAACTTGTCTGCCATTTCTCTCAGTGGACAAAAATCACAAATTTCGATCAAGTGTAGCCTCCTTGCCTCAGCCTCCTCGCCAAGACTCACATATTACTCACCAAGTCAAGACTCTTGAGCCAAAGGCTCACACTTTACTCACCTAGGCACTTCATCTCAACAAGGCCGCTCCCCCTAGAGCAACCCCTACTTTTATTTGCTGTTTAATTAACTAACTTCTGCAGCCAATCCCCCGCACTCGCTCCTTCACCTGCCGCTCCACTGCCGACCTTGAAGGTATGCGTTGCAGGCTGGCACCGACCAGTTTTTCAATTATTGATAGGTCAACTGAGTCAGCAAAATGTTGGCGTGGAGTCCTGTGGGAAAATGAGAAGGTGTTCACTTTGTATGGAAGAATGGTAAAACATTACAATTTAAACAGAGAACAACTGCAGAGAAGTGCAGGACAAAGGGATTCAGTTGTCCCTCTGGAAAAAAAAGGACGGTCACATTCAGCTGTAGAGGTAATCAGGAATGCCAGAGGAATGCTGCCTTTTATTTCAATGGATTTAGATAATAAATGTAGGGGAGGCTTACTACAATTATACAAAGCACTAGTGAGGTCACAGCCAGAGCAGGGTAAATACTTTCCCACAGGACTCCACTTGCCAACATTTTGCTGACTCAGTTTAGGTCCCTTCATTGAAGGAAAGATGTATTTATTTGGGGGTAGTTCAGAGAAGGTTCAATGAGATGATCCTGGGGATGGAGGGATTGACTTACAAAGAGATTTTCCTGTATTCACTGGACTTTAGAGAATGAGAGGTAATATTAAAACACATGAAACTTCAGGGGCATGTAAGAGTAAATGATGGGAGGGTATTTTCTCTTGTCGGGACTCCCGAACCAGAGGGCATGATCTTCAATAAGATACTAATTTATGGTTAACATGAGGAAGAGGGAGGAATGTGAGTCTTTGTAGATCCTTGCTCAAAAAGCTATGTGGGCTATACTCTTGAATAAATTTAACCCTGAGATATATTTGAATTGCTTACAGAGGCATGAGCTAAGAAGACAGGGTGAGAAAATGAACTTGAGGAAATTTGGATGAGCTATGCTCTCATTAAATGGCAGGGCTGATTTGAGGGAACAAGTAGCCTCAACATTATTGTCTTACAGTCTCATGGTCTCTTGGTCATTCAGACATGTGGAAAGTACACTATTACACAACTGCACAAGCTTTGAAGTGAATCGATTGTCATGCGCCCTCAATCTCCAACCTGGTCTTAAAGTCATAGTCTTTATTGTTCTAGCGAATGATGATGTCGGAATTCTGATGACACAGAATTGAATGGAAAGGAGATGAGTGATGCAGCACCTAAAGATGACTGAGCCTGATATCTTGGGGCTGTGATGATTGATCAGTAACAGACCAGTCTAGCTGCTACATCAATAATCTCCATTCCATTCAGTTCTGCTTCATCGATATTCTTCCTTCTACCTACATGTGGCTACAACCATTGGTTTGTTTTCCCCCTGCTGTATAATGTCTTTACTTATGCTATGGCTGCTGGATGCTACACTTGGTGAAGTGTTGCCGTGAGGTTGAGCACAATCATTCTCGCCTTAGCTTTGGAGTTCAACTTTTTAGTCCATGTTTGGGCAAGGCTCTGTTCTGCGTTTCTGGAATAAAAATAGCCCTGGATGAATCCAAACTGGACATTAAATTTGATTACACCATTGCTGACACCTTGCAGTGGTTAGGAAGCTGATTGATTCATTGTTAATTAGCTACATTGGATTTATTCCTGTTTTTGTGAATAGAATTTTCTCTATTATCAGGTAGATGCCAGTATAGTAGCCATGCTTGAACAGCTTGGCTAGGGGCATGACTAGTTCAGAAATGCAAGTGTGCGGTACTATAGCTCTCATTTGTTTCTAGATATCAGATGGAAAGAATAGAATTGACTGAAGATTGAGATTTCTGCCCTTGTGGTGGAGCTTCATCCACGGCACTGAAATCTTTCCTCTTGTACAGAGGCTTTCTCCCAGTCTAGAGATTCTGCAGTTAACTTCAATGATTCAATTTATCTTTGGGATAATCCTCTGGGTTTTTTTTTTCAGTCTTCTCTAAGAGAGCGAGGGAGCAACAGCAAAATTGGCTTGATATAATTAAGGATGACACTTGTTTATTATTTTTAAAATAGGTATAATGTATGTGATATTATAAATGTTTTAACTTGAGTGCAATATTCAGTCTATTCATGAAACTGTCATTTTTCATTGAATATCTAATACATGCAGTGAATTTAATCACATGTTTTGCAGTTTTAGAGCTGTAATCATTGCTATTTCGGCATAAGGCCAGGAATGGATGATTTAACCAAACAAATATGTTCTCTCTTTCACGTCTGTCATGGCTTATCTTTTAGTTCAGCCCATCCCTTCAGTCCATATCCTCATCCTAAGTCGATCAGTCTCATTTCTGAAGATTTCAGTCAATTCAGTACAAGTAGACCCTTGAGACACACTTGTTTGAAATCTTCACTGGTGAAACAATTGGTTTTCTAACTCTTTCCATGTACCTCAACAATAGTGACCATGATAGGGACACCGTGGCAGTTGAAGGGAATGAATAAGATCTGAAAGCAACATGAAGATGTACAAAAGCCAGGGGCGTAACATTTCGAGTTCCTATATTTGTCTTCTCTAATTGTCCTAGATTTGTGCCCTCGTGTAACTTTTCCCCTCATGAGAATAAATAGATCCCTTGGCAGCGAAAAGGAAAATGTTTGCCTGGTTATGGGTCAAAGGTCCATTGCTCTTAGCATGTATGACATCTGGACTAAATGTTCCAGGCTAGTGGACTGTCGGTCCTGTTGTTATTGCCAAGATTTTTGATTATTTGAACTCAGAGCACAGAATTGTTTAAATGTAAGGAATACAAGGAGATAATTAGGCCCATCATCCCCTTGCTGGTGGAAAAAGAGCCCTTTAGACTAATGCCACTATCAAAGTTTGATTCTTAAAAGGCAGATAGAAACAAATATTAAAGGTAAACCATGTCAATCTTTAATTGATTCGTCAGACGGGAGTGGCAAAGATCTACAATGAGCACAAACATTGCTCAGTGCTTCTCGGGCTCCACTCAGAGAACAAAGGAAAGTTAGCACAATTATACATTGTTCTTATCAGTAAAACAGTCCTACCAGGTCTGAATATGGCATGACTGAAAGATTCTATAGCCTTTCAGAATATAGGAGAAGCTGGGTCCAAATCAAGCTCATCCAATAACAAGTTATTACCTATCACTGGAGCATCAGCTATTTTTTTCAATCTTGGCTTCTTTATGGCCTCGAAAAGAATCACATGTTATTACGCAGATTGCCATCTTAATGTCTTTATTGAAAAGACAACCTGTCCTCCATATTGTGTTCCATATAATTTGCAATTTCATTCAGACTTGGCACCGAGACATTCTTTTGTTCTACTAGTACATGCTTTTGTAGAAGAATGACTATTTTAGATTTGACTATTAGATTTGACTATTAGCTCTTTCATTCCCTCCTTTTTATCAAACATGATAACATTCACAGTTCTCGGTAGGTAAACACAATGGTTGCAAGCATTAGAGCAATGATTAGCAGAATGATAGAGCCATAATGTATCACAGTACCCCAAAGTCCACCAAACCAAAGGTATGGCTACCAGTTCAATAGTACGCCAAAGTCCATCAAACCAAAGGTATGGCAACCAGTTCGCACTCTCTTCATTGACAACTATCCTGATGATGCTTGTTTAGGGTCGATGGATCAGGTGCCACCTGTAGGCAGTGTAATCCTTTCAGCTGATATTTCGGTTGTGTCTTAAAGTTCGCACTTGTCCGAGGGTGTTGCCAGTCTCTTCGTAGATTGTTACACAGGTGCTCCCCCCTCTCGGCCCATGGTGGGGTTCACCACCTTGATCTAGATGCTAGCGTATCCGTGGGCTTGAACAGCTTCTCCTCCCAGTAGATTTGGATGGCCTGCTTCCACATCACCATGTAGAACCGGCTGCTGTACTGGAAGGCAAAGACAAAACCACCGTAGATTGTGGTCTGTAGTGAGGTAGAAGGTGCCACTGAAGTTGATGGCATTGAACTCCTCAAATCCAACAGCAAGGCAAGAGCCAGAGTTGGCAGTCTGCAATAACTCCCTGCCCTTGTTGCACACTACCCAGTTAGGAATGATCTGCATCATCCCGTTTGGAACTTCCTCAGGTCAGTCTCACTGATGGCACTGTTCTCGGGGCACATGTCATACATATCTGGGATGTTGTTGTCAAAGTCGTCCTTGCAGTTGTCTCCTCTGCT
Source organism: Malacoraja senta (assembly GCA_038087875.1). NCBI lineage: Eukaryota > Metazoa > Chordata > Chondrichthyes > Rajiformes > Rajidae > Malacoraja > Malacoraja senta. The sequence continues at coordinate 189,069,220 of CM075977.1, forward strand.
GTTACCATCGGCATCGATCTGGTCAGGGTTGGGAACAAAACAGCATCTTCTCATCAGAAATGCTATCATTGCCATCCTCATCAATGTCCTGATTGTCATTACACTGATTAACCACCAGGTATGAGTCATTGTCTTCCTGGATAGGATTATGCATAATCTCTTTCAAGAGGTCCATCTGTTTCAAAATGTTCAGCTTCTCTGTCTCTAGACCCTTGGTCATATGATAGAGCTCAAAATGCTTCAAGATTGTTGATCAAATGTGGTTGTCTTTCCCAAGTTGTGAACAAAAGCTTTGCACTTCCTCCAGATCTGCAAAGATGTTCTTTCTTATGTATGGGTCAGCTTTGCATGGTGCTGCAGGTAGCGATCAATTAGAAACACCTTGTTACATCCTGGGTGGGGCAAGGTCTTTCATGCACCTCTTCATGCTGCTCTTTTATGTATTTCTTAAGCCTGTCAACTCCTCTGTAAACAACATAGCAACCCTTGTATTGACATTGATACACGGTGGGGAAATCTTCCCTTTCCAAGTTTGGTTTCCGGCCACATTTTTGTCCAGATTGTTTCTTAACATCCTAAATATTGCACTTCTCAACTGGTAACTTACTCTTCTTCTTCCAATATGGTTGAAAAGACACATCTGAAGAGCCATTCTTAACTTTTATTTCTCTGTTATCTTCACTTGATAAATACCTTTCAGAAAGATCACTGGACTCTAATCCATCCACAACATCATTTCTTATAGAACAAGATGCTTCATTGCAGTTCATTGTTTTTTTTCACATTTATTGGTTGTGTTGCATCTTGTACCTGAACCTTTTCCCAAGACCGCTCTGTATATTTAGGATCTGAGCACAAGAACATATTCTTCTTCAATGGGGATTCCGAGTTGTCCACATCCTCCGACCGCGAAGTGGCTCCACTGTATGTACAAGGCTGAAAGTCTGTAACACTGGGACAGGTTGATGCTTCGCAACATTATCACCCTGACCATTTTCAGTCACTGTTCCATTCCGGGGTGAAAGGGTTATTGAACCATCCAGAACTTCCTCCATTGAGTCCTGATTTCTACTGGATGGGCACTGTCCCTCATTCAAAACAACGCTGCGACTTGAATGCATGTCCAGGATGTAACTGTGGCAAAGTGGAATCCAGCCTCACCACAACACCAACTAGCTTCTTCCCCTCTGTTATCAGAGTTCTGAAAAGTCCTTCCAATTGCTAGGATTCTGCCTGATTGACCTCTACCCCATTGCAGACATTGGACTTTGATTCTGGAACTGGTGTGCTATAATGCTCAGAACTTTATTCTCCACACTAACCTTTCCTTTGCTCTACCTATTTTAGGTGAGCCTGGCTTGATTGCATTTATTCATGTTAATCCTTTGTGACTTGCTGACACTGAAAAAGGGTGCAAGATTCTTTAGACTCATCATGTAGCTGTTGAATCCGGCCAACTATGCCAAATGTAAAAGTTTGTTTCTTAAAAAGCAGATAGCAAGAAACGTTAAAGGTAAACCATGGCAATCTTTAATTGATTCGTCAGACAGGAGTGGCAAAGATCTACAATGAGCACAAACGTTGCTCAGTCCTTCTCGGGGCTCCACTCACAGAACAAATGAAAATTAGCACAATTATACAATTATATATCAGTAAAACATTCCCACGAAGACTGAATATGGCATGACAGAAAGATTCTATAGTCTTTCAGAATATAGGAAAAGCTGGGTCCAAATCAAGCTCAACCAATAACATTATTACTTATCTCTGGAGCGTCAGCTATTTTTTTTCAATCTTGGCCTCTTTATGGCCTTGAAAAGAAGCACATTTTAATATGCAGGCTGCCATCTTAATGTCTTTATCGAAAAGACAACCTGTCCTCCATATTGTGTTCCATATAATTTGCAATGTCGTTCAGACTTGGCACCAAGCCATTCTTTTGTTCTACTAGTCCATGCTTTTGTAGAAGAATGACTCCATTTTAGATTTGACTATTAGATTTAACTGTTAGCTCTTTCACCACATCCCAGCTGTTGTTGAGTAACGTTGTAGATTGTAACATGTATGGCATTCATCCAGGTATCAAATGTATCAAAATATAATGAGGGTTTCTGGCTCTACCAGCAGTGTGTTTCAGAGGCCAAACATTCATGAGTGAAATTAATTTTCTTCAGCTCCCTTCTGTTTCTGAACTGTTTAACTTTTTCAGAATATTGCATTCCATACTTTTTCTGCTCTTCTTCCTGTTCAGAAAGAAACCCAGCCTTGCCAATCTCTCTTCATAACCATGATTCTTCAGCCCTGCCAACATCATTGTAAATCTCTTCCACATCCATCTGATGCTATTGCATTCATCTCATGGCATGTTGACCAGAAATGTAGCAAATACTGCAGTGGTGGCCTTAATGGTGCTGTGTATAGCTTTAGCAGAGGTTCCCTGTTCTTGTATTTCATGCCCAATTATAAAAGCTGAGGACCCTGTGTGTCCTTTTTACCATTACCTTAACCACAACACTGCTACCTATTGGATTCTGTGAATCTGCACTGATCCTTTCATTCCTCTATTCCTGGAACCTGCTTCTTTATATTTTCTGTGTTCAGTAGATGTGTTCGTTTTGAAATGTTATTTGGAATGTACTGCCAAAATTAAATATGTTCCACAGCAAAAATAAAATGCTGACTAATAATGCAATCCATAAACAAGTAATTCCTTACTCTAACTTTAATTATAATTGGAAACAACTGTATCTCTGCTGATGTCTTTGGTTGTGCGATTTCCTGTCTGGATGCATAAATTTATGTTTAAAGTGCCATGAATATTTTATTGTATGCTGTATTATTGCTTTCAATGCTTTCAACTTTAGAATGGGAGGTGTGTCTGGCAGGTTGTCAAAATTTTAAAGCAAAAGAATATAACAATAAAAGTCCCTGCAGATTTTCGGGCCATTTGAAGTATCTTGTGCACATTTTGATGCTATATTTCATTTCTCCTGAGCTTTCAGTCAGTTGCATGCATTTTAAGTATGCTTGGAAGATTAATACAAATTTACTGCTGGGAAATCATTCAATACCTCGGGCCCTATTGAGTTTTATTAAGAGAATGCCCATTTAGGAAATAGTGTTTTGCCAAATCTTCTGAATTCAGATGTCAAATGAAAACTGGGGAATCAGATCTGCTCAACACCAGCTCAGCAGCTAATGAAGTACAGAATGTCATTGCAACGGAAAAGAGGAAAAATAAAAAAGAATAGTTAGGAAAGGAAAGGAAACTATACATAAAGAAGTGAATGGAGGAACAAAGGAAAGAAAGAAGGAAAGACAGGAAGGAAAAGAAAGGAAAGGAGGAACAAAGGAAATAAAGAAGTAAACAGGGAAAGGAAAGGTAAGGAAAGAAAGAAAATAAAGGAATAAAAGATGAGTGAACTAATGAATTTTAGTCACGTACTAGATTAAGTGTGACCTGTTGGGTCCCATGTTCACATGGGAGGGCTGGTCCCCCAATGCAATATTCCACCTCTCCACCTATTCCAATATTGGTGGGTAGGGGGGTGGCTTTCTGGAGCGCTAGTATGGGTGATGTGGGCAGAAGGAACTGGGTTCCAGAGGGCTAGTATGGACATTTTTGGGCGAATGGATTCTTGGGCTGGCAGCTCAGTCACTCGGGCCTGGTGGGATGGCAGCTCAGTCACTCGGGCCTGGTGGGCTGGCAGCTCAGTCACTCGGGCCTGGTGGGCTGGCAGCTCTGTCACTCGGGCCTGGTGGGTTGGCAGCTCAGTCACTTGGGCCTGGTTGGCTGGCAGCCTAGTCACTCGGGCCTGGTGGGCTGGCAGTTCAGTCACTTGGGCCTGGTGGGCTGGCAGCTCAGTCACTCGGGCGTGGTAGGCTGGCAGCTCAGTCACTCGGGCCTGGTGGGCTGGCAGCTCAGTCACTCGGGCCTGGTGGGCTGGCAGCTCAGTCACTCATGGCTGGTGGGCTGGCAGTTGACTCACTCATGGCTGGTGGGCTGGCAGTTGACTCACTCATGGCTGGTAGGCTGGAAGTTGACTCACTCATGGCTGGTGGGCTGGCAGTTGACTCACTCACAGCTGGTGGGCTCACACACACACACGCCCTCCATCACACACACACACACACACACACTCCATCTCACAGACACACTCCATCTCACACACACAAACATACCCTCCATCTCACACACACACACTCACATACACAACCTCCATCTCGCTCACACACACCCTCCATCTCACACACACTCACCATCACACACACACACAACATCTCACACACACACCATCTCTCACACACACACTCGCACATCCATCACACACTCTCACACACTCACACACTCACACAGAACAGATATATGACAGTAAAACTCTCTGGAATCTACTCACACGGTTGTGCGCGGCTTCTCCCCTGAGCGGGACTTCCGGAATGAGCACGACATTCAGTTCAAGCAGCACAGTGTAGACCAACCCTTCAATTCAGTTCAAGCAGCACAGTGCAGACCAACCCTTCAATTCAGTTCAAGCGGCACAGTGCAGACCAACCCTTCAATTCAGTTCATGCAGCACAGTGCAGACCAACCCTTCAATTCAGTTCAAGTGGCACAGTGCAGACCAACACTTCAATTCAGTTCAAGCATCACAGTGCAGACCAACCCTTCAATTCAGTTCAAGCTGCACAGTGCAGACCAACCATTCAATTCATTTCAAGCAGCACAGTGCAGACTCATAGTTCGGTTCACTCACGGCATAGACTCACAGTTCTGAACTCAACTCTCACTCATGGTCTTCCAGGGTGACTGACTCACGTCCGGCCTCCGGGGCTTTATTCTCCTGGCCCCCGGAATGGGTGTTACCTTCATCATGGGAACATCAGGCGAGAAGACCAATCTGCTGATCTCATGATTATTTAAACATTCATAACTTTTTTATTATTTCACCGATCAGAAAAAACCTTGGGGCAGTTGGGGGAGAGGAGGACAGTGAGTAAGATGGCGAAAAAATTATAGCGATATAGGTTAGCATTGTTTCTAAAGTGTATTTACAATGTAAACAGGAAGTGGTCAAGATTAGACTTTTAGTAATAGTATAGATTTCACAAACTCAGGATTTTCTAAGGAACTCTACACCTGACGAAGCACTTTGGAGCTATAAAATGTATTGTAACAGGAAAAGCAACTGAAGTTGCATTCTAAATGCTCCATAAACACCAATGTGATAATGAATGGATAATTTGTTTTTGTGACATGGTTTGAGAAATAAACAGTGGCCATAGCACAAGAGAAAAATCCTTGGTTCCTCTCTAAATTAATATGATGGCATTTTCTTTACATCAATTTGAGAGTTAGCCTCATTGGAATGCAAATTCCTTGGCAGCACCATACACCACATTTTATGGCATTGAATCTTGCCTTAGGTTTTGTAGGCAAGTTATGGTTTCAAGACTTTTATGAAACACATGGTTGTGAGTATTATAAATGTACAGCAGATAAAAAAAAACAAGCAGAATAAAGGGGCTGCCCCACTTGGGCGACCTAAGCTGCGAGTTTAGAAGGGTTTGCCCTGGACTCAAACTCGCAGCATGGTCGACACAAGGTCCTAGGAGGTCCTATGACGTGACTGGAACTCTCCTTCATGCTCAAGGGAGGTTCCCGCCTACTCGCGGCCTCAGCTAGGTCGTGGAAAAAATTTCAGCATATTTGGTCGGCATGGTGCTTTTGAACTTGTAGTGCAGTGGAGTGGGGTCGCTATTTACTTACAGGCAGTCGAGGGCAGCCGTAAGCAATCTCCTTCACTGACCGGGCATTTTGATTGGCTCATTGGAGTTTTTAGGACCTAGGAAGCTAAACTTTATTAAACTTCTTAAAAGTGTCTCCACTCCTTCTCTCCCCCCTTCTCTCCCCTTCTCCTCCCCTTTTCCCCCCTCTTCTCCCCCTCTTCTCTCCCCTTCTGTCTCCCTTCTGTCTCCCTGCTGTCTCCCTTCTCTCTCTTTCTCTCCCCTGCTCTCCCCTTCTCATCCCTTCTCTCCACCCCCACCCCCCGTGCTGTTTAAAGGACTTGCGGTACTCTCTGGCAGCTATTTACCTTCATCTTCATCGCGCAGACAGCGCTCCTTCGCTGTCCCTGGCCCCCACCTTCGCGATGTGTTTGTGTGTGTGTGTGTGTGTGTGTGTGTGTGTGTGTGTGTGTGTGTGTGCGGTCTGTAGATGCAGCTCGCGGTTCGGTCAATCCAGCTCACGGTTTCAACGTGGCCGGTCGATCCAGCCCGAGGCTTTCCAGGCGAGTGCCCTCAACCTTGAAGGTTGAAGGCACTCTTCTGGACTCGCGGATTAGGTCACCCAAGTGGGACAGGCCCTTAAGGGTTCAAAGTGGGTAATTTGTGATAATGACAAAATTAAACATATTACCTAAATGCTTACAGATGTGACAACAAGTTAGATGAATTAGTGGCACAATTGGAAGTGAACGGGTGTGATTTCACTGTCATTAAAGAAGTATCTTTGCAAGTTAAAAGAACCCGGGGACAGACTGTTCAAGGATATCTGGCATGTAGAAAGGACAGACATAGGAGTAAGGAATATCATTGGAGTAGTAAGTATTGGCTCAGCTAAACATAATATAGAATTGCAATCAATTTTTCTTGAGGGAATAAATAGCAAAGGGTAGAAAACATTGTTTGCTGTTAGTTATGAGTAATCAAACAATATTGTAGTAGTGTATGTAACAAGGATTATACAATCATTTACAGTGCCAGAGACCTTCATTTAACCCTGGCTATGTTTGCTCGCTGTACGGAGTACATACATTCTCCCTGTGACCGCATGGATTTTCTCTGGGTGCTCCAGTTTCCTCCCACATTCCAAAGATGTGCATTATTGTAAGTTAATTGGCTTCTGTAAATCAGCCCTAGTGGCAGGACAGAACTAGTGAATGGCCGATCGCTGGTCACTATTTAGAAATAATGAATCTCAGCAAACAGTTTAATAAATTCAGTGGAAAATGTCTAGCAAATTTGCATTAATTAGCTTAATTGGCACCATTAAGTAGCGAATGCTTTAACTCTTGACTCAAGCGATGTCCAGATGATGACAGCGAAGTGTATATGTCATTGGCCTTGTAATCTAGTGGTCTGGAATAAAGTGAGCATCTTGGAGGATTTATGTCACTGAGGAAGAAGGCTAGATCATTAGATACATTTAAAGTGGGTGTAGATAAATGTTTGCAAGTCTGAGGAATTGGGGTTTATGGGGAACTGGTACAGAAAAGAAGACGAGGCCATCATAGATTAGCCAGGATCACATTGAATGACAGGGCTGGCTTGAGGGGTCTGGTGACTCCCCCCTGCTCTGATGTTCTTCTATGTGTGTTGAACAAATGCTGACCATAGATTGGTGTCTGGATCACTAAAGGGCCTGTCCCACTTACTTGTCCTTGGCACGCAAATTACGCAACCTCGTCGTCGCGTTGAGGCGCATGGGCATCGTGTGGCCGCACAGGGCCGGTCCCACTGAGAAGCGTGGAGGGGTACGTATTTGTGCGCGACATCGCGCGGGGCTACACAATTTTTGTAGCGAACAAAATCTTTGCGCGCCAACGGCCTGTCGCATAACTGACAGCCAAAGTGGGACAGGCCCAAGACCCTGGCGCGACGCAACATCTCACTTCCAACAGCAGCAGAAGTAGGCAAACAATCGCCGAACTCTGCCTGGGGCTCACGGCCGTTGCGGATCCGGAACCGCCCCCACTCCTACTCCCAGAGAGGGGCCAGGTGAGGAGCTGTTCTGCTGGCGGGGAGGATTTGATGAACTTTTCGGAAGGTTTTGTTTGGCGGGGAGAAACAAAAGCAGTCAGACTTTGCAGTTCAGAGCTTTGTCGATCTGCAGAGACTTTCTTTGTTCAAAGATTCCTCTAATTAGGGAGGATTTTTCCGTGTATCTGGAAAGTCGTAGGAGCGGCAGTGGCTGGCGGAAGGCCAAGTTACACTTGAACCAGTAGGAGCTGAGACTGGAGCGGTGATTGTGTTCAGTAACATCGGAAAGCTCCCTCCTACACCGACTTGCCCGGTCCAGGTGGGCTGGGTAAGAACGGCAACAGTGCCTTGGATTTTGTTGAAGCCGGGGAGGCGACGGAGGCCTGGGGAAGAAGCTTCCTGAAGCTCCATTTTTGACGACGGGGAGGATTGGCACAGACAATCTTATCTTATCAGGAGGAGACTGCTTCTGTTGCTTGCCAAGAAAGCCTTCACAAGACTATTTAACTGCTGCAAAAGAGTGGAGGTGCAGCAACAGCAGAAAGACTGCTTTGATTATAAAGTACTGATACTTTGTGTGTTGTGCCACGCCCTAAAGATGGCGGCCCCTCAGAGTTATGCAGCTGTCGCACGGTCGGCAGTCGATGGGGCGCACATATGGTGAAAAAATGTACATGCAGAGCAACCTGCCCTTAAAGGCCTTTCTAGATGCGCTGGGTGAGACTGTTGGCAAGAAAGCCATAGTCTCGGGCACGGTGGTCAGTGGGAAGGTTGTGGTTATACTAAAGACTGAACAGGCAGTGGCTCTGGCTCTGGAAAGGGGGGTAACAGCAGGGGGGATTTTCGCGGCGGTGGACCCATGGGGGGGTCCTGTTTTGCCGGTCATTCTGTCCAACGTTCCCACTTTTGATCCGGATGCGCTCCTGCTCCCACATGTAAGGAAGCTGGGGGAGGTGCGGTCAGGGCTCACCAAACTGTTGTACAGGTTTGACGATCCTGAGATGTAGCATATATATACGTTCAAGCGTCGCGTGTATATACAGTTGGCAAAGGGGATGGACACGGAGGGGAGTTTTGAGGTGGAGGTGGATGATTTCTCCTATCGCGTGTTCTGGAATGCGGGCCAAGTGCATTGTCACGCTTGCAAAAAGGTGGGGCATTTTCGCAAGAATTGTCCCAGGACCCGGGCTGCCAGTTCCACCATGATGGCACGGGAAAGCATTACTGGCCCATCTGGGGCTGCTGGTTTTACCACGGTGGCCCGTGAAGGCTTTACTCCCCTACCCCCATCCTCTATCCCCCCACCATCCCCATGTCCCGTACCTGTGGCGGTGGATGCCGGAGAAGTGTGTGGGGTGGATGGGAAGGTTTGGGAGCATCAGAAGGGGAGGAAAGTTAAGAAAAAGAAGAAACATATCCAGGCGGGTCCCCTAGAATATGATCACCTCCAAGAGGGACCCCAGGCAGCAGATAATTTCGTGCTCGCCTCTAAGATAGACGGTAGTGCGGAGGTAGAGGCTTCTGCAATGGAGCTCACAGTACCACCGCACGTCAGTGGTTTGAAGAGGAGGAGGCATGGGTCCTCCGATACAGAGAGGGGCCTGAAGTTCAGGGGCAACCTGAAGGGGAGTTTTCCCCTCCTGTTGAGGTGGAGTACCCAGGGCACGTTTCCTCTGAGGGGGAGGATGCCTCTGTAGGTCTGGGACCACCTGAGAGTGGCGATATATTGCTCTTGGGGGCTGTTCCCCCAGAAAACGCGTCTGCTAGCTTAGTGGATGACCAGGGGCAGCCTGAAGGGGGGGACTTGGGTGAGGGGGTGGGTCCCCAAAATGAGATTCCCGTTGAGGCTACAAGCCCAGTTGAGGGGTGTGATGCCCCACTGGTTGAGGGAGCAGGGGAGACTCCAGTAACATCGACCCCTGAGGGCCACAGTGGGGTGATTCACCTGGTGGTGGGGGACGGGGACTCTCTGGGAGATGGTGCAGGGGCGGATACCATGGGTGCGGAGGAGGGCAAGATCATTTCGGATCGTGTCCTTAGGTCGGACTCCATACAGACCCGCTTACAGCAAGGCCCGGAGACTTGCTCTGACTTCACTGTTCCCAATCCGGTTACAGAGGGCGATGGGAGAGTGCAGGAGACTGGCCAATTGTCAGATAGCTTGCAGCGGTCAGAGGCACCGGTACCTGCCCCTGACACTGATCCTGGGGGTGGGATGGTGACAGAGGAGGGACTGTGTGATGTGGCTGGAATGCCCACCTCACAGGGATGGGTGAGCGAGGCGGCTGAGAGTAGTAACCTTCTGGACTCGGGCTCGGACATTGAGTGCGAGGAGGAAGGGTACGCGGAGTTCGTTGAAAGTGAGTTGACGGACTGCTCCACGTGTCTCGACTTGTCGAAGTCTGGGAACTTCGGAAGTTCTTAAAGGACACTAGAGGGAGTAGGAACAAGTTGGATTTGGCTGTCGACCGCTGGTCGGACCTAATGGCGCCCATGCAGTCCATTCATACCATCCTTCAGAAGAAGGGGAATGATGCGGGGCTAGTAAGAAATGAGAGGCGCCAGTTCCAAGAGCTTTTTAAGGCCCTAAAGAGAGGGCAGAAGGGTAGGGGCGGCTCCAATCCATCACCGGGGATGGGTAAAAGATATAGTGTACTTTCAAAATTAAGCTCACTATAGCCAGCCTGAATATCAATGGGGGCAGGGGGTCTCTCCGTAGGTTTCACCATCTCTCAGTGCTCAGGGACGGGAGGTATGCGGTGAGCTTCCTGCAGGAAACACACACTGTGGCTAGTGATGAACCCACCTGGCTCCTGGAGTGGGAAGGGGGGTCTACATGAGTCATCTCAGCTCCAAATCGAGTGGAGTAGCCTTCCTGTTGGCCCCGTCTTTCAAGCCGGAGATCCTCAAAGTGCAGGACGTTGTACCAGGCCGTTTGCTGTATATGGCCGTGCGCTTGGATGGCGTGCCATTACACTTCGTTAATGTGTACGCCCCCAAGATCGGCGCAATGCAGACGCGCTTAACAAGGGAAGTGACCACGTTGTTGAATACTATCGACAGTGGGGAGTGTGTTTTCCTTGGGGGAGATTTTAATTGTGCCCTCGAGACAAGAGATCGCTCTGGCGTTCAGCGTGACCCGGGAGCAGTAAAGACTTTGAGGGAGATGGTGGACTCTTTTGAGCTGGTAGATGCTTGGCGGAATTTCCATCCTGACTCTAACGCCTTCTCGTACAGGTTTGAGGGTGGTGGTTCCCGAATTGATCATTTATACGTGTCCAAGGCCTATGTCTCCTGTGTTTCGGCGGCCTCCATGCAGCCGGCGCCATGCTCGGACCATTGCCTGGTGCGAGTGGACTTTATCCCAGCGCGCACACGGGCAGGGTCCGCGTACTGGCATTTTAATAGCCAGCTGTTGGAGGATCGCCGATTCCGGGATTCATTCAGGCAGTTCTGGGCGAGGTGGAGAGAGAGGCAGGGGCGTTTCCTTTCCCTAAGGCAGTGGTGGGATGTGGGGAAGGCCTACGTCCATCTGTTTTGCCAGGACTACGCGAGGGGGTCGACCAAGGCGCGGGACTCCAAGATCGGACGGCTTGAGAGAGAGTTGCTCGACTCGGAGGCTCGTCTGGATCAGACTGGTGGGGCTTCGTGTGAGTGGGTGGAATACCAGGAGAAGTAGGGATCACTGAGGGACTTGCAGCTTAGGAGGTCCCAGGGTGCGTATGTGAGGTCGCGGGTCCAGATGTTGCACGACCTGGACCGCGCCTCCCCCTTTTTCTTTTCTCTGGAGAAGGGGCGAGGAGCCCGCAGGCAGCTTGTAGAGTTGCTTGCGGATGATGGCTCCTCTGTCACAGATCGAGAGAGCATTGGTGCCTCAGTTAGGTCGTTCTACAGGACTCTGTTCTCGGCTGGCACATCGAGTGGGAGGCGCAAGAAGTCCTGTGGGAGGGCTTACCCGCTGTGTGCAATGATGTGGCTGAACACCTGGATGATCCCCTAACTCTGGAGGAGTTGACTGTTGCCCTGTACCAGCTTAGGAGGGGCAAGTCTCCAGGGCTGGATGGGCTGACTGTGGAGTACCTTAGAGCCTTCTGGGATGTCCTGGGGGGCGACTATATGAAGGTCCTGGGGGAGAGCCTGGGGACCGGGGAGATGCCTTTCTCTTGGCGCAGGGCAGTTGTTGTCCTGCTGCCCAAGAAGGGCGATCTCCGCCTTTTGAAGAACTGGCGCCCGGTCTCTCTCCTCAGCACGGACTATAAAGTCTTTGCAAGGGCATTGGCGAATCGCCTGGGTCCCGTGCTGTCCCAGGTGATCCACCCTGACCAGTCGTACACAGTCCCGGGCCGGTCCATCCAGGACAATATCCATCTGCTCCGGGACCTGATCCATCTGTCCCAGGGGGCTGGTCAGTCGGTCGCCTTTCTCTCCCTCGACCAGGAGAAGGCGTTTGACAGGGTGGAGCACGACTACCTTCTTGGGACTCTGCAGGCGTTCGGATTTGGACCGCATTTTGTGGCCTGGGTCCGACTTTTATATACTGCTGCAGAATGCCTTGTTAAGGTCAACGGCTCTTTGTTGGCCCCCATTCCCTTTGGGAGGGGGGTTCATCAGGGATGTCCCATGTCCGGCCAGCTGTATTCCATCTGTGTCGAGCCTTTCCTGTGCCTTCTCCGGAGGCGGTTGACAGGCCTGGCTTTACCGGGGCCGGGGATGGAGGTGGTTCTCTCGGCCTACGCCGATGATGTCCTTCTGATGTTCACCGACCCTGTTGACCTGTGGAGGATGCGTGAGTGCCAGCAGGTTTTCTCGGCTGCATCCTCCGCCAGGATCAACTGGGAGAAATGTTCTGGTCTCTTGGTGGGTGGGTGGCAGGTGGGCTCCCTGCCGGAGGAGATGGCAGGTTTTGCATGGAGTACCACGCACCTCCTCTATCTGGGGGTCTACCTGAGTCCCGCTGAGGAGGGGTGGCCGGCGAACTGGCAGGAGCTGGAGGCGAAAGTGGTCGCCCGGCTGGGACGTTGGTCCGGCCTACTTGGTGTGCTCTCTTATCGGGGCAGGGCTGTAGTTATAAACCAGCTGGTGGCCTCTCTGCTGTGGTACCGGATGGCCACTATGGTCCCATCCTCTTATTTTATAACCATGTTACAGAGGAGATTGGTCAACTTCTTCTGGGGGGAGAGGAACCACTGGGTCTCTGCTGGGGTTCTGAGTCTCCCGTTGGAGGAGGGTGGTCAGGCGCTGGTCTGTATTCGTACCCAGGTGGCGGCTCTCCGACTCAGGACCCTGCGGAGGTACGTCTACTCGGATTACCCTCCTAAATGGCACGTGCTGGCGACGTACTTTTTCCGTCAGGGGCGGTGCCTTCAGGAGGGCTCCCGGCACCCGGTAGCGGGCATGAGTCAACGCGCTAGGCGGGAGTTGCCTGGCTTTTACCGTGAACTCCTGAAGGCCAGGAAGTTGGTCACCTTCAGCCAGGGCCCTGCTCCTCAGGGGGAGGGGGGTGTCGTGGCTGTGACGGTGGGTGTCGAGGAGAGGCGTGTACATGGAGCGATTCCGGACGAGCTTACCCCCGCTCAGTCGGAATTGTTCATAGGGCCCATGGCCCGGGACCCTCCCCGAGAGCCGGCCCCATGCAACATGAGCCGCCTTTCTGAGATGCCTAGTGTGCCATTCCGTGGCGCGGAGAGGCGCGTACTGTACAGGCTGCTCTTGCACACTCTCCACTTCCTCGCCCTCGTCTTCCGTCCAGACACACCCTGGCGGTCCGTGTTACCACCTGACGAGGGGAGCGGTCCCCAGTGGATGTCTCTCTACAAGGGAGTCCTCCCCCTTTACATCGGGGACCTGGGGTGGAGAGTTTTGCACAAAGCCGTGGCCTGTAATAGGTACTTGAGCCGGTTCACGGACTCTTCCCCTGCTTGTCATTTCTGCGGTGAGGAAGAGACCGTGTTCCACGTGTATATAGAGTGCGAGAGGTTGCAGCCCCTGTTCGAGTATCTGAAAGGGCTGCTCCTCAAGTTTTGGCTACATTTTAGTCCAACGCTATTAATCTATGGGCACCCGGTACAGAGGGGGGAGGGTCGGGAGGGAGGAGGGGGTCTCCCTGTCGGTCTGCTCCTGGGCCTGGCCAAGATGGCCATTCGCGGGTCCAGGCAGCGGGCGGTCGATGGCCGCACAGCGGTCGGCTGCCTGCCCCTTTTCCGGGGTTACGTCCGTGCCCGCATGTCCCCAGAGAGGGAACATGCGGTGTCCACGGGGACTGTGGAGGCCTTCTGTGAACGCTGGTCACCGCAGGAGGTTGAATATATTATAGATAAAAATGTTAATATATTAATTTGATAATTTTGTGTAAGTGTTTTTTAAATTGTGTGAGCTTTCTACCCTTCCTTGTAAATTGTACATTTGTTTAAAAATCTAATAAAAAAAACATTTACGGGAAAAAAAAAAAAAAGAGAGGGGCCAAGAAAATTGAAGATAGACACAAAATGCTGGAGTGACTCAGCGGGACTGGCAGCATCTCTGGAGAGAAGCAATGGGTGATGTTTTGGGTCAAGATCCTTCTTTCAGACTGAAGAAGAGTCTCGACATGAAACGCCACCCATTGCTTCTCTCCAGAGATGCTGCCAGTCCTGCTGAAGTACTCCTGCATTTTGCGTCCATCTTCAAATGACGTCACGCGCTCCAGACGGCTGTGCGGGCGAATGAAGTCGCGAGCGACCTTCACTGGACCGTCATGCCTCAACGCGACCACGAGGTCACATAATTAGCGTGCCAAGGACACGTAAGTGGGACAGGGGCTTAAGGTACTTAATGAAAGATGTCTGCTATCTCTACCCAGACTATCTAATATACCTACCGAAACCAACACTTGAATCTTAGCTACCCTATGAAGCAGCCCAACCGATCATTCAATTGTACCAAACCCAACATGAAAGACTCATGCTTGCAAAGTAATGATGGGAAACAAATATTGGTCTTTGTAATGTTATTCACATCGTGAAATAACGAATTAAAAAAAAACTATAAAGGCAATAAAAACACATTTTGTTCAGATAGGAAACCTGAATTAGTACCTATGTAGAAATTGGAAGGTGAGTGTCCTTTTTTCCACTATTTTTATCTCCAACGTTTGAAGTGACAATTCAAGACTTTATAATTCTCACTGTGTCCCATTTAACAATGCTCATCCTGGAATGAGTGGCCTGTTGTCTGTGCCTGCTACATTTTGGCTCAATGACTCTGGGACAAAGAGAGGGAAACTGACTGGTGGTTAGAACATAAAACATAGAGCACTTCAGCACAGGAAGACACTCATAATGCCAGTGCCCAACATGATGCTTAATTAAACTAATCCCATCTGCCTGCACAAAATCCATATCCCTCCATTCTTTGCATATCTATTTGCTTATCTAAAAGCCTCATAAAGTAGCACAATCATATCTGCCCACCACTGCCCCTGGTAGTGTGCTCCAGACACACCATCCTCTGTGAAAAATAAAACTTGCCCTCACCCCTCCTTTAAAATTTGCCCCTCTAACCTTAAAGTTACGCCCTCTAGTCGCTTACATTACACTGATGACCTCTGGCCACTACTGCAAGACAAAATGAAGTTATGAATTTAGCAATTAGCACAGTCACCCTACAAACCCCATCTATTTCATAGAACTGGACAGAATTATAAAGAAAGGGCTTTGACTGCTCATAAATGTATTCTTCCCTGTTTTACAAAACAAATTGCAATATTATTCATTTTCTATCTAAAACAACCATCACTCATTATTGTTGCATTGCTCTGTTGCCACAACATAGAAACTTCAGTTTTAATGAAAGACGTCCTCAGTGCACCGTACATGTACCAAGAACATGTCACGTCGGCCTATTACAATGACATGCCTTTTCTGTTCTGGTTTAGTACTTCCTCCTGTTTTATTTACCAATGTTTCAATTGCCTTGCCTGAAATTTTCAATTGCAAAAGCACAATTCACATTCTGCTGAATCGTTACATGAAAATATTCCTGTAATAGTTCTTGTAGTTATTCACAAGAATTTATTTTTGGTAAACATAAGGAAAGTGATGGTTAATGCATGTAGGTCTGGCAAATTCCTGAGGTTAATTAAGGCAATCAAAAAAACAAAACATCTTGCTTATTTACAGAGAGAAAGATACTGAATATGTAAATGCCCAAGTCAGAAGTAGTGGAGTGAGTCATCAATGATTTAGATGAAGGGATTCAAAGTAACATTAGCAAATTTGCAGATGACACAAAGCTGGGTGGCAGTGTGAACTGTGAGGAGGATGCTATGAGAATGCAGGGTGACTTGGACAGGTTGGGTGAGTGGGCAGATGCATGGCAGATGCAGTTTAATGTGGATAAATGTGAGGTTATCCACTTTGGTAGCAAAAACAGGAAGGCAGATTACTCTCTAAATAGTGTCAAGTTGGGAAAAGGGGAAGTGCAACGGGATCTGAGGTTCCTTGTTCATCAGTCAATGAAAGTAAGCATGCAGGTACAGCAGGCAGTGAAGAAACCAAATGGCATGTTGGTCTTCATAACAAGAGGAGTTGAGTATAGGAGCAAAGAGGACCTTCTGCAGTTGTACAGGGCCCTAGTGAGACCACACCTGGAGAATTGTGTGCAGTTTTGGTCCCCTAATTTGAGGAAGGACATTCTTGCTATTGAGGGAGTGCAGCGTAGGTTTACAAGGTTAATTCCCGGGATGGTGGGACTGTCATATGCTGAGAGAAAGGAGCGGCTGTGCTTGTATACTCTGCAGTTTAGAAGGATGAGAGGGGATCTTATTGAAACATATGAGATCATTAATAGTTTGGACATGCTAGAGGCAGGAAACATGTTTCCGATGTTGGGGGAGTCCAGAACCAGGGGTCACAGTTTAAGAATAAGGGGTAAGCCATTTAGAATGGAGACGAGGAAACACTTTTTCTCACAGAGAGTTGTGAGTCTGTGGAATTCTCTGCCTCATAGGGCGGTGGAGCTCGGTTCTCTGGATACTTTCAAGAGAGAGCTAGATAGGGCTCTTAAAGATAGCGGAGTCAGGGGATATGGGGAGAAGGCAGGAACGCGGTACTGATTGGAGTTGATCAGCCATGATCACATTGAATAAGCTGATGAAATTAGACAATGAGTGCTGGCTCGAAGGGCCGAATGGCCTACTCCTGCACCTATTGTCTATTATCTATTTCACAATTGAGGAGAGGGGATATCTCCACAAAATGCTGTAGTAACTCACTGGGGCAGGCAGCATCTCTGGATAGAAGGAATGGGTGATAATTCGGGTTGAAACCCTTCTTCAGACGCAGATGAGTTCAGCTGCCATCCAAGACTCTTGCACATGTTTGGTGTTAAGTTTCAAAGATGATTTTTTGCTCCACCCTTACGAGAAAGAATAACCTCAAGCCAATGCATAATGTAATTGCCAATAAATCCAAAGGGAGCCTTAAACACAAAATGATTAAATGGTGGTCACTGCAAAAAATAGCAGTTTATCCTGGGAATTATTGTCACTACCTATTAACAATCAATAATTGATTATTATTTACTTTTAATTACATAATGTTCAATTTTTTTTTTTTTTTTTACCCATAATCCAAGGAACATTTAAAAGGAAGAGTGGCATACAAATGATCAAGATAAAAAACCAAGAATATGCTGATGAAATTAGACAATGAGTGCTGAAAAGAGGTTAGTAAGCAACATAAACTCTACCAGCGTTTGTCTTTTTATGTTGTTGAGACAATGCTTGATATGATAAATGAGTCTGTTTATTATTGAATGTCAAATATATCTTTTTAACCACACTCTTTTTCATTTCTGTATCTTACTTATTGCTAGCAATTTTGTGCCATTGCATCCAAGATAGTTTTTCATCTTTAAATGTGCCACTGCGATGACACATTTCCAATAAGGGAGGTATTGCCACCCATAATCACAACAGCCCATTGAACTACATCGTTTCCTTTCCCAACAATGCCTCAAGTTTTAAGATTTCCTACATGTTTTCAACTTCAACCTCAATTCTCAATCAGTATTTTCCTCCAGTCTTATAATATTAGAACATGATATTTGAGCTCCTCCAATTTTATTTTAAATTTTTCATCCGTCATATCTTTTTCATTTTGCCTTTTAGTTGCCTTAGCACTGTACTCTGGAATATTAAATCTGTCCTATTCTACTAATTTTAGATACTCTGCAAAAGTGACCTTTTTCACCAAGGTATCCAGCTTAAACTGCCTTGGTGTTTCAGCGTTCTTCCAAAATGCACCTGTGAAACGTCCGGTGAAGATTTACTGCATTAAAGATACTGCGCAAATACATATTATTCTTGCATGGGCAGAGCTGTTCTTTCTCCCCAACCTTTCTGGATGTGTATCCCATCATTTTCTTTGCTCACACTCTCAAAAGGTCAGCCCTCAAAACCTTGTTAATGCTTAGCTAATTATGCTAAAATGTCATGCAATGCGTAAACTAATTTTTAGATTCTGGGCAATTTATGTATGCAAACAACACCATTAGCTGCATTAAAGGTGTGATGTGGCATTATGCCAGGTCTTTCATGAATAGCAATCATTTCAGCACAACCATTGATAACAATTCTGAGGAGGCACAAGGAACCGCAGATGCTGGTGTACAAAAAAGACACAAAGTGATGGAGTAACTCAATGGGTCACGCAGCATCACTTGAGTACATGGATAGGTTACAAAAAAAAGACACATAGTGCTGGAGAAACACAGCAGGTCAGGCAGCATAATTTCTGTGTTCTAACACAGGGTATTAACCCAAAAGGCCGGCAATACCTTTGCCTCTACAGATGCTGCCTGACCCATTAAATTTAGATATTTTTGCTCAAGATTCCAGTTTGCAGTCTCTTGTGTCTCCTCAGTATTTCACATTGTCATCACTATGAAAAGTTGATCCACCTTGCAGTTTTTCTCACCGACTTTGGAAATGGAGATGAATTACATCGTGAACGTGTAGTCTATTTGAAGCGGGGAATATGGTCACACTGCGGGAAGGTTTATTATTAGTTTATTATTCTCACCTGCACTAAGATACAGTGAAAACTTTCTTTTGTGTGCTAACTTGGCAAATCGTAACATAGATCACTGCATTAGGTAGTGCAAATAAGAAAATAAACAGAGTTCAGAATATAGTGATACAGCTGCAAAGAAAGTGCAGTTAAATTGAAGTGCCACTGCTGAAATTAGATAAATTGAAAGTTTGGGCATTCACTTTTAGCATATGAGAGGTCTATTCAAGAGTCTGAAAACAGTGGGGCAGAAGCACTTCTTGAATCTGATGGTATGTGCTTTCAAATTTTGTATCTTCAACCCGACAAGAAAGGAAAGAACAGAGAATGACCAGGTGTGAGTGGTCCTTGATTATGCTGGCTGCTTTCCTGAGGCAGCATGAAGTGTGGAGTGCATAGGAGGGAGGCTGGTTTGCATGATGGATGGGTCTGTATTTACAATTCTTAGCCCAAGATAGATTGTTCGTAATATTAACATCAAGGAAGTTGAAGCACTTAACCATTTCCACTTCAGCACCATGATGCTGATTGGGGCATGTACTCCACTGTGCTTGAAGCAAGTCGATGACTAGCTCTTTCATCTTGCTTGACATTGAGGGCGAGGTTGTTGTCCTGACACCATGTTAATAAATTCTTTATCTCCATCTTGCACTCTTTCTCATCATTGTTTGTGATCCGGCCCACCATAGTAATGATATCTGCAAATGTAGATTGAGTTAAGGGGCTGTCCCACTGCGGTGACCTAAATCGCGAGTTCAGAAGAGTTTGCCCTCGACACACTCGCAGCATGGTCGACACGAGGTTCTAGGAAGTCTTTGTAACTCTCCTTCATGCTCGAGAGTAGTCCCTGCGTACTCAAGGCCTCAGCTAGGTTGCGGCGTATTTTTCAAAATGCTGAAAAATGTCTGCGAGAAAAAAAAAAGTTTGCCATGGAAAAAATAGATTTTTTTTACTCGTAGGTTTAGTCGACGTAGGTCGTAGTAGGTCGGCATGTTATTCGTAGGTAATCGAGGGTAGTCGAAGGTAATCAAAGGTAGTCTAAGGTAGTCATAGATAGTCTTCAACATAGTCGAAGGGACGTCGAAGGAGATCAAAGGAAGTCATCTTCACTCTCCACTATTCGGTGTCCAATTTTCCCGAAGCTAGTTGAAGCTAGTCGAAGCTAGTCTTCAACATAGTCGAAGGAGGTCGAAGGAGGTCTTCTACATAATCGAAGGAGGTCTTCAACATGACACTTTTTCAAACTCTCCTAAACTCTTCTAAACTCACCAATTAGGTCGCGGCAGTGGGACAGGCCCTTTAGAGCTGATTTTTTCTGCAGTCATGAGCGTTTATGCCGTATAATACGGGATTAGGAACACATTTTTCCAGGGCACCAGTGTTGAGAATTATTGTGGACCCATCCTCACAGATTGTTATCTGTGGGTCAGAAAGCCAAGGATCCCGGATCCAATGGCTGAAGGGGGTGCTTATTACTAGGTCCGGGGTTTGGAGATGAGTTTGCATGGGATTATGGTTCTGAAGGTGGAACTTGGCCCAGAATACTGTCTTGACATCCTTAAGGCTCTGTGAAAGTCCTAAATAGATACTTGGACTGCTTGAGATCATTTGACTTGAATACTGCAAACTTGGATTTTACTTGGGAATGGACATTGCGGTTCATCCATGCATGTGGGGAACACATGTATCGTTTCTTTGGTACACAATCCACTACATACTTGTTGATGACAGAAGTCTCTGACAGAAGTGCAATATTCATTTAGGTTAGCCGCAGAGTTCTTGAATATGCACCAAATCAAAGCATGCGCAAAGGATCTCATCTGTTTTCTCACACCTGTACTGCACGTCTTCCTGTACTGCATCCTCCCACTTCAGTTTCTTCTTGTAAGCAGGGAGTAGCAGCACATCCATTGTTGAATCTTCTGAGGAATTAGAGGCATTGGGGTGTTTACTTAGATGTGAATCAATGTGGTTGGAATAAGACAATTTATTGATGATATTTACTCTGAGGAACTTGAAGCTCATGACCATCCCCACTTCAATACCATTGATACATTGTGGGGAATGTTCTCCACCCTGTGTCCTGACCTCGGTGACCAGCGCCTTCATTTTGCTGACATTGAGCGAGAAGTTGTTGATTTGACACCACACTACTAAGATCTGAATCTGCTTCCTGTACTCCATCTCTGATTGTTCGAGATCTGGTCCGCAATGGTAATGTGGACCTACAAGCCTGTAAATGGAGTTAGAGCAGAATTTGGCCCCACAATCATGAGTGTTTAGGAAATAAATTAAGGACTGATAATACACCCTTGTGGGTCACAAGTGTTGAGAATTATAAACACTGTTAATAGTTGACTTTTAATAGCTGATGGGAACCTCAGGATGAAATAGGGTAAAGGTTAAGTATAAGGGGTAAGCCATTTAGGACTCGGATGAGTAAAAACTTGTTTCACCCTGAGAGTTGTGAAACTGTGGAATTCTCTGCCACAGAAGGCAGTGGAGGCCAATTCAGTGGAGGTTTTCAAGAGAGGGTTAGATATAGCTCTTGGGACTAACAGAATCAAGGGATATGGGGAGAAAGCAGGAACGGGGTACTGATTTTGGATGATCAACCATGATCATACTGAATGGCGGTGCTGGCTTGAAGGACCGAATGGCCGACTCCTGTGCCTATTTTCCATGTTTCTATGTTTCTATGTTAAAGATGTCTTCAAATGCTCCTGCTAGTGGGTCTGCACAGGTTCTGAGGACACAGCTGGGAAGTCCATCTGGAATACTGTGATTTACTCTCAGGAAGGTCGGTCTAATGTCTCCGTTGGTGACCAAGGGTACAGGTGTAACCAAGGCTGTCGGGGTGGGTGACATCATTCCACTGATCTTCTGTTCAAAATGGGGATAAAATGCATTGAGCTCGTCAGAGAGGGATGCATTTTTACCAGTGATACTGTCCGACTTCACTTCATAGGCCGTTGGGACATGCATGCCTTGTCACCAAAGACACGTGTCCATGAAGTTATCTCAGACTCAAGCTTGGTCCGAAATCTTATCTTGGCATCTTTGATGGCTTTGCATAAGCTTGTATGGATTTGGAGTACAGGCTGGGATCACCTGACTTGAACACCTCAGACTTCGTCTTCACCTGGGAATGGAATCGTGGTTCATTTATGGTTTCAGGTTGGGCAACCCTCGGATTGTCTTCCTTGGCACACAGCCCTCTATGCACTTTCCAATGAAGTCTGTAACGGCATTGGCATTTTCATTTAGATTGGTCATAGAATCCTTGAATATGGACCATTGAACATGGGTCCCAACCCGTAACATCACATTTTTCTCCTGAGATACTGCCTGGCCCGCTGAGTTTCTCCAGCAATTTGTGTCTACCTTTGCTATGCTATATTCTATTTACCACTTTTTTGCCCAAGTCCTTCTGCAGACCCCCTGCTTCTTCAACACTACCTTCCCCTCCACCTATCCTGGTATCATCCACAAATTTGGCCACAATGTCATCAATTCCATCATCCAAATCATTAACATAATGTGAAAAGAAGCAGACATAACACCAATCCCTGCTGAACACCATTAATCACCAACACACAAAAGGTTTTCTTTATTCTCATGCTTTGTCTTGTGCCAGGCAGCCAATGCTCTATCCATACTTGTACATTGCCTCTAATACCATGGGCTCCTATCTTGTTTAGCAGTCTCACGTGCGGCACCATATCAAAGGCCTTCTGAAAATCTATATAAACATAAAATCTACAGTATATAAACAACATCCACTGACTCTCCTTTGTCTATCCTGGTTATTACTTCTTCAAAGAATTCCAACAGATTTTTCAGGCAAGATCTCCCCTTAACAAAACTGCTGGCTTCAGATAGCTTTATCATGTGGTTTCATGTACCCTGACTATGAATACTAAATAAATATTAACATTGCATTTGCCTTCCTTACTACTGACTCAAACTACAAATTAACCTTTTGGGAATCCTGCACCAGTACTCCCAAGTTCCTTTGCAACTCCGATTTCTGAATCTTCTCCCCACTTAAAAAAATGTCTTAATAATGGACTCTAAAATCTTACAACCACTGAAGTCAGACTAACTGGCCTATAATTTCCTTTCTTTTTTTATCTGGACCACACCTCCTCCCACCTTGGCACCTACAAAGATGCCAACCCATTCCTCTCAAATTTGTCCCTCATCTTAGCAGCAGATTTCACTCCCATCCCAGATTCCATACCAAGTTGTATTCCCGAGACCGTTCCCTCCGCAACTCCCTGGTTCACTCATCCCTTCCCACCCAAACCACCCCCTCCCCAGGAACTTTACCCTGCAACCGCTGGAGATGCAACACCTGACCATATTCCATCTCCCTCGACTCCATCCAGGGAACCTGACAGTCCTTTCACGTAAGGCAGAGGTTCACTTGCAGCTCCTCCAACCTCCTCTATTGTATCCGCTGTTCTCAATGTGGGCAAGAACACTGTCCAAGTCATTCTCCATTGCCAGCGTGAAGTCACATGCAAACTGGAGGAATAGCATCTCATATTCTGCTAGTAAAGCTTGCAACCCAATGGTATGGACATTGAATTATCCAATTTTACTGTAACCAACAACCATCCCCCTGATCTTTTTCTCTGATCCCCTCTCTTCCCTGTGCCCCACATGGATGCAGATCAATTTCTCCCACTATCCTGTCCCCCCTCCCTTATCCCCTTTTCCCTTCCACCTGTTCCCTTCCATCTACATTCCTTCCTCTAACCTCACATTTCCAGCCTCTTGTCTCACAGCTTTTTGTCTCCTTCTCATCTCTGGCCTTTGTTCACACATCTGCCGATCAACTCCCCCTCACCTGTTATCCATCTATTGTTTGCCAGGCACACTCCCATCCCAACCAGTCTTTCAGCTTTCTCCCCCCAACTACAATTAGTCTGAAGAAGGGTCACAATCCAAATAATCACCGTCTATGCCCTCCAAAGATGCTGCGCGACCTGCTGAGTTACTCCAGCTCTTTGTGTTTTTGCTCAAGATTCCAGCGTATGCAGTTACTTGTGCCTTCTTTCTTCTGATGATCTTCATGGCAAAGAAAGCGATGGGTGTAAAAGTGGTGCAGAGCCTAAGTATGCAGCATTTTACCAGCACAAGGTGTGAAGCATTAGTTACAAACATGATCCATACCTTAAGGAACTGTGTTACATGGTGATTTGGAAATTAGCAGCAAGTGTCCTATGAGTAATGGGTAGCAGCTCGATACCTTTAAAGAATTTAAATAAAATAAAGAATTGTTCCAGACCAGTGGGAAGCTTATTCACTTGTCGCTTTAACGATGAATGTACTCAACTGAAGGAGACCTGAACTAAGTACATTGGAAATTTATGGAAAATATACAGTTGAGTTAGATCTTGGAGCATGTCATGTTGCATGCCATTACATTGTCGAATAAACATTGTTACTTTATCCTATTTCACTGATGTAATAGGTGGGATAATTTTGAAAGGTGACAAGGGAATCTATAGAGGATGGTGTTTGCGCATAACAGTTGACCCTTTCCCTGAGGGTGATAGAGACTGCAGATATGATAGCTAACGAAATCTAGAGCAAGTTGCATCTTGTGAAAGGGACACACTGTGACCACAAGACAGCCATGTTGGAGGGAAATTATGTTTGAAGTTGTGCATGAGCTATTAGCAAAGCAAATAGGTTTGTACTAGATGGTGTTGAGATCTCTGACTCTTAATGTACCTTCAACATGTCCAAGTTATTTTATTATATTTCTGATTTGGATCCTGACAGCCAAATGAGTATCACATCAAAATACACAGCCTCTAATCTGCATTGACTCCCATTTCTCCCACTTTCTAGTTTTCCCCCCTTCTCCCCATCTCCTTCCACCTACATCCTTTTCTCTAGCCTCATAATTTACGCACCTTCTCTCCTTATCTCACAGTCTTTTGTTTCCTTTACATATCTGGCCTTTGTCAACCCATCTGCCAATTAACTCCCTTCACCTGTATGCTAGCTCTTGCCGAGCTTTGTCCCACCCTACTTTTCTTCCAGCTTTCTCCCCCCCATTACACTCAGTCTGAAGAAGGGTCCCGATCCAAAACATCACCTATCCATATCCAACTGAGATGCTGCCTGACCCACTCAGTTACTCCAGCACATTCTGTTTTTGCTCTAGATTCCAGCATCTGCAGTTCCTTGTGACTACTGTGGCAACATTTCATCCTCCTACAATCACAATTTATTTTCCTTGTTGCTATTAAGCCTTATGGTGTGGATGTTAATTGATAAATTAAAATCATGCAAGAGGAGTGAGTGTTCAAGTAGCAGATAACCTTGTGCTCCAATTTCCTGCTGAAAGTGGTAACCGTCGATGGACTCATTAGTTTGAGTTAATGACTTGTTTTTCTACTGTTAATTCTGTCACATTTGAGCAAACATCCAGTTAGAAAAAAAATCATCTGTAAGGATATGAACACAGAAAGTGTAAGGAAGACACAGCAGGGACCATCCTCCCCATGGGAGAGGTGGAGAAACTCTGTTTCTTTGGCAGATATCAACGATCTCTTGACACTTAGCAGCAGAGAACAAGGAAGGTTCCCAGTCACCTTTCAACACTTGTTCCACAAGCAACATCATTAATACTGGCACAACTTGTCACCACTGTGTCGGACATATTTTGTGAGGAATAGTTAAGATTTGTTGCATAACTGCACTTTGAAAGACAGTCATTGCGGTTTATTAGAAAATATTATCCTTAGGATTCTGCACAGAGGTATAACTCACACAACTGCTGTTTTAGTTCCATCACACTGGGTTCCATCCTGACCTCTGGAGCTTCTGATTGTATTGCTTCTGATTAAACATGGGTATCCTCTATGTGTGGAAAAGAACTGCAGATGCTGGTTTAAACCGAAGATAGACACAAATGCTGGAGTAACTCAGCGGGACAGGCAGCATATCTGGAGAGAAGGAATGGGTGACGTTTCGGGTCAAGACCCATCTTCATCCTCTGGGTGCTCTGGTTTCCTCCCGTATCCCAAAGCAGTGTGCGCTGGTAAACTGAATGGGTCAACTGAATGGCCGCACTCAGAGGGTATGGAGCAGCCTTTACAGCCATCATTTAATTTTTGGGATGTGACCATCTTACAAAATGCTGAGCGCCTGGAAGATAAGCAACTGTCACAGAGAGAAAATGCAAATTCCACACATACAGCACCAGTGACCAGGAGCAAAGCAGACTTACTGGAGTTGGGAGGCAGCAGCACTTACCTGCTGCACCATCGTACCACCCTTATTCATCTTCTCATCTAATATATCTGGTATATTTCTGATTTTACTTTGGAGTCACATTTGTGACTATGTGAAAAAGACCCGTCAGGGCGCATGCGCGTCATTACGTCGGTCGCATTGGTGCACGGGCAGCGGGAGGACAGAGCTCCTCCCGTGGTAAGTACTTTTAGAGTATTTTAAAGAGTTTTAAAGCTCCAGCTAAGTGACAAACTTTGTTGGAGTAAAACAGTTTCCTTTACTGTGGTGCTGTGCTCTGTGTTTTGTCACAGGCAGCCATGGTGAAGATGAGCAGGGGAGGACAGAGCTCCTCCTGTAGCAAGTATTTTTTAAGTACTTTTGTAGTTTAAAGCTCCAGCTAATCTTAGCTGCAGGGAAAGTTATTTTTGTGGTGCTCTGTTTTTTATTACAGGCAGCACCATGATGAAGACGACCAGGGGGAGGGGAGCCACAGGTAAAGCATAGGAGAGCCGCGGGAATGCAGTCTGTCAGTGGCTGCCTCATACCCCAGCACAGTCGCCGACCGGGAACGGGGCGACTTCAGACTCAGTGCTAAAAAGCACCAAAGCCAACGCCTGTTGGGCGTAAGGTACGGGGAAGTCTGGGAGGCCCTCGGATTCAACTGAGTCGGGCCACAACGAGCCTGTACGTGGCTGGAGACGTTGTAAAACGGTTCTCCCAAATGGAGCACCTCATCCAGAGTTTGCTCCAGAAACGCACACTCCGGGGAGGAGTTGTGTGGGCGGTAGGCTGCAGAAAGGCCACGCCGGCAGCACCTGGAAGAGGGCTGCTTAAAGCACCCTCATGCATGAGGTGAGTGCAGAGGGTCAGCTAAGTTCTGACCCCGACTCTGACGGAGACTTGGAACTAGCGAAGAACAGCCGTTGTCAGAGGTCCATTCTCTGACAGCACGATTCGCTGTCCCATCAGAGTATGGAGGGCCACTGGGAGAAGAGCTGGCATCCACGATATAGAGGCTGCTGGATAGCACCCTCATTTAAAAGACGCGTGCAGAGGGTCAGCTCAGTTCTGACCCGACTCTGACGGAGACTTTGTTGATAGCGAAGAACGGCCGTTGTCAGAAGTCCATTCTCTGGCAGCACGATTCGCTGTCCCATCTGAGTATGGAGTGCCACTGGGAAAGCGAAGACGGCCATTGTCAGAGTTCCTATCTCTGGCAGTACGGTTCGCTGTCCAGTCAGAGTCTGGAATCACCAAGAAACGGGGTAACTGCGAGTTGCTGAAGGTGCCAGCAGTGAACCGGGTGATATGGAGCCAGATGGGCGTGGGCGTGCAGTGCCCAGGAGATGAAGCTGCAGAGAATCCTGAAATTACTTGGCTCAGGAATCACCGCGTTCGCGAGAACGGTGGATGGAGGGCATGTGTCGGAGATGCATCAAAAGGTACTAGGGTTGCTTTGTAGCACCCATTTTTGAGATAAATTGTCTCAGGGAAAGTGCCATTCGGCTCACCATTAATTCCAAGATTGCAGTATTTTTCCAGCCTAGCAACATACAGCCAGCCAACCTACTTTTCGGAGAGGACTTCGCCAAGAGTGTCAAGGACATGGTTGACGAGGCAAAGACGGTGGGCTTGATCAAGCCACCGGCAGTCGGCAAGTTTCCAAAAAAGAAAGTACCCCTACAAACGAAGTGGGAACATGGTCAAACATCCACCAGGTACCAAGGAGGTAGGTGGGCCTGGTTCTCAGGTGCACATATCAAATGTGACACAACTTAAATCTGGGGTACATTACATCTGTTTCTGGGATGAATGGAAGCACATTACCTAAGCTCTGTTTTATACAGAGTGTTATTCAAAGGTTTCGAATGGATTTCAATCCAAATTGTGATTTGCACATTCAACATGTTCTTGGGAGAACTATTCAGTTTAATTAACAGAACAGATGGATGTTCAGACTGCGCTTGCAAGCTTATGTGATAAAGGTGTAGTGGTTCACCAACCCCATCAATTTGTGTCTAATATTTTCCCAGGCCAAAAAAGGATGGGGGATATAGTATAGACATTGTAAGATGGAATTGTCACTGCCAAGCAACTGGGTCAAGAGGATGCTATATGGCGACTTTAGACCTTAAAGATGCGCATTATTCAATGTCTGTTTATTTGCAGGATAAGGATATTTGAAATTCGCCTGGATGGATCAACTATGGCAACAAAATTGTTAAAATCTATAATAGGCATGCTGAGAGGCCATGGTCAGGTGCTCATGGCTTATCTCTATGATATCTTGATTACAGGGGTATCCAAGAGAACAGCTGAAGTAACAGGTGATAGTTGTTAAATCCAATTTTCAAAGATTGGGCATAATCCATCCAGTGGAATCCAAATTAACACCTGACTATTTGGGTCACAATTGATTCAATTAAGTGACTCTGCCCAGGGAAAAAGGGTAGAGCTAATTGACAGGTGTATCAAGCTAATGGAGGCATTAAGGATACATTCGGGTCATTATAATAGACCTATGCAGTTATCAGTAAAGGCTATTTCTGATTTGCAATGGTGGATTCACCATGTGTCCAGAAGTTATAGCAAGGTAATGCTTGACCAGCCTTCCATGATTTTGCAGATGAATGTCAGTGCACTCGGGTGGGGTGTCACGGATACGAGTTTCAGCTGTGAAGGCAGATGGACTGAGCAAGAGGCATCGCTTCTGCAGACATGGGCAATTAACTATTAAGAGGCTTATTGCTCTAACAAATGTAATCTGCATGTTCAGTTTTCAGATTGACAATACTACGCAAGTGGCATATATATTAATGACATCGATGGAATCAAGTTGGAATTTTGTGACAGTTTGGCTAATCACATTTGGGCCTGGTGCATTGAAAAAGATATTTCAGCTATTTATCTACCAGGTAGATTCTACATAGTAGCAGAGGCCAAGTCACGAAAGTTCCATGACAACATAGATTGGATGTTGAACAAGGAGGTGTTCAATAATATAGTACTTATATATGAATGCCAGATATCGATTTGTTTTGCATCAAGGTTCAACCATCAGTAGCCTAAATAGGTTTCATGGGAACAAGACCAGGTGGCAGTTGCAATTGATACATTGACGTTACATTGGGGTGGTATGTTTTATATATTTTCCTACCATTTTGCCTAATAGGTCAGAGTCTGCAAGAAATCAAGCACGATGACGCTTTGGGGGTGCTTGTAATACCTAATTGGCCGAATCAAGCATGGTTCCCTTTGATGTTACAGTTAGGGATCCAACCTCTTTTTGGTGGTTCCCAAGCATAGGAATTGATTGGAGCATCCGCTAACACGGGAAAGTCATCTGTTATGTGATAGTATTGACTTGTTAATTTGCAGGTTTTAAGAAGGCCATACCTGGAGCAAGGAATGTCTGGGTGAACGGTGGACATGCTCACTGTAGCCTGGAAAAGAGTACTCAAAAGCGACTCTACGATGATGAGGGGCTCAGTTATAGCACCATTAATACAGCTTTAAGTGCTTTGTCATCGGATAGCTTTGATGGGGTCAGGAAAGATCCTATTGTGTTTCATCATATCATAGCTGGATTGATGAAAGGAATTTCAACTCGAAACCTCCTAAACCCAGGTATATGGCGATCTGGGATGTAAGTGTGTTCCTCAAGATGCTTCGACAGTAGGTTCCTGTCATGTCTCTGAATTTGCCAAACTAATCATGAAAGTGGTTATGCTAATGGCATTGGTTCAGCATAGCAAGTGCAGATTTGCAAAAACTTCTGTTAGACAGGATGTAAGTTGCTGAAGAGAATGTTATGTTATATAATTGCGTCCTGTTTAAGCAGAGCAGGCCAGGTGTCACAGGTTTGTGAATATTGTGTTTCAGCATAACCTACTGGTCCATGTTTATGTGTAATGGCACATTTAATTTCATTATATTGAAGCTATAAAGAACTTAAGAAATGTGGAAACAGCATTGTTTATCAGTTACATGAAGCCACAGGGGTGGTCAAATGATTTTTTTTTTTTTTTAATTTTACCATCGGCCGATCGCCGATCGGTGAGAGGCTGTTTACAAATTCAGGATTAAGTCCTGTTTAGTTTCCCCTGCGATAGAGAGGTTACTGGTTGTTTCGATTATTCAAATCAATTGTTACTGCATGATATTCACATTTCATGTTTAACGCATTATTGATTGTTTCTCATCGAAAGTCAATCAATGCAGTGAGAAGCCAGGATTTGGATCTGCGGCATAAAATCACAGAGCTTTGAACCCTTCACGTAGTCACAAACGTGACTCCGAAGTAAAATAGTAAGATTAAACGAGAACTTACCAAGTTTGAAGTTTGATCTTGATTTTATGAGGAGTTACGTTGGTGATTACGTGCCCGCCACGCCCAACCCTCTCTCATAAAAAAGGTCATATGGTAGTTCTCATGTTGCTCATCTTAATATGTTACTTCAAATATTGTGTTATCTGTGATTTCATACCGCTGCTTTGAAGATTGACGCGCATGCGCCCTGACGGGTCTTCTTCACATAATCACCAACGTAACTCCTCATAAAATAAAGCTCAAACTTCAAACTTGGTAAGTTCTCGTTTAACCTTACTATTAACCACCCTGCTTAGCTATTTAGAATATTTTACTTGATAAAAGGCAATGTTTACAGGTCGGGTGTTGGTAACTGTGATAAGGGGAAGACGTTTTTATCATGAAGAAAAATAATTAACATTTTTTGGTCTCGAGGTCTTACCCACCACTTTACAAATGATTAATTATTTTCTGAACTTCACTAAAGAATTTTTTGCAACCAAATAAATAATCCATTTCTTTGCCATTAAATCCCACAGGCCACAATTAAATACTGGGCAGTACTTCTTTGAAAAATGATGTGTTTAAAAATATAATAAAATTAAAATCATTTTCTAATTATTCATTGCTATTGGCAACATTGGTTCTCCTTCTTATACTGTATGTAATACACCCATTTTGTCCACATAGTCAGAGTGGCACTATCCCTTAGTCCGATTCAGGGCACACTGCTTCACATATACACTATGAACGCACTGTATGTACTACTTCACGTATGCACACTCGTCCTCTTTATTTCACTGGGAACAAATCCATTTTGAAAAGAGGAGGCTAAAGAACCATGAGCAGTTTGTAATATGATGTGGTTTCTACTGGGAGATTAGGTGAAACTGCCAAAACTTCCTTTACTGGCAGACATTCTAACATATATCAGATACAGAGGACGTGCATGTGGACTAAAGTCAACCTGCTTTCTAGGCTTAGTTTAGTCTAGTTTAGAGATACAGCACAGAAGCAGGCCCTTCGGCCCACCAAGTCCGTGCCAACCAGCGATCCCCAAACATCAACTCTATCCGACACACGAGGGGCAATTTACAATTTACAGAAGCCAATTAACCTACAAACCTGCACGTCTTTGGAGTGTGAGAGGAAACTGGAGCTCCCGGAGAAAACCCATGCAGGTCACGGGGAGAACGTGCAAACTCGGTCCAGACAGCACCCGTAGTCAGGATCAAACCAAAGTCTCTGGCGCGGTAAGGCAGCAACTCTACCGCTGCACCACCGCCGCCCACGGCTATGGAACAGCAACTGCAAAATCTGATTGTCTTGGAAATGATCAATACAAATAGTGATAATTGGAGATGTTTGTCTTGCATTCCTTGCGCCACTTACATGAAGCTCCATTGTAAAAGACCCAATATATATTATCCTACTAAATGCAGTTCATTAACTGCTGCAAAATGGCAACAGGAGGAAATGAAAATTTGTACAGAGTAGATATTTTAATAATAGCCATGATTATAGAAGATAAATACACACAAAACCATAAAATGCAGAAATCTTGCAGAAGTAAAGATTTTTGTTCTATGTGTTTATGATTACCAATGGGGTATTATTGTTCCATTTTTAATTTATTATTTGTTATTTTTAATTTATTATTTATTATTTGTTTCCCAGTCAATAGGCATGACTGATCCTTTATCCCTATGTGGCCTTGACAAGTTGGTGGTGAGGCAGCTTCAAACCATTGTCTGTGTGACACAGGGCGACGTACTACAATAGGAAGATTAAACGAGAACTTACCAGTATGAAGTTTGATCTTTATTTTATGAGAAGTTGCGTTGAGGGGTTACGTGAAGAAGCCCGCCAGCCCGCATGCACGTCAACCTTCAAACAGCGGTGTGAAATCACGGAAATAGTTGCTGCACTGATTATAGGAAGATTCGAGAAACTAGAACTACCACATGATCTCTATGAGAAGAGGGTTGGGAGCGGAGGGCACGTAATCCCTCAACGCAACTTCTCATAAAATAAAGATCAAACTTCAAACTGGTAAGTTCTCGTTTAATCTTCCTATTTTATTTCGAAGTCACGTGAAGACTTTAAAGCTCTGTGATTTCATGCCGTGAACACGAGTCCATGCAACACACTGCATTAGTTGACCAGAAATGATTGAAAAGATAATGCATTCAGACATGACATAGATTTAAAACATGCTGATGCTTTTAATAAACAAATGATAATAAAAATAATAGTGATCCCTCATATCCGGGGCAAATTATAGAACAGAACTTAATATTGAGTTAGCAAACAATTGCCGGCCTGGCAATCGGTTTATTATAATAAGTTTGGAACGTTCGCTCATTCGACCATCCTGCAGTCACCAGGACGTGGTCCAGCGGAACCTCCATAACCCTCGCTGCTGATGTTGTTGCAGCCCTGGTGGAGTGTGATTTAAAAACATCAGTGTCCAATCCTGCACTAGCCAGTACACATCTTAAACACCTGGAGATGGTCTGCACTGATACCCTCTTGTGCATTTTTTAATAACTAATAAACATTCCCAGTTCAGAGCCTCTAAGGCTCTTTGTAGCCTTAAGATACTGTAGAATATATGTGACCACACATAATCTATGGTCCATAGGGTATGCCATGAATTCCAGCTTTAGACCTGACACGCCTGGTCTGCTCTGTTTAATTAGCTCATGTACATAAAATGTTATTTTGTTGGTAGATGTAACCATACTGTCCAGCCGCAGCTTATGCAACGACTGGACCCGTTGCGCCGAAACCAGCGCCATGAGCATAGTAACTTTATATGTGAGCCTGATCAAAGACAAGGATGTAGCTGGAGCTCACCTGCAAAGCAGCATTAGCACAATATTAACATCCCATACCTCCGTGTACCTGGGCCTGGGAGGATTTGTGTTAAAGATACCCTTCATAAATCTGGATATCAACGGGTGGGACCCGACAGCGTTGTGTCCTGATCCCAGGAACAAGTATGATGATAAGGCACTTTTGGCACAATTAATGGCACTATAACTTAATCTTTCATCAACGAACGGTTTTGAGAGAAACACCAATACATCAGTTATACGTGCTGTATCATATGTTATGTTGGAATTAAAACAAAACGTTTCCCATCCCTTGATGTAAGAGATGTACTGCTTCTTGGTGCTATCTCTCCAAGCTGCAGTGATCACATCCACAGTTCGGTCTGACAATCCGAGCCCCAGGAAAGGTCTTCTCAGAGTCTGCAAATCAATAAATTGATTCGATCATGCAGCGGGTGGCCTTCCCGAGTCACAAATTTTTGCATTTCAAAATAACCATGTAAGGCTCTGTTATCATTCCCAATATCAAGGGGAACCATGGCTGCGTAGCCCAGTCAGGCACTACTGAAATGCCTGAAGCGGAATCTTGCTGGATTTTTTGCAAGGTCTGATTTTACTGATGAGGCAAAATGGAGGGAATGCATAAAAGAACATTCCTCCCCAGTGTAGCGAGAATGCATCAATCTCCACTGCCCCTGGGTCTGGCTCCCATGCAAGATACCGTAAATGCCGTAAATGCTGATTGAGCCTAGATGCATACAAATCGATATCCAGTGTTCCATACCGAGCAACAATATCGTTAAATACTTTATGATCCAACATCCATTCTGTGTTGTCATTGAATTTACGTGACCTGGTGTCCGCCACCATGTTAAATCTACCTGGTAAATAGGTAGCTGAAATCCAAATGCTTTTTTCGATACACCAGTGCCAAATGAGGTTAGCTAATTTATCACAGGATACTGACTTGATTCCACCCATGTCATTAATGTATGCCACCGCCGTAGTGTTGTCAATCTGTAGATGAACACGCAGATTATGCATATTCCCACAATAATCTTTTAACCCTTAGAATGCCCCCCAGCATCTCTAGGTAGTTAATGCCATGTAACTGAAGAATTGATAACTCATGCACAGCCCATCTGCCACCGCAACTAGAGATGGTATTAATAGCTCCCCATCCTTGAGCACTAGCATCAGTTTGTAATATAACTGAAGGTTTGCTGACCAAAATGTTACTGGAGCAATGCCGAATATTGGTCGTCCACCATCGTAATTCTGATATAGCTTCAGCTGGTAACCGCATAGGTCTGTTAAAATGACGTAGATGGTGTTTGAGTGCTTGTTCCTTTGCACGTTGTAAATTTTGATAATGCAAAGGCCCAAATTGTGCAGCTGGAAAAACAACTACTAATTTGCCAATTATACTGGCCACTCGAATAGATGGCTGTTCCATAACAACAAGGTTGTTACAGGCTTCTATTAATTCTAATCTCTTGCCCCAGGGCAGAGTCACAGACATATTAACAGAGTTAATGGTAAATCACAAATAATTAATTACTCTAGTTGGTATCAATTTGGATTTGACTGGATGGTTGAGAAACCCCAATTTCTCAAATGTGATTTTTGTGGCTGAAACAGCTAATTTAGCCAATTTCCGCTTTTTCCCTATGATTAGAATATCATCGAGTTATG
Organism: Malacoraja senta; assembly: GCA_038087875.1. NCBI lineage: Eukaryota > Metazoa > Chordata > Chondrichthyes > Rajiformes > Rajidae > Malacoraja > Malacoraja senta. The sequence goes on from CM075977.1 coordinate 189,104,124, forward strand.
CCATAACAATGTGTTTTTGAGCTCTAAGTAGCCCAAGCACCGGTTTCAATAATTTGGTAAATAACCTGGCTGAGGTTAACACATTAGGCAATGCTTTAAACTGCCCCATCCAGCTAAATTTCAAATATCTCCGGTGATCCCTGTGAATGGGCACCGAACAGTATGCATCTTTGAGATCGATGCATGCCATAAAGCATCCTTTGGTAATCAGTTGTTTGGCAGTAACGACGTTTCCCATTTTAAAATGTCTATACTGCACATAAGATTTTTATTTTTTATTTTTATTTTTTAATATTTTTATTTTATTAGAAGTACAATTGTATACAATCATATTTTCATAATGCATATTATGTACAGCTTCTTATCTTTATAATAAAGGAGAAAAAGAAAAAGAAGTTAGATAATGAAAAATAGAAAAATGTGAGATATATAGTGTGTGAAAAAGAAAAATAGAGAGTGAAAGAAGAAAATTAAGAAATAGAAAATAGAAAAAAGAAAATAAAAGAAGAAAAAGAAAGAAAAAGAAAAAAAAAAGAAGTAAGGAGATCTTATTTATAATCTTGACCATCCCTCGCCCAGTCACGAATTAGCTTTTACAATTGTGTTGCACCACATGATTCCAAAAAGACAACAAATGGAGACCAACTCATTGTGAATTGGTCAAATGTATCTATTAGGAGGAATCGCATTTCCTCAAGATGTGCGGTGTCCAACATACTTGCAGTCCACATTTTGAGCATTGGTATTGGTGTATTTTTCAAAAATTTCAATATTAATTTTTTTGCTATTATTAAACCATAATTAACAAATAATTTTTGAGATGGATTCAATTTATTCCCATCTTCTATTACCCCAAATATAATCAATTCATTATTAGGTTCCATTTTTATCTTAAATAATTTTGTGAATATTTCAAAAATATCACTCCAAAATCTATGAAGTTTTATACAGGAAACAAAAGAGTGTGTTATAGTTGCATCTTGGGTTAAACATTTATCGCAAGTGGGGGATATATTTGGATAAAATTTATTTAATCTTGTTTTTGAGTAATACAATTTATGTAAAATTTTAAATTGAATTAGATTATGTCTTGCATTAATCGAACATTTGTGAATGTATGTCAAATACTTTTCCCATGTAACCTTCGTAATTTTTATCGTTAATTCCCGTTCCCACTCTTCTCTAATTACCTCAGTCGCAGGTAAATCTATATTTAAAATACTATTATATAAATATGATATTAATTTTTGTGTATCAGCTTTAATATTCATTACTTCTTCCAATAAATCAGGAGTTATTTTTTGATATCCCTGTATATATGTCTTCAAGAAATTGCAAATCTGAAAATATTTAAAATAATGATTGTTTTTCAGTTTAAATTTTAATTGTAATTGTTGAAATGATAGTAAATCTCCCATTTCATACATGTCCCCAATCCTTTTAATTCCTAAACTTTCCCATTGATTATATGTTTTGTCCATCATAGATGGTTTAAATAAAGGATTATTCGCTATCGGTGTTAACAATGATAGGTTTCTTAATTTTAAGGATAATTTTATTTGTTTCCATATTCTTATTGTATCTTGTATAATTGGGTTCTTCTTATATATTGTATTGTTCATTTTTTTTTCGGGGAGAAGAGGATCGTTCCTATATTACAAGGGTAACAATCCTCTTTCTCCATTTTTATCCATTCTGTCTGTTGGGTTGAACTATCCAACCAGTAAATTATATTCTTAATATGTATTGCCCAATAGTAATAAAGAAAATTCAGGAGTGAAAGTCCCCCGACATCTTTTGATTTACATAAGTGTTCTTTTTTAATTCTATGTGATTTATAGTCCCAAACAAAATTTGTAATATTAGAGTTTAAGTTAGAAAAAAAATATTTTGGTACATATACTGGTATAGACTGAAATAGATATAGTAACTGTGGTAGAAAAATCATTTTTATAGCGTTTATTCTACCTATTAATGACAAAGGAAGTGTTTTCCAAAATTTAATCATTATATTAAGTTAATTTGTTAAAGGTAGAAAATTAGCATTGAATAAAGCTTTATGTTTTCTAGAAATCTGAACAACCAAATATTTAAATTTTTCTGTTCCTATTTTAAAGGGGAACTTCAGTAAGTGTGTGGATTCTTGAGGTCTTAACGTGATAATTTCACTTTTGTTCCAATTTATTCTATATCCAGAAAAGGATCCAAATTCCTCTATTAAGTTTAATAAATTTGGTATGCTCGTTTGTGAGTTTGTTATATATAACAGAATATCGTCTGCATATAATGAAATTTTATTATTTGAGTCTCTAGTATTATAACCCTGAATAATCAGATGACTTCTTATACTTTCAGCCAAAGGTTCTATCATAAGGGCAAATGGCAGGGGTGATAAAGCACATCCCTGCCTATTACCCCTTGATAATTGAAATTTTTGAGATAACATACTATTAGTTAATATTCTTGCCATCGGTTTATCATATAATAATTTCACCCATGTAATAAAATTCTCTCCCATATTAAATTGTTGTAATACTTTGTATGAATACTGCCATTCTACCTGATCAAATGCTTTCTCTGCATCCAAAGAAATAATTGATATGTCTTCTTCCTCCACTTTATGTGAGTACATTATATTAAACAGGCGTCTCAAATTATTAAATGAATATCTTTTGGGTATAAACCCCGTTTGATCAGGATTTATCAATTTACTAATATATTTGCTTAATCTTCTGGCTAAAGTTTTTGCTAAAATTTTCTGATCTGTATTTAAAAGTGATATAGATCTATATGAGCCCGGTTCCTCTAGATCTTTATATTTCTTTGGAATAAGCGTAATAGTTGATTCTGCTAATGTTTCCAGTAATTTATTTTCTTTAAAAGCGTGAGTATATAAATTAAATAAATAGGGGGTCGTTATCTCATGAAATTTTTATAAAATTCATTACTAAAACCATCTGGTGTCTTACCATTTTTCAACGATTTTATTGTTTCCCCTATTTCTTCGATTGTAATTTGCGCTCCGAGTTCTTCTTGTTCCAAAAGATCAAGTTTTGGTAGATTACAATTATCTAAATTTTTTTTAATTTTACTATCTTCTGTTTTAGTTTTTGATGTATATAAATGTTGATAATATTGAGCAAATCTTTTATTAATATCTTTAGGTAATATTAGTAATTCACCGTTCTCGGCTTTAATTTTATGTATAGTATTTTCTTTTTCTTGTTTTTTCAGTTGGCGCGCTAACAGCTTATGTGGTTTATCACCAAACTCAAAATGTTCCTGTTTTGTAATTTGGAATAATCTTATTACTCTTGCCGAGAGAATTCGATTAAGTTTAAATTTCAGTAATATGATCTTATTATGTTTATCTATAGTGAAATCTTTAGCATTATCTAACAGTTAGTCTTATTTCTTGTTCTAACAACATATGTTCTGTTTTATTCTTTTATTTTGAAAAATTTGATATTAAATTATAATTCCTCTAATAAATGCTTTAAAAGTTTCCCATAGTAAAGAAGGTGAAGTACCTGGTGTATCATTTATCTCAAAAAATAATTTCATTTGTTGTTTTAAATATTGATAACCTATTTAATATATATGTATTAAATCTCCAAAAAACAATTTTTTCCCGGCATTCCCTCAAATTTTATTGAAAAAGTCAACGGAGAGTGATCAGAAATACTACTAATATGATATGTTGGATTAATTATATATGGCATTAATTTCATATCCACTAAAAAATAATCAATTCTTGAATATGTTTTATGTACCGAAGAGTAAAATGAATATTCCCTTCCTGCTGGATTAGCAGATCTCCATACATCTGTTATATTAATATTTTTTATATATGTATTTAGAAGTTCACTAGTCTTAGATTTTAAATTACTCCTTCTTTGTTTTACTGATTTGTCTAAGTATGGATCTAAAACACAGTTAAAATCCCCACCTATTATCACAATTTGATAATTAAACTCTAATATTATATCTATAATTTTATCAAAAAATTGAGGGTTATCAAAATTCGGAGCATAAATATTTACCATAGTTATTGGGGTAGCATAAATTTCTCCCGAAACTATGATATACCTTCCCTCTTTATCTGATATAGTATTCTTTAATTTGAAAGGTATACCTTTTCGAATAAGAATAGCCATACCTCTAGATTTAGAAATGACGAATAATATGTTTGGCCTATCCACTTCGCCTTTAATCTCATTTGTGTTTGCTGTTTCATGTGAGTTTCTTGCAAATAAATTATGTCGCTTTTCAAAGATTTTAGGTGAGCAAAAATTTTACCCCTCTTTATTGGTTCATTGGCACCCCTTATATTCCAACTACAAAATGTGATTCCTCCATTCTTTATTTGTCTATCGTCTTGCATTGTATATCAAAGTAGTATTCTTGAATCATATGGTGCAAACAAATACCTCAAGATTCTGGGCGTTGGGTGGTCATTCCGAATGTTTAAGTTTATATTACATCTCCTTCTCCAAAAGTGCCTTAGATAAAGCAAAAAAAAATGTGATTTAAAATTAATTACACAAAAACTGAACAAATACGAATTTATATAGTGATTTAAAAAAAAAAGTGAAATTAAGGTATCTAAGAAAAGATAGCTTAAAGACGAATAGCCACCTAAGGTGGCGAAAAATTTATAGACTTCCTTTGATGTTGTTTTACATTGAGCCCCAATCCCTTATAAACACTTCGTAAAAAACTACAGACCGTCTCATATCTTGTTTATTCTTTTTTAAATTTATCAAACTGGCACTAATAAAAAGCAAAAAAACAGAGCAAAATATTAAAAAGTAAACAATAAGGTAATAAAAAACAAAAACAAATATAAAACCCAACATTCTCAGTTCTATAAGTATTATACCTTTCCAATTTATCTGACCAACTACCATACAAGCAGGTACCGAGCAGGTACAAGCAGGTTAAGAAATTCAATGTTCCTCCTCTTCGACCTCTTCTTCCGATGTTTTCGATGCTTTTCTCACAATATCTTCTGCATACTTAAATGCTTTTTCGGGATCCATAAATGAGCGCTCAATTCCGTTATAAGTAATTTTCATTTTTGCTGGGAAAACCACCCCATATCTGATCTTAGAAATACCCCTCAATATGTTTCTTGTCTGTGTAAACAAGTTCATTCTCTGGACAATCTCCGGAGGATAATCACGAAAAAATCGGATATTATCCCCACCATATGTCAAGTTCACCCCATGAACGATCTTATTCAGTATAAATTCCACTGAAGAGATATCAAGAAATTTCACAATTATCTGTCTTGGAACAGCTTTTATGCCTCTTGAGACACGTCCAGCTGGTTGAACAGTATCTATTCTTAATTCTTCCGGCAGATTAAAAACATCTTTGAGTAAGTCAGCAACGAAAGTACGTGTTTCGGATACATGTCCTTCTCGTTATTCTCTTACTCCAACAATTCTCAAATTCTGCCTTTTCGATCTCGCTTCCAAGTCCAAACATTTGTCAGTCATTCTTGCAAGTTTTTCAGCTTCCTCTTTCTTTAGTTTTTTCAAACTATTTATTTACATAATCATCTCTTCAATATCATTTTCCATCTCTTCCATTCTCTCATCACTGTTGTCCATCTTAAGATTTACACCAGCAAATTTCTGATTATAATCATTTTCGATTCTAACAACTTCTGATTTAAGTTTTTTATCAAACTCATTATGTTGTTTCTTCAACGCCTTTAATTCAGCACAAGCACAATCAATTTTATGAGAAAATATATCCATTTTAGTTTCCATATTAGTCTCCATATTCTGCATCTTAGTCTCCATACTCTGCATCTTTTCCAGTATAGTATTGATTGTAGCAGTCATTTCAAAAAACATTTGCTTTACCTCCTTCTCCTTCTTTTCTCCTTTTGTAGCCATTTCCAGCTCAGCTCCTTGGCTATAAGACTCTTCTTCTGAGCCGTCTTCTGTTGTTTGCAGAGTATCCAAAACTTTTTCAAGCTGAAGACATAGTAGTTTTTTTGGGTGCTTGTGAGGTTTCCTGCTTTCTCATTTAAAAGTCCCGATTTTACCGCGATTTTAGCGTCGTTTTCTGATGATATCACCTTTGTGCAACGCCAAGCAGCTCCGGTGAGTTATTTTTAGATTCGGTCCAGACTTTAAAACCGCTATTTTGTGATTTTACGGGAGAAGAGCTCAATGCAGCTCCCTTAGTGTTCCATGGCGCTACCGGAAGTTCGCACATAAGAGTTGAGTCGTGTTAAATTAAGAATGATCCGACACCTTCCATCTTTCTTTTGTCTGGGGAATATATTGGAGACAAATTGGTGATGTTCATGACTTGACTTCTCGATTACCACTTTTGTGTATAATGTGTGAATTTCAGCTTGTATATCCAAACTTTCTTGTTGGGAAAGAACAAATGTCCGGTTTGGTGTATGCTGTGTGGGTGGCAATGAATTGGGAAGAAATTCAATTCGGAACCCTTGTATACTGTGCAGTATAAACGGATCTGATGTTATCCAAGAGCCGTTGGAGAGAGGTCCAAGAGCCGTTGGAGAGATCGCAGGGGGAGGAGCTACACACGACCGGTAGGAGTTAAAAAGGAGCGTGCGGCTTGTTCCTTACAGAGGTCCAAGAGCCGTTGGAGAGATCGCAGGGGGAGGAGCTACACACGACCGGTAGGAGTTAAAAAGGAGCGCGGGGCTTGTTCCTTACAGAGGTCCAAGAGCCGTTGGAGAGATCGCAGGGGGAGGAGCTACACACGACCGGTAGGAGTTAAAAAGGAGCGCGGGGCTTGTTCCTTACAGAGGTCCAAGAGCCGTTGGAGAGATCGCAGGGGGAGGAGCTACACACGACCGGTAGGAGTTAAAAAGGAGCGCGGGGCTTGTTCCTTACAGAGGTCCAAGAGCCGTTGGAGAGATCGCAGGGGGAGGAGCTACACACGACCGGTAGGAGTTAAAAAGGAGCGCGGGGCTTGTTCCTTACAGAGGTCCAAGAGCCGTTGGAGAGATCGCAGGGGGAGGAGCTACACACGACCGGTAGGAGTTAAAAAGGAGCGCGGGGCTTGTTCCTTACAGAGGTCCAAGAGCCGTTGGAGAGATCGCAGGGGGAGGAGCTACACACGACCGGTAGGAGTTAAAAAGGAGCGCGGGGCTTGTTCCTTACAGAGGTCCAAGAGCCGTTGGAGAGATCGCAGGGGGAGGAGCTACACACGACCGGTAGGAGTTAAAAAGGAGCGCGGGGCTTGTTCCTTACAGAGGTCCAAGAGCCGTTGGAGAGATCGCAGGGGGAGGAGCTACACACGACCGGTAGGAGTTAAAAAGGAGCGCGGGGCTTGTTCCTTACAGAGGTCCAAGAGCCGTTGGAGAGATCGCAGGGGGAGGAGCTACACACGACCGGTAGGAGTTAAAAAGGAGCGCGGGGCTTGTTCCTTACAGAGGTCCAAGAGCCGTTGGAGAGATCGCAGAGGGAGGAGCTACACCCGAGCGGTAGGAGTTAAAAAGGAACCGAAATCTGTAACGTTCCAAGTTCCACTTCAAAAACAAGAGGGTTTGAGGAAGCCGCTGATTGGTGGATGCAGACAAGAGGGAGCAGCTGATTGGGAGTCAGATCCCTGCTGATTGTACTGTATTGTAGCAGTTTGTTTTGTATTGTAGCAGTTTGTTTTGTGTTGTAGCAGTTTGTTTTATATTCTATCCAGGGTAAGGGGAGTATGAAGGCCAGGGCAGTTTACTGTTCTGGATGTCAGATGTGGGAAGTCATGGAGTCTGATAGCCCTCCAGACGTCCACATCTGCGTCAGGTGTATCGAGATGGGGCTCCTAATGGACCGAGACGTGAATTGGCCAAGATTGACTGGCAATTAGTTCTAAAAGGGTTGATGGTGGATATGCAATGGAAGGCATTTAAAGACTGCATGGATGAACTACAAAAATTGTTCATCCCAGTTTGGCAAAAGAATAAATCAGGGAAGGTAGTGCATCCGTGGATAACAAGGGAAATCAGGGAGAGTATCAAAGCAAAAGATGCGTACAAATTAGCCAGAAAAAGCAGCATACCAGAGGACTGGGAGAAATTCAGAGACCAGCAGAGGAGGACAAAGGGCTTAATTAGGAAAGGGAAAATAGATTATGAAAGGAAACTGGCAGGGAACATAAAAACTGACTGCAAAAGTTTTTATAGATATGTGAAGAGAAAGAGATTAGTTAAAACAAATGTAGGTCCCTTGCAGTCAGAAACAGGTGAATTGATCATGGGGAACAAGGATATGGCGGACCAATTGAATAACTACTTTGGTTCCGTCTTCACTAAGGAAGACATAAATAATCTGCCGGAAATAGCAGGGGGCCGCGGGTCAAAGGAGATGGAGGAACTGAGTGAAATCCAGGTTAGTCGGGAAATGGTGTTGGGTAAATTGAATGGATTAAAGGCCGATAAATCACCAGGGCCAGATAGGCTGCATCCCAGAGTACTTAAGGAAGTAGCTCCAGAAATAGTGGATGCATTAGTGATAATTTTTCAAAATTCTTTAGATTCTGGAGTAGTTCCTGAGGATTGGAGGGTAGCAAACGTAACCCCACTTTTTAAGAAGGGAGGGAGAGAGAAAACGGGGAATTACAGACCAGTTAGTCTAACATCGGTAGTGGGGAAACTGCTAGAGTCAGTTATTAAAGATGGGATAGCAGCACATTTGGAAAGTGGTAAAATCATTGGACAAAGTCAGCATGGATTTACGAAAGGTAAATCGTGTCTGACGAATCTTATAGAATTTTTCGAGGATGTAACTAGTAGAGTGGATAGGGGAGAACCAGTGAATGTGTTGTATCTGGACTTTCAGAAGGCTTTCGACAAGGTACCACATAAGAGATTAGGATACAAACTTAAATCACACGGTATTGGGGGTTCAGTAGTGATGTGGATAGAGAACTGGCTGGCAAACAGGAAGCAAAGAGTAGGAGTAAACGGGTCCTTTTCACAATGGCAGGCAGTGACTAGTGGGGTACCGCAAGGCTCAGTGCTGGGACCCCAGCTATTTACAATTTATATTAATGATCTGGACGAGGGAATTGAAAGCAACATCTCCAAGTTTGCGGATGACACTAAGCTGGGGGGCAGTGTTAGCTGTGAGGAGGATGCTAGAAGACTGCAAGGTGACTTGGATAGGCTGGGTGAGTGGGCAAATGTTTGGCAGATGCAGTATAATGTGGATAAATGTGAGGTTATCCACTTTGGTGGCAAAAACGGGAAGGCAGACTATTATCTAAATGGTGGCCGATTAGGAAATGGGGAGGTGCAGCGAGACCTGGGTGTCATGGTACACCAGTCATTGAAAGTAGGCATGCAGGTGCAGCAGGCAGTGAAGAAAGCGAATGGTATGTTGGCCTTCATAGCAAGAGGATTTGAGTATAGGAGCAGGGAGGTTCTACTGCAGTTGTACAGGGTCTTGGTGAGACCACACCTGGAGTATTGCGTACAGTTTTGGTCTCCAAATCTGAGGAAGGACATTATAGCCATAGAGGGAATGCAGAGAAGGTTCACCAGACTGATTCCTGGGATGTCAGGACTTTCATATGAAGAAAGACTGGATAGACTTGGCTTATACTCGCTAGAATTTAGGAGATTGAGAGGGGATCTTATAGAAACGTACAAAATTCTTATGGGGTTGGACAGGCTAGATGCAGGAAGATTGTTCCCGATGTTGGGGAAGTCCAGGACAAGGGGTCACAGCTTAAGGATAAGGGGGGAATCCTTTAAGACCGAGATGAGGAAAAACTTTTTCACACAGAGAGTGGTGAATCTCTGGAACTCTCTGCCACAGAGGGTATTTGACGCCAGTTCATTGGCTATATTTAAGAGGGAGTTAGATGTGGCCCTTGTGGCTAAAGGGATCAGGGGGTATGGAGAGAAGGCAGGTACGGGATACTGAGTTGGATGATCAGCCATGATCATATTGAATGGCGGTGCAGGCTCGAAGGGCCGAATGGCCTACTCCTGCACCTATTTTCTATGTTTCTATGTTTCTATGTTTCTATCCAATGCCATTCATGCAAAAACAAGTGTGATCTACCACCAACTTGTAACTGATCCACACATCCCATGTTCCAGAAAGAACCAGACCCACCTCCCTCCATGGTTACCGGTGGTCTTATGGTAGGCCCAAAGGCCCCTGATGTGGGTTCTATTTCCACCCCCGAGGTTTGGGGGGTACTGCTGGGGTGCACGGATTGTGCATTTTCCAAGAGGGCCAGCTTGGGCCTTGACCTCTGCCCAGAGAATTCAGCTTTTGAGCTGCCACCAGCTTCAGTGAACCGCTTACTGCTGATGGAAGCGTAGGGGTGCTGCCGCCGAAATGATGAAGCTTTGCTCGTCATTGGTGCCTTGATTAGCCCGACAGCTTTTACTTCTTCATCCAGGTCTTTAACTTGTTTGGATAGATCTTCCCTGAACAGAAGATTCAGTGACTGAACATTGCTGGCCTTGCATAAGCCTGCAAATTTGGGATTCAGGGCATGTCGGATGGCATTCTTCTGAAAACAGTTTATTTCGAAATGTGCATTGCACATCAACGCCAGAGCATCCTGCTGGACATTTGATAAGGGCCCGCCATCCACAGATCTGGCAAATGCCGTGATGCCTGAAGCCAGTAGTTTTAGGATTCTTTGGAGTTTCATCTCCTGGGCTTTGATGCCTCCTCCAATGTATCCCCAGATAGAGCTGTTCACAGCCGGCACTTTGAGGGATGCACAATTTGCAGGTGTGTGATATTTTGCGGCTGTTTCCACCATCACCTGTTCCTGCAACTGATGCGATGTGAGGTAGTTTATACTGGAAGCCAGTTCTTCCTGCAGCGGCTCCCCTGTTTGCGAGGGTATCGCGAACTTTGATGCCATGGCAGACAATTACTGCACCTCACGCATGTTCTCCAGACATCCCTCCGAATTCGGAGTCAGTCATATACTGACCCGGTATGCTCACCTCAGAGTGGGAGATATGATGCAGCCCTGGACCAGGCGCTGCCGCAGGCTCGCAAGGACCTGCGCTGATATGTCCCCGTTTCACGGAGCATATCATGATGGAGCATCCTTTCCATAAGGTGCTCCATCCGGGATAAACGCCTGAAGACGCATCCTCCTGGCCTGACTCGTCTGAGTCAACAGGCCTATCAGACTTCCTTTTGGCTTTCCCCCCTTTCGGGGTTGCCAAGGTGCTTTGGGCCAGCACCAAGTCTGAAGTCGCTGACTGCACTGTCAGCGACTCAGACGGCGAAACCGCCGGCCGCCGGCTATCCACACTCCCGTGGTCCTCCATAGCCGGTTTCCCCGTGGCTCGTCTGGATCTCGCCCTGGATTTCTCCATATTCCGTTTGGCAAATCGACTCTGTAATGAGAGATTTCCACGAAACACTACCTCAGAATAAGTTTGAAAACCTACCTGCAGGGTTTTAAACTTACCGCTGGAGGAGCGACGCTCCTCCCAGCCAGTCGTGCGCCATGCGTTAGACATATTGATGCGCATCCGGACTGGCGGCTTCTTCACGTAGTCACTCACGTGACTTCAAAATAAAATCACACATCATGTAGGATATTTACCTAGCCAAATCTAAATGACATAGCTTCCTGGATGGGATTTGGACAGGACTCTAGATCTTTATCTCTCCACATCACCATCTATATCTCTTGTTTCCCTTATCTCTAACCAGTCTGAACAAGGGTCTCGAGCTGAAACGTCACCCATTCCTTATCTCCAGAAATGCTGCCTGTCCCATGAGTTACTCCAGCTTTTTGTGTCTATCTTCAGATATTTCAACCTGGTTCCAGGATGGCAGATTAAATAATACAATCACTATGCTGCCATCTCCAAGGTATAAAAGTAGTGATGATAATCATGAGCTCAAAGTATGGCAGATACGAGTCGTTCTCAGAGAATGTTGAAAATGCATTGTGAGCATTCTTCACAAGAAGGCCATTTTAGCAACTATGTCCATGTTGGTGAAAGGTAAGCAATTTTGATTGCTTCCGCTTTCCTGTTCCAGGCTCACAATTTGTTCTTCTGCCCAGAAGAACTAGTTGAACACCTAAGAAGAAATGAGGTGAGGGTAGAAATCCTCATAACATTGTAAAAGCATCATGAAGAGCACTAGAAGAACCATCAACTATAATGTTATGAGTCTGGACCTGGGAAGCAGGAGCAACTGCATCTGCAGAAGGACATGCAGATCCATGACCCTCTGCATGGATCTCATTCAACAGGACTTTGCCCGCATTCCAACTGTACTTGACCCAAACTGCTGGCGATCAACGAAAGAACCGTCGAACATTTCTATCTCTGGAGGAAATCGGATAGCGATGACAATGGGGGGAAAAAATCAAGAAACTCAAAGTTTTTGGAGCCAAGCATTCTATGGTTATTGCGCTAACACACAGCTGCTCAACCTCATTAAGCTATTTCCAAAGATGTAGAATGACTATTCCGTAACTTTATTAGTAAAGCTAAAAGGAATTGTTGGAAATAAGAAGAGATAAATCTTTAATGACGAGAGAAGTTGCATTGGAAGGAGGAGGATAAAAGGACATACTTAAAAGCATAAATCAAATCCACAGACCAAAGAGAAGCAATTAAAACACAACATCTGACACCAGCTTTTTATTGTGTCAACACCATAGTTGGCGAGACTGATTACGGAAACTGTAATTCATTCTGTTTTACGGTTAGAAATGAGCCAAGGTTTGTTAATCTTTTGCTTCAGATTACAATTATAATACCTCGTGGGAATGTCTGAAACCTACAGCTGTTATGCAAGAAATTAAATGACACAAAACACCATCATTAAGGTAATAAACACAGGTGTATTGTACTTCTCTCCAGTCAATTATTGTGTCAAGCTACTGTTTTCATTCCATTATCTTTTCAATAAATTAGCCACACCACTCTGCACCTACTCTCAGAAATATGAGTACTTTTAAGAGGGCCCTTCTCAGTAATTCTACATTTAATCTGTCTCAAGCTTCTGCATGATGAATATATGATGGAGTTGTTATTCCATGGGGACTTCAGGCTTCATTCAAAGAGTGTTTGTGACTGAACATGGGTCATATCTAACTCTTTTTCACATGTCATCACATGGCCTTTATTTCAAAATATAACGATGTTCCAAATTATCAGAATGCTATTTATTTTTTCTTTATTTGAGAGAAAGAATTCATTTAAGCTAAGAAGTTTAAAAATATGGATTAATACATTCACACAAAGGCTGGTGGGTGTATGGAACAAGCTGCCAGAGGAGGTAGTTGAGGCTGGGACTATCCCAACGTTTAAGAAACAGTTAGACAGGTACATGGATAGGACAAGTTTGGAGGGATATGGACCAAGCACAGGCAGGTGGGACGAGAGTAGCTGGAACATGTTGGTTGTGTGGGCAAGTTGGTTGTGTGGGCAAGTTGGGCCGAAAGGCCTGTTTCCACACTATATCATTCTATAACTCTATGGGTACTAATATTGAAGGCCAGATAGGTACTGTGGAGTCAGGTTTGTTAAATGTTTTAAAAAGGGAAAAAATGTGGTGTTTTCGCAAAATAAATAAAACAAAATTTCTTGCTGACAAGGATGGTCTGTTACATGGGTAGTGATAGGAGAATAAATGTATGCTTTTCTTCAAGTTACACTGCTGTATGATTCCATTACGAATAAGCCACAAGTCATTGTGTAGAATGGAATAGGGCTCACATGTTAAATGTGCTGGAAAGACTTCCTTGACTCACTCTGCCAGAGCAGAACAAGTTTTCTCATGTGTCCTTGCGATATTGTAGGAGCCATTCAGTCTGATGAGTCTATTCCAGCTTACGGAACTTCATGACTATTTTGTATTTACTGAATAAGGAAAGATTGACTAGCCCTCCGAGATTACAGCGGCACAGTGGTGCAACGGTAGAGTTGCAGTCTTACAGCGCCAGAGAACCAGGTTCAATCCTGATTATAGGTGCTGTCTGTATGAAGTTTGTACTTTCTCCCCATGATCTATGTAGATTTTCACCGGGTGTTCCGGTTTCCTCCCAGATTCCAAATACGTACAGGTTTGTAGGTTAATTGGCCATAGTAACATTGTAAATTGGCCCTAGTGTGTAGGATAGTAGTAGTGTACTAGTCAGCCTGGACCCGGTGGGATGAAGCAACGAATAGCCGAAGGACTTGTTTCCACGCTGTGTCAGGAAAGGAAAGGAAAGGAAAGGAAAGGAAAGGTGTCATTGAAACAAAAACTTAGAAGGTTCAACAAGCTGGATGCAAGGAAGATGTTCTCCCTACTGAGGAGTCTCTTGATCAAGAACATACAAACTCTACTCGGGTAACACTGGATCAAAGCCACATCACTGGATTGTGAGGAAGCAGCTCTAATGACTGGCACTAGGCACCATTTTCAAAACAATCCTGAAGAACCAAAGGTTTCGCCTTTCTTAACATTCATTTATAAACTTATTCCAAAAATAATGCAAATTAATTAAGGATTCTGATCCAGTTTATAGCATGAAGGCAGTGTGCCACAGATATTTGTTTTGTATATGTAACCTTAAACCTCTCAGGGTCTTCCTTCTCAAGGAGCATGAGATATCTCCTAGTCCTATGTTGAAGAAAAATTGTATATTTGTTGTCAGTGCCTTGGTCTATAGATATAAAATTGGATGTTTACCATTGGATTGTAAGCTACATAAACAGAATACGTGGAGTTATTCCTCCAGCTTGTGTGTGGTCTCATTCTGGCAATGAGGAGGCCCTGGACATCAAGGTTGATATGGGATTGGGGAGGGGAGTTTAAAAGTTTAACAACAAGGAGATCCATTAGGCATTTGCTGTTCCTCCCTTCCAGTTATATTCCTTCCTTTTGCTTCACAATTCACAACTCTATAATTCTTATCTCACACCTTGGGCCTTTACATCTCTTGTCGTGATCTGCCTATCAACCCCTTCCCCTCACCTGTATCAGCCTATTACCTGCTAGGTTTTGTCGTGCCCCCCACATCCCACTTAACAATCAGACTGAAGAAGGGTCCCACCTGAAATATCACATATCCATATTCTCCAGAAGTGCTTCCTCACCCGCTAAGTTAACCTCCAATCTTTTGTGTCTCCTTTAATGAACCAATATCTGTATTTCCTTGTATCCTGGATTGTCACCCCTTGTCCACGATGCTTGCCTATCCTTACTAATCTGATCGGGATATTGAGGACTTACTGAGCTGACCCACCCATGCCCAAGGTCCTCCTGCGAAGTTGAGCAGTTTACGTGTCACAATTAGGTCTCAGGTAACAGATCTTGAGCCCACTGCACAGTTGGCCTTTGACAATTGGAGGCCTTAAATAAAGCTCAGATCAAATAATAAAACATGCTTTAAAGAAATAAAAGACAAATTGTAATACATTTATTTAAAACTACTTAAAATCCTAAAATAATAAGATAAAATTACGTAATGAAAAATAAACAAAGCACTTGCCTTATTACTCAGGACTGATGAGTTATTCAAACATGAATGGCCTCATGCTACGTACAACAGCCATCCATATCATAAAGTAGAGAGACTAGATGTGGTGCATGCAAGTGCTCCGCTAATTGGTACTGGTAGATCTAATCTTTAGCACGTCTCTGACTTCTGCACTGCAATCTATGGGAATCAATTCAGACTTGAGATGTCGGAGAATGAAGCAAAAGGCATGAGTTCCCAATGCAACTACTGACCGGAACTGAGGATGTATTGGTCAATATTTATGTATCTAGCCCAGTTAGGTTTCAATTCAATGATGTCCCCTAGGATGTTGAGAGTTGAGACTTCCTGATAACATTGTATAGCAAGGAAGGGTGGTTGCATCCTCTCAAACTGGTGCCATTCCCTAGACATGCGTGCATGAGTGATACTTGCTATTTATTGTTTAAACTAAATTGGCAGGGGGGGGGGGGGGGGATAAGATCCTATGCATGACCAAGGCAGGTGAGAGGCTGGAAGTTGCTACGGATGGTGATGAGAGAAAGTTTAGTGAACAAGAAAGGGATGACCACCTTGTTGGGAGTGTACTACAGGTACTCAAATAGTCAACGGGAATTAGAAGAGCATATATATGTACACAGCTGCAGGTCTAATAAGGTTGTATTAGTAGGGGATTTTAACTTGACTGGGAATATCAGAGTGCAAAAGGTTTAGATTGTGTGGAATTTGTCAAATGTGCCCAAGAAAGTTTCCTCCTGCAATGTGTAGAGGGCGCCACGCAGGAGAGGGTGATGCTTGATCTCGTCTTGGGAAATTGTCTAGCAGCAAGTGGATGAAGTATACGTGGATGAGCCTTTTTGGACCAGCTACCACTGTTATATTAGGTTTAAGATAGTTATGAATGGAGACAGGGCGGGTCACGAGGTAACATTTTAAATTGGGACAAGGCGAACTTTGATGGATTTAGACAGGATTTGTTCGTTGATTGATTTTGGAGGAAAAATTTAAATTTATATTTATTATACCTTTTTTAAAAAAAATAGGGAAGGAACAGTGGCACAGCGGCAGAGTTGTTGCCTTACAGTGCCATAGATCCTGTTTTGATCCTGACAACCGGTGCTGTCTTCACAGAGTTTGTCCGTTCTCCCTGTGTGTTTTCTCTGGGTGCTCCACTTGCTTCCCAAACTCCAAAGGCGTACAGGTTTGTAGGTTAATTGGCTTTGGTAAAATTGTTAAATTGTGCCTAGCGTGTAGGATAGTGTTAGTGTGTGGGGTGATTGCTGGTCAGCACAAACTCAGTGAGACAAAGGACCTGATCCTGCACTGTATGTCTAAAATCGAGTCGAAATGTTCGGTTTTGGTCACCATGTTATAGTAAAGATGTTGTCAAGCTGTAAAGGGCGCAGAGAAGATTTATATGGATGTTGCCAGTGCTTGAGGGCCTAAGCTATAGGTTGAGCAAGTTAGGACTTTATTCCTTGGAGTGCAGGAGGATGAGGGGTCATCTTATAGAATCATGAGAGGAATAGATCAGGTAAATAAACAGAGTCTTTTGCCCAGAGTAGGGGAATCGAGAAGCAGAGGACATAGGTTTATGGTGAGGGGGGAAATAACTCTTTTTACACAAACGGTGGTGGGTATATGGATGCTGCCAGAGGAGGTAGTTGAGTTAGGTACTATTGTAACATGTAAGGAATGTTTTGACAGGTACATGAATAGGAATGGAATACTTTATTGTCACATGTGACAAGGCACAGTGAAATTATTTGCTTGCATACCCAGGATATGCAAATAGCCACCTCATATGGCACTTACAAAGTTACAAAGTACCCCCACCGGCTCCTCTGTTCTCCCCCCCCCACCTCCCCCACAGCGGTTACCTACACCGGCTCCCCCTTTGCATAGAATTGGTTTAGAGGGATATGTGCCAAATGCAGGAAGGTGGGACTAGTATAGAAGGGGCATGTTGGTCGGTGGGGGCAAGTTCGGCAGATGGGCCTGATTCCATCTCTATGACTTTGACTCTATTGGTATAAGGATATATGTTTTTCATTGCATCCTGCATTAAATCTTGAAATGGTTAATTTCCTGAAGAGTTTGAATCATTGCTATTTTCAGAGGAACTCATGGAACTATTGATTTTTATGTCGCAATGCAATCAGTATAACTATGAGGACTAACAAAACAAAGTAGCGTGGCAGTCGAAGGGTGCAGTGGGCAGGGTGATCCATGTATGGCTGAAACAACGGGAATTTCAGTCCCTCTCCCCAGCATACTTCCAGTTAATGTTCCATCACTGAAGTACATATGTGAAGAGCTTAGAGCGATGTTGCTGTTTTAAAAGAAGAGCAGGAGCTGTTGTGTTCTTAGTTTCACTGAAACATGGCTCACCCTGACTGTCCTAAACAGGCTATACATCTCAAGGGTTTCTCTATTTATCATATGGACCGTGCAGAACCCTCATGGAAAAAGAAACAATATGGCATTTGCCTTTTGGTTAATACTTCATGGCACACTGATGTGATGGTCTTGGCTGTAGGAAGGAACTGCAGCTGCTGGTTTAAACTGAAGATAGACACAAAAAGCTGGAGTAACTCAGCGGGACAGGCAGCATCTATGGAAAAAAGGAATGGGTGACATTTCGGGTGGAGAAGAATGGTCTACTGAGGGACTTCACTTCTACCATCTTGTCAGCGGTCTACATATCTTCCCAAGTCAATGCCAAGGTGTCACTGAAGAAATTATACTCTCACTTGTCAATTCTCTCGAAACAACAAACCTTGATGCCCTGTTCAACATCGCCGATGACTTCAATCAAGAATACTTCAGGAACATCCAAACACCATCATTGAATCCTGTGGTCCACGCGGGGTGTTAATACATTTGATCATTGCTCTACGACCATAGTATACCCATTCATCCATCCCTCATCTTCATTTTGGCCAGCGTGTCAGTATTGTTTCTGCAGGATTACAGACAGAGATTGAAGCACCAGGGATAAGCAAACAGAGGAAACCTAAATTCTACTGCACAACTGGCCTGTGGACTGGAACATGTTCAAATCCACTTCTTCCAGTCTGAATGAGCATGCCTGTCATCACCAGCTTCATCAAGTAATGCAAAGAGAATTATGATCTATCCCAAGCAGTAACCTTGGATGAACAGGGAGCCACATTTCTCTGCTAAAGTCCAGATCTGAGGCTTTCAAGAAGCATAATCCCACAGTGTACAAGAACACACACAGATTCTTCAGGCAGCTTCCACTGATGTCACAATGTCCCGCAAGGGGAGGGTGTCGCCACCCTTTTCAGTGACGTCAGGGGGAGGGCCGCATTTCAAAAACACCTTCACCGCCTCTCCAACAGTCCAGTCAACTGCACTGCTTGAGGTCGAGTGAACATCGACTTCTGCACTGCTTTCTCACTTTGCCATCTTTAAAGATAAGATTTATTTTAAAACACCTCGCCGTTTTTAACTTTATTGCACTGATTCCGTTTTTTTAATTTTAATTTTAATTTTAATTTTTTTATTAGAAGCAATGTACAGTAGTATAAACCGTGTATAACATAATACATTTTGTGTACAACTTCTTGTTTTAAATTTAATAATAGAAAAATAACAGAAGCAAGAAAAAGAGGGAAAAAGAAAATGAAGTAAAGTAGTGATATTGATAGTTCGTGAAAGAATAGAGAGAAATAACCCATAAAGATATAAAGAAAGAGAAAAAAAAGAGAGAAAAAACAAAAAGAATAAAAATAAGAAAACAAAACAGAAAAAAAGGGAAAAGGGATATACCTGCTTCATATCTTTCCACACCCCTCACCCAGTTCTGAAACGGTTAATTTCCAGAGTTATGTTGCACCATATACTTGTAATAAGTCGATTCCGTTTTTAACTTGATCCCACTGATTCCTTCAATATAAAATTTAAAAATGATTAACTTGATCTGACTGATTCCTTCAATATAACATTTAAAAAGATTGACTTTCCTTTTATCCCATTTATTTTAAAAAAACTCGGGTTTTAAAGCACCTCGCGGTTTTAATCAATTTTTCCACTCCCCCCCACACCCCCCTCCCCGCCTACACACACCCCTCCCCCTCCCACACAACCCCGCTCCATTCCTCCCCACCCCGACCACCACCACGCACCCTCCATAAATTCCATTATTTTCCTTGTGGAAGGTGATGGACGTGATTGGTTCTGGGGGGGGGGGGGGGGGGGCGCCTGTCTCCGGGGTGAGGACAGGTCCCACTTGGTCTGGTGACATTTAAAACTCTTGGCATGCTTTCCATCCATACCATCTTCACAGTGCTTCAAATCAGGGAGACTGGAAGTATCGTCAAGATAAAATATTATTAAGTTGAAATGAGAACCAGTGGTGAAAGAAAAAACCTGTTTCCATGTAGCTACCCCATGGTAGTTAAACGCCATCATCTCTTACAAACACAGTTTCAATGCGGGAGACCACATGAGAGAGAGTTGCTTTGGAAAATGACAAAGCAATCAGTTTGATTCATACTTTTCAACGATAGTGTATTAAACGATTCAACAGCAACTAATACTTCACATCAAAATCTGCCATTAAGCATGGGACATCTTGATTCTGTATCATTGTAACTAGGCAGGAGGTCAATCAATGCATCTCCATGTTAACTGGTGCTTGTCACTGCCATTCAGTACAATTCTGTGGAAGTATGACAATGCTGTTGAATGATCTTGTGTATAATTTCCAAATGACTAATGGACAAAATTGACTCATGAAAGCCTGAAAAATGGGACCAGTTTGTGACCTGTGGATGTCCTGTGATCCCATCTGCCTGCACATGGTCCATATCCCTCAATTCACTGCCTATTCAGGTGTCTTGTATAAATGCCATATAAACTCGCACTTACTCTCGCAGTGTGATTCAGGGCACCTATCACTCTCTTTGTAAAACACTTGCCTTGCTCATCTTTTTAAACTTTCCACCTCTCATCTTAAAGCAATGCCCTCTAATATTTGTCATTTCCATTTTTAGTGAGACTAGATTCTGAATGTCTACCCTATATATGTGTCTCATTACTGGATTTAGTTTGTTCAATTTTTGTGCACAAGACATGGACAATTTGCTACCTGGTCAAGAAGCTATTGGGGCTGCAACGATATTGGCTGAAGACATTTAGGTTCTGGGTACAGATATTGAGCACCACCACTGGATGATGATGGGCCGCACTGCCCTTGTATGTAGTGACTCTGACACTACTGATCAGCACATGAAATTAGTAAATTTGGCTGCAGGCTGCCTTCTGTGATCATGGGAATCTCTGGAGGAGGTAATAGAGTCATAGAATAATACAGTATGGAAACAGGCCCTTCGGCCCAACTTGCCCACACCAGCCAAAATAACCCAGCTCCACTAGTCCCACCTGTCTGCGCTTGGTCCATATTCCTCCAAATTTGTCCTATCCATGTACTTGTCTAACTGTTTCTTAAACGTTGGGATAGTCCTAGCCTCAACTACCTCCTCTGGCAGCTTGTTCCATATACCTACCGCCCTTTGTGTGAAAAAGTTACCCCTCAGATTCCTATTAAATCATTTCCCCTTCACCTTGAATCTATGTCCTCTGGTCCTCGACTCCCCTACTCTGGGCAGGAGACTCTGTGCATCTAGGTAGGGGTACATTTTTCACTCAATCCTCCAGATGTTAATATAGTTTATTCTTACCTGCTGGGCTTTGCTATAAATGAGAATGAGGTCATTTCTTTGAGTCTCCTATTCTCATTACTCATGTAATTACCTTTGTGCCAAGATTCATAACTACATGTGGCAGGACCAGTAAGCTTTGAGCAATCCCTCGGTGTGGAAATATGTAGCTCAGTCCACACAATGCTGCCTCAGTTATGTAGTGAAAGCACAGCCTTGTAATGTGGCTTCAACACATTGGAACCTCGTTTTTATCTTTGACATTGCTGTTTCTGTCAGGCTCCTTCACACTCTTTACTTTACTTTGGACATGCAGTGTGGAAACAGGCCCGTTGACCCACCGAGTCCACACTATCCAGTGATAACCCCGGACACTCGCACTATCCTACACACTAGGGACAATTTACAATTTTGTTTTAACCTAAGTCAATTAACCTACAAACCTACATGTCATTAGAGTGTGGGAGGAAATTGGAGCACCCGGAGAAACCCATGCGGTCACAAGAAGAATGTACAGACAGCACCCATAATCAGGATCGAACTCGGGTCTCTGGCACTGTAAGGCAGCAACTCTACCAGTGCGCCACTGCACCACTTGGCCACCCGCTGTGCCCAATTTTGGGCTGTGCACGATTGAAAATGGGCCATGAGAGGGTTAAAAAAAAGTTATTTTATTCGTTAATTTTCTTTTCAGTTGTTTAATTTGATTGTTATTCATTTGCCACTGTGCTATTCCTCATTAAATTATTGTTGGTCCTCCAGCTTAAAGAATTGTAGGGCAAGTGAAGTGACAGGTGAAGTTACAGGCTTGTATAAAATACAATACTGGTGTATCTTGTGGCTTGCAGTTTGCACAGATCCCCTGTTTGTTGTAAATTTATCCTATGCAACAACACATCTGAAAGGTGCAGGAGTTCCTCCAATAGTTTGATTTTTTATGTGTTCCTCCAATCGTTTATTTTTGCTCCAGATTCCAGTAACTGCAAATTCTTGCGTCTTCATCTGAAAGTGTCATTAACTCAGATTTCCCTGCATCACAGGGTCAGCACCACAATTTTTGATTGATATCATCTTGCCTGGACCAACGTTGAGCATTAATTTGCCAGCTTTCTGATTAGAATGTAAACCAGGTTGCGACATATCAGCCTTCACCATCACTTAAAGCAGTGATTCACAACCATTTTCATTTGAGGCCAAAAATTGATCAAACATTTGGACACATAGCCCATTAAGAAGGATAAACAAATTGATAATTCAGTTAAAATGATTTGAGTTTTCAAACACTTTGCTTTAGTTTTACAGTTTATTAATCACAAAATTAAAACATGAATAAAAATCAAATGAAATCAATGAAAAGAAAATCAAAGAATAATAAATATTTTTTTGGACCCCTCTTATTGCCCAGTTTCCATTCTTCACAGCCCAAAATTGGTCTGCAGCTGGAGGTTGGGAACAAATGACTTAAAGGTTGATATGCTGGTGCATTGACTGTCAGGACCCAAGCATAGCTTTAAATTAACAATGAATAATCTAAACGTAAAGAAAGAATGAAAGAGCATGTCATTATTTACGATACAATACGATACGATAGAACTTTATTTATCCCAGGAGGGAAATTGGTCTGCCAACAGTCATAAAACACATCAAGTTACATGAAACATTAAATTAAAGTGACAAGTGGGAAGTCAAGGATTGGGGATGTGCAAAGATTGGGGATGGGATGGGTGTCAGTCTACCTTACAACAGAAGGGGGAGAAATTGTACAGGTTGATAGCCATAGGGAAAAAGGATCTCCTGTGGCATTCTGTTCTGTTTACCACTTTAAAATTTAGCACTTAAAAGATGGAATATTTAGAGCACAAGATAAAATTCCACAAAAAACCAATACAACTTTGATCAGATAGGTTGGTATTAAAGGGTAAATATTGCCCATCAAACTCAATGAGGTTTTCTCCATTACCCAAAAGGATGAATGGAACTGTGGTTCAAACAAGAAGACAGCAGTTTCAAAAATGTTGAGCAAACTCTGTGTTACATTGGATTGCCAGTCCAGGCATACCCCAGAATTAGGCCACAAAACAACATTCTGCTTTGGTGGTGAAAGTGCTGCCAATTGACACCATCAATCTGTCACGAAGGTTTGCAATATAAACGGATACCCAGTTAAGAATCTTGCAATTCCATACCCGAAAGATTAAAAGATGACATTGACTCAGCTGTATAAGTGATTGAAAGAGCCATTAAACTGCCTTGGTTCTCTTTGTGATTTGAGACATATGAAACCTTCACTGGAAAATCACCATTACACAGTGATAGCAACAATCCTTTGGGCATAGGGTAATTCACACTGCAGGATACAAATCATTTTATCTCACTATTTCTTATATTAATCGTGCAGCAATTAATTACACTGCTGTTACACCACCTGTCCCATTGGTTTTAAATTGAAGTCCTGACAACATAGAAAATGACAGGAATTGAAATAGAAAATATCTGGAACACTCAGCTGGTCAGGTATCATCTACGAGAGGAGCAACTATGTTAAAACTTCAGGTTGAATACCCATCACTAGTACTGGGAAAGTGATAAAACAGGTTAGTTTTAAAGTGTACATAGCGCAGAGGAGGAGTGGTTTGCCCAGGTGATTGCAATGTTTAGACATAGGTTTATTATTGTCACGTGTACCAAGGTACAGTCAAAAGCTTTGGTTTGCATGCAGTCCAATCAGATCAGATAATACTATACATAATACTATGTCGTCAAACTCAAGTACAGTAGTGAAAGCAAAGGGGAAGATACAGAGTCCAGAATATATTTCTCAGCATTTTAGCACATCAGATCCATAGACAAAGTTCAATGTCTGCAATGGAGTAGCAGTGAATCCGACATTAACCTAGCTTATGGAAGGACCATTGAGGAGCTTGATAACAAAGAGGAAGAAGCTGTTCCTGAGTCTGGCGGTGCGCGCTTTCAAGCTTCTGTATTTTTTGCCCTAATGGAAGCAGGGAGAAGAAGGAATGACCAGTGTGGGGACATGTCTTTAATTATGTTGGCCGCAATGTTTACAGAGCTGTCTTGTTGATCAATCAATCAGGATAGATAGAAAGGGGTTAAACATAAATAAGGGAGTAAGTAAAAGCTGTGAAATGTAGGTCAGGGCTACTACTGGAGAAATGCATGAAAGCAGCCATCGTAATTAGTTTAAATGAGATATGAGTAAAGGATACCTGTTTATATCAATAGACAATAGACAATAGACAATAGACAATAGGTGCAGGAGTGGGCCATTCGGCCCTTCGGGCCAGCACCGCCATTCAATGTGATCATGGCTGATCATCCACAATGAGGACCCCGTTCCTACCTTCTCCCCATATCCCCTGACTCCGCTATCTTTAAGAGCCCTATCTAGCTCTCTCTTGAAAGTATCCAGAAAACCGGCCTCCACCACCCTCTGAGGCAGAGAATTCCACAGACTCACAACTCTCTGTGAGAAAAAATGTTTCCTTGTCTCCGTTCTAAATGGCTTACCCCTTATTCTTAAATTGTAGCCCCTGGTTCTGGACTACCCTAACATCGGGAACAAGTCCAAACCCTTAACAATCTTACATGTTTCAATAAGATCCCCTCTCATCCTTTTAAACTCCAGAGTGTACAAGCCCAGCTGCTCCATTCTCTTAGCATATGACAGTTCCGCCATCCCGGGAATTAACCTTGTAAACCTACGCTGCACTCCCTCAATAGCCAAGAATGTCCTTCCTCAAATTAGGGGACCAAAACTGCACACAATACTCCAGATGTGGTCTCACTAGGGCCCTGTACAACTGCAGAAGAACCTCTTTGATCCTATACTCGACCACTCATAAAGGACTCATTACTCGTAAAGGACAACATGCCATTCGCTTTCTTCACTGCCTGCTGTACCTGCATGCTTACTTTCATAAACTGATAAACAAGAACCCCAGATCCCATTGTACTTCCCCTTTTCCCAACTCGATGCCTTTTAGATAGTAATCTGCCGTCTTGTGTTTTATACCAAAGTGGATAACCTCACATTTATCCACATTCTTCTGCCATGCATCTGCCCACTCCCCCAAACTGTCCAAGTCACCCTGCATTCTCATAGCATCCTGCTCACAGTTCACACTGCCACCTTCTTTGTGTCATCTGCAAATTTGCTAATGTTACTTTGAATCCCTGCATCCAAATCATTGAAGTATATTGTAAATAGCTGCAGTCTCAGCACTGAGCCTTGCGGTACCCCACTAGTCAATGCCTGCCATTCTGAAAGGTACCTGTTAATCCCTACTCTTTGTTTCCTGTCTGCCAACCACTTCTCTATCCATGTCAGCACTCTACCCCAATACCATGTGCCCTAATTTGCCCACTAATCTCCTATATGGGACCTTATCAAATGCTTTGTGAAAGTCCAGGTACACTACATCCACTGCCTCTCCCTTGTCCATTTTCCTAGTTACATCCTCAAAAAATTCCAGAAGATTAGTCAAGCATGATTTCCCCCTCATAAATCCATGCTGACTCGGACCGATCCTGTTGCTGCTATTGTCTTTTTACTTATCTTCTGTTCCTCTTTAAAACATTGCCCAATCCTCTTGCTTCCCACTCATCTTTGCTAAGTTGCACTTCTTCTCTTTTATTTTTATACTGTCCCTGATGTCCCTTGTCAGCCACGGTCACCCCTTACTCCCCATGGAATCTTTCTTCCTCCTAGGAATGAACTGATCCTGCACCTTCTGTATTATTCTTAGAAATACTTGCCATTGTTGTTCCACTGTCGTCCCTGCTAGGGTATCTTTCCAGTCAACTTTGGCCAGCTTCTCCCTCATGGCCCCATAGTCCCCTTTATTCAACTGTAACACTGACACCTCTGATCTACACTTCTCCCTCTCCAATTGTAGATTGGCCATATAATGGGCACTACCTCCTAATGGCTCATTAACTTTGTTCCTTTATCAAAATCCAGTTCATTACATAACACTAAATCCAGAATTGCCTTCTCCCTGGTAGGCTCCAATACAAGCTGCTCTAAGAATCCATCACAAACGCATTCTACAAAGTCCCTTTCTTGGGGTCCAGTACCAAACTGATTTTCCCAGTCTATGTGGTTGTTGAAATCTCCCATAACAAACACAGCATTACCTTTGCTACATGCCAATGTTAACTCCTGATTCAACTTGCACCCTATGTCTGGGCTACTGTTTGGGGGCCTGTAGATAAGTTCCATTGGGGTCTTTTTACCCTTACAATTCCTTAGTTCTATCCATACTGACTCCGCATCACCTGTTTCAATGTCACCCCTTGCAAGGGACTGAATTTCATTCCTCACCAACAGAGCTACCCCACCCCCTCTGCCCACCTGTCTGTCTTTTCGATAGGAGGTATACCCTTGGATATTCAGTTCCTAGTCCTGGCCCTCTTGCAGCCATGTCTCTCTAATTCGCACAACATCATACTCGCCAATTTCTAACTGAGCCTCAAGCTCGTCCACTTTATTTCTTATATTTCTCGCATTCATATACAACACTTTGACCTCTGTATTCACGTCCCCCCTCGCACCGCTCGCAATTGGCCCTGACCTCACTCTTTTATCCCTTCTCGAACTTTCCTTCCCATTAATTTGAGAATCCTTTGTAAATTTTCCTGTTGTCACTTCCCCTTCAACTCCATCTTTATACTCCCAATTTGTCAATCCTTTCCTCATCCCCCCCCCCCCCCATCCACACCACAGCCCTAGAAAACCTGTCTGCCAGAACGTTGGTCCTCCTCCAGTTAAGGTGTAACCTGTCCCTTTTGTACAGTACAGTAGCATAATGCAGAATGTTATTGTACATACTGGGCAGCATAATTCTCCTTTTACTCCCATGCCATCATAGAAACATAGAAACATAGAAAATAGGTGCAGGAGTAGGCCATTCGGCCCTTCGAGCCTGCACCGCCATTCAATACGATCATGGCTGATCATCCAACTCAGTATCCCGTACCTGCCTTCTCTCCATACCCCCTGATCCCTTTTGCCACAAGGGCCACATCTAATTCCCTCTTAAATATAGCCAATGAACTGGCCTCAACTACCCTCTGTGGCAGAGAGTTCCAGAGATTCACCACTCTCTGTGTGAAAAAGTTTTTCCTCATCTCGGTCTTAAAGGATTTCCCCCTTATCAAAGTGTGTTGACCAAGAAAATTGTGTAAATGTCCATGGAAAAGTGTAACCATTAAATTCCATATACTACAGAGAGACTGACTCTGAAACATTGTGTTAAACAATTCCCTCAGCTCTTATTTAATTATAACCTCTTATTATCTTGTGAATATTTAGGGGTGGAGTGAATGTAAATGTGGATTATTAGAAATGGAGAGTGATCAAAATATAAAAATAAACCAAAACTTGTCTTCATGAAGTAAAGACAAACAGTTAAATCAAAGTTAAACCTAATTTCATTAGTTTAATTGTTTATTGCCAATCAAACAGAGGCAACATCTGCCACGACAATTTTCTTTCCATTGTCAATGACTATCAAGTTACATTTGATTTACAAATTATATTCCTTGCTTATAAATCATACTGCTGCCTCCCTCCTCTCAATCCCTGTGACCTTTTTGGCCTGTGATTCTCTGCTTTCCTCCAATTCTCACCTATGGTGCATTTTTGCGTGAACTGTGTCTTCGGTATCCTCAGACCACATCTCTGGAATTTCCTACTTCCTGAACATCTCGATCACTCTCTTGCAGCCACACCCTCCCTTTCCATAGGAAACTCTTTAATTCTAAATCTTTGCTCCCATTACAATACCGCACCTGAAGTCTAACTAATGTGAAACGGTCAGACTTGTAATGACTACACTCCAGAACTACAACATGCATGCAGACAAATCTTGCACTTGCAGGTGCATGGAGGCTAAGCACCAATCCATCGGCAACTTGTTCACCAAAGTACAGTATATGAGAGTATCCCTTCTCCATCCCTTATCTCTCTCCTTCTCTCTCTCCTTCTCTCTCTTCTCTCCTTCTCTCTCCTTCTCTCTCTTCTCTCTCCTTCTCTCTCTCTCTCTCCTCTCCTTCTCTCTCCTTCTCTCTCCTTCTCTCTCCTTCTCTCTCCTTCTCTCTCCTTCTCTCTCCTTCTCTCTCCTCCCCCCCCCTTCTCCCCCCCATGCTCTCTAAAAGATTTACCGTACTCTGGCAGTCATTTACCTTCATCTTCATAACGCAGACAGAACTCCTCCGCTAAATGATCTGATCCATGACCCCCATCTTCGCGATGTGTTTGTGTGTGTGTGTGTTTGCGGTCTGTAGATGCAACTCACGCTTCGGTCGATCCAGCTCGCGGTATCAACGTGGCCGGTCGATCCAGCTCGAGGCTTTCCAGGCGAGTGCCCTTGAGTGACCAAAACCTCCTGTGACCTCGTGGCGACCTTGCAGCGACCATGGGTGGCGGGCAAGGTCTCCAGAGGTTGCTGTGGAGGTCTCCTAAGTGGGACTGGCCCTTATGACTGGTGAGAGAACTGGGAAGGGGAGGGGATGTAGAGAGAGGGAAAAGGAAGGGCTATTTGAAGTTAGAGAATTCCATGTATACCACTGGGGTGTAAGCTACCCAAGCGAAATATGAGGTGTTATTCCTCCAATTTGCACTGGGCCTCACTGACAATGGAGGAGGCCCAGCACAGAAAGGTCAGATTGGGAATGGGAGAGGGAGTTAAAGTGCTGAGCAACCGGGAGATCAGGTAGGTTAACGCGGACTGAGCAGAGGTGTTCAGCGAAATATTCGCCAAGCCTGCGCTTGGTCTCACTGATGCACAGGAGAGATTTATTTCACTGTCTCGTTTGTTGGCGAGGACAATGAATGTTATTTACACGAGCATTGATATGATTTGGTCATACAATAGCCATTAAATTTATTTTAGTGATATATTTTATTTCGATGAATATCAAATCATTTAGTATTCATATCTGAAAGTACACGTTGATATCTTCTTGGAACTGTAGAATCAACCAGGCTAAGATTAAGGCAAAATGCAGGATGCATTCCATAAAGAGGTCAGTTTAAGAGGGAAGACTGAAAGTAGGACTGGAATTAGGAGTACAAGTAAGTTGGTTAGTAGTGATCTCTCAAGAATAACATGTTGCATTATGATGCTGAGGTTGTAGTGAAAGAGCTAACCCATAGATACATAGAAGCATAGAAAATAGGTGCAGGAGTAGGCCATTCGGCCCTTCGAGCCTGCACCGCAATTCAATATGATCATGGCTGATCATCCAACTCAGTATCCCGTACCTGCCTTTTCTCCATACCCCCTGATCCCCTTAGCCACAAGGGTCGCATCTAACTCCCTCTTAAATATAGCCAATGAACTGGCCTCAACTACATTCTGTGGCAAAGAATTCCAGAGATTAACCACTCTCTGTGTGTAAATGTTGTTCTCATCTCGGTCCTAAAAGACTTCCCCCTCATCCTTAAACTGTGACCCCTTGTTCTGGACTTCCCCAACATCGGGAACAATCTTCCTGCATCTAGCCTGTCCAACCCGTTAAGAATTTTGTAAGTTTCTATGATCCCCCCTCACTCTTCTAAATTCCAGTGAGTACAAGCCGAGTCTATCCAGTCTTTCTTCATATGAAAGTCCTGACATCCCAGGAATCAGTCTGGTGAACCTTCTCTGTACTCCCTCTATGGCAAGAATGTATTTCCTCAGATTAGGAGACCAAAACTGTACGCAATACTCCAGGTGTGGTCTCACCAAGACCCTGTAAAATTGCAGTAGAACCTCCCTGCTCCTATACTCAAATCCTTTTGCCATCAATGCAAACATACCATTCGCTTTCTTACTGCCTGCTGCACCTGTATGCCTACTTTCAATGACTGGTGTACCATGACACCCAGGTCTCGTTGCATCACCCCTTTTCCCTAATCGGCCACCATTCAGATAATAGTCTACTTTCCTGTTTTTGCCACCAAAGTGGATAACCTCACATTTATTCACATTATACTGAATCTGCCATGCATTTGCCCACACACCCAACCTATCCAAGTCACCTTGCAGTCTCCTAGCATCCTCCTCACAGCTAACACTGCCCCCCAGCTTCATGTCATCCGCAAACTTGGAGATGTTTCATTCAATTCTCTCGTCCAAATCATTAATATATATTGTAAATAGCTGTGGTCCCAGCACCGAGCCTTGTGGAACCCCACTAGTCACTGCCTGCCATTCTGAAATGGACCCGTTTACTCCTACTCTTTACTTCCTGTCTGCCAGCCAGTTCTCTATCCACATCAATACTGAACCCCCAATACTGTGTGCTTTAAGTTTGCATGCTAATCTCTTATGTGGGACCTTGTCGAAAGCCTTCTGAAAGTCCAGATATAACACATCCACTGGTTCTCCCTTATCTACTCTACTAGTTACATCCTCGAAAAACTCTATAAGATTCGTCATACATGATTTAACTTTCATAAATCCATGCTGACTTTGTCCAATGATTTCACCACTGTGCTGCTATCCCATCTTTAATAACTGACTCTAGCAGTTTCCCACTACTGATGTTAGACTAACTGATCTGTAATACCCCGTTTTCTTTCTCCCTCCCATTTTAAAAAGTGGGGTTACATTAGCTACCCTCCAATCCTCAGGAACTACTCCAGAATCTAAAGAGTTTTGAAAAATTATCACTAATGCATCCACTATTTCTGGGGCTACTTCCTTAAGTACTCTGGGATGCAGCCTATCTGGCCCTGGGGATTTATCGGCCTTTAATCCATTCAATTTACCTAACACCATTTCCTGGCTAACCTAGATTTCACTCAGTTCCTCCATCTCATTTGACCCCCGGTCCCCTGCTATTTCCAGCAGATTATTTATGTCTTCCTTAGTGAAGACAGAACCAAAGTAGTTATTCAATTGGTCTGCCATGTCCTTGTTCCCCATGATCAATTCACCTGTTTCTGAGTGCAAGGTACCTACATTTGTTTTAACTAATATTTTTCTCTTCACATATCTATAAAAACCTTTGCAGTCAGTTTTATGTTCCCTGCCAGTTTTCTTTTCATAATCTATTTTCCCTTTCCTAATTAAGCCCTTTTGTTCTCCTCTGCTCCTCCTCTGCTGGAATTTCTCCCAGTCCTCTGGTAGGCTGCTTTTTTCTGGCTAATTTGTATGCTTCATCTTTTGTTTTGATACTATCCCTGATTTCCCTTGTTATCCACGATTGCACTCCATTCCCTGATTTTTCTTTTGCCAAACTGGGAAGGGTTTCGGCCCGAAACGTTGCCTATTTCCTTCGCTCCATAGATGCTGCTGCACCCGCTGAGTTTCTCCAGCATTTTTGTGTACCTGGGATGAACAATTGTTGTGGTTCATCCATGCAGTCTATAAACCCCTTCCATTGCCTATCCACCGTCAACCCTTTAAGAATCAATTGCCAGTCTATTTTGGCCAATTCATGTCTCATACCCTCAAAGTTACCATTCTTTAAGTTCAGAACCCTTGTTTCTGAATTAATTATGTCACTCTCCATCCTAATGAAGAACTCAACCATATTATGGTCACTCTTTGCCCAAGGGGCCACGCACAACAAGACTGCTAACTAACCCTTCCTCATTACTCAATACCCAGTCTAGAATAGCCTGCTCTCTCGTTGGTTCCTCTACATGTTGGTTTAGAAAACTATCCCGCATACATTCCAAGAAATCCTCTTCCTCAGCAACCCTGATTCACCCAATCTATATGTAGATTGGTCACCCATTATAACTGTTTTACCTTTGTTGCACGCATATCTAATTTCCTGTTTGATGCCATCCCCAACTCCACTACTACTGTTAGGTGGCCTGTACAGAACTCCCACTGGTGTTTTCTGCCCCTTAGTGTTTCGCAGCTCTACCCATATCGATTCCACATCCTCCAAGCTAATGTCCTTCCTTTCTATTGTGTTAATCTCCTCTCTAACCAGCAACGCTACCCCACCTCCATTTCCTTTCTGTCTATCCCTCCTGAATATTGAATATCCCTGGATGTTCAGCTCCCTGCCTTGGTCACCCTGGAGCCATGTCTCCGTGATCCCAACTATATCATATTCATTAATAACTATCTGCACATTCAACTCATCCACCTTATTACGAATGCTCCTTGCATTGAGACATAAAGCCTTCAGGCTTGTTTTTACAACACTCTTACCCCTTATACAATTATGTTGAAAAGTGGCCCTTTTGATTTTTGCCCTGGATTTGTCTGCCTGCCACTTTTACTTTTCACCTTGCTACCTATTGCTTCTACCCTCATTTTACACCCCTCTGTCTCTCTGCTCACACATTTAAGAAACCCACCACCTCTTATTCTCTGTTTATTATCTTTTTCTTCTTTCTCCCCTACATGTTGGGTCTGAGTGCTTCCCTTCTCTGCCTCCTGTCTCACACACTGTCTACTAGCTTTCTCTATTTGGGTCCCTCCCCCCCCAACCATTCTAGTTTAAAGTCTCCCAGTAGCCTTTGCAAATCTCCCCGCCAGGATATTGGTCCCCCTTGGGTTCAAGTGCAACCCGTCCTTTTTGTACAGGTCACACCTTCCCCAAAAGAGGTCCCAATGATCCAGAAACTTGAATCCCTGCCTTCTGCACCAGTCCTTCAGTCACGCATTTATCCTCCACCTCGCTCCATTCCTTCTCTCCAGTCGGCGTGGCACAGGCAGTAATCCCGAGATTGTTACCTTTGCGGTCCTTCTCCTTAACTCTCCTCCTAACTCCCTAAATTCTCCTTTCAGGACCTCTTCTCTTTTTCTACCTATGTCATTGGTACCTAAATGTACCACGACCTCAGGCTCCTCTCCCATTTCAGGATATCTTGGACATGTTCAGACACATCCCAGACCCTGGCACCAGGGAGGCAAACTACCATCAGGGTCTCCTGACTGCATCCACAGAATCGCCAATCTGACCCCGTAACTATAGAGTCCCCTATTACTATTGTCCTCCTCTTATTTTCCCTACCCTTCTGAGCAACAGGGCCTGTCTCTGTACCAGAGGCCTGGCCGCTGTCGCTACCCCCAGGTAGTCTGTACACCCCAACTGTACTCAAACAGGAGTACTTATTGCCAAGGTGTACAGCCACTGGGGTACTCTCTAGTCCCTGCCTCTGCCCCTTGCCCCTCCTAACCGTGACCCACTTGCCTGCTTCCCGTGGTCTTGGAGTGACCACCTCCCTATAACTCCTCTCTATGATCTCCTCAATCTCCCTGACCAGACAGAGATCATTGAGCTGCTGCTCCAGGTTCCTAATACGGTCCCTTAGGAGCCCCATCTCGACGCACCTGGCACAGATGTGGACGTCTGGAAGGCTATGAGACTCCATGACCTCCCACATCTGACATCCAGAACAGTAAACTGCCCTGGGCCTCATACTCCACCCTTACCCAGGATACAATACAAAGTGCTGGAAGAAATCATCAGGGATCTGACTCCCAATCAGCTGCTTCCTCTAGTCCGCTTCCACCAATCAGCGGCTTCCTCAAGCCCACTTATTTTGAAATGTGGGTTGGGTACTCCTCCCGCTGCAACCACTCCTGGGCCTCTGTAAAACAAAGCCCCGCGATCGGGTTTTAAACCTACTGCCCGGATGTTGCTCCTCCTGCACCAACGGCTCCTGGGCCTCTGTAAAACAGAGCCCCGCGATCGGGTTTTAAACCTACCACCCGGACGTTGCTCCTCCCGCACCAACGGCTCCTTGGCCTCTGTAAAACAAAGCCCCGCGATCGGGTTTTAAATCTACCGCCCGGACGTTGCTCTTCCCGCACCAACGGCTCCTGGGCCTCTGTAAAACAAAGCCCCGCGATCGGGTTTTAAACCTACCGCCCGGACGTTGCTTCTCCCGCACCAACGGCTCCTGGGCCTCTCCCAACGGGCCTCTCCCAACGGCTCCCAACCCAAAGCTCTCTCCTAGTATTCTAGGATGTTCTTTCAAGTTGTCACTCGGCCAAGTTGTGTCCCTTATCAGACTAGATTGATCTTCCTGTTCATTCGAGTTGTCACTCATCCAAGTTCTGTCCCTTATCAGACTAGAGAGCTCTCACTGTTCTTTTCAAGGCTTTGCTGCCTAAATACTTGCAGCTCTATTCTCCTTTGTTCAGCATTTTGATCTGTTTTATTTCTCCTAAAGCCTATCGGGGATATTTGACATCCAGTCTCAGGCTATATATTTATATATTCATAAATATGCCCTTTTGATGATATAGTCTGTGCCAGATGAAATAGGATGTCATTGAATGAGCTTGCAATTTATGAAAATTAATTGTTTATTCTTTGTTTTCTCTTAACTTTAAGTTTATTTTCTTCCTATTTCTTACCTTTTGAATTGAGTTCAAATAGAGATCTGAATTCCACAATGGCCATGTGGCATCCAGGTAGATGTGTTTGATGAGATTGGAGATGCCTTTATCTCAGAACAAAATCTGTTAATTTGAAATTGTATAATTGGGGAGATAGATTGGAACAATTGGGAATATATATATTTTTAAATAAATAATTATCTATTTTTAAAGGGTCTGCCTTGTAGGTAGTTAATGTGTGATCTCACATTCCCCACAACCCATAGAATTCTGGATTGGTGGAGGAAATGAATAGAACACTAATGAGTGTGGAAGTTAGTTTTGACCTACAGGCCCTCAGCGATAAATTAATTACATATGCACAGCAATTAATCCAAAATCCTTGCATTCACAGGTGTTGGAAACGCAGAAGCCACTGCCAGTTGAACACAGACACAGTCCATACTACTAGGGAGACTACGTTCTGATAAGGTAGTGGGATAGGACAAAATTGGGACTGTGTTGGGGGGGACTGTACCAGGTGCTACTACAACAGCAACTGCCGTGAAGATTGAAGATTACCCCATTGGAG
Source organism: Malacoraja senta (assembly GCA_038087875.1). NCBI lineage: Eukaryota > Metazoa > Chordata > Chondrichthyes > Rajiformes > Rajidae > Malacoraja > Malacoraja senta. The sequence continues at coordinate 189,139,166 of CM075977.1, forward strand.
ACATCTGACACAATTAAATGTAAATGGAGGAAAATCAAGAAACGACAATGTTGGCTTAGATTGGTTGGACTTGGGGAACAACCCCTGCACCAAGATGTCCTGAATAAGGCTGACAACTGTCCTTACGTTTATAACACTGACCAAGATGGATCCATTACCACAAGTTCTTGAAGAAACTTGAAAAAGGTGGCAGCTTATCCCGGAGCTACAGACCGAGCTGAAACAGATGGGAAATGTGCTCACCAATGCCCAGTCTGAAAATTACCATCTCACTTCCATCACACAGCAGCTGAAGGAGAGCAATCAGGTTGTGGAGTTGAAAAGCCTTGATTTTGGAGTGCAACTCAGTTACTGAACCGGATTGAGGTAAATCCCAGCCGGGATCAAAGTGAGGAGCTGAGTTGGGATGGATTAGACTGACAGTCGGCATTGATGGAGAAGGAAGAATGCTGGTTTCACACACTGATGGACAATTTGGGAGAAAGAACATCTTTACAGATCAGGAGGAAATGCAAAGGCGTTGGTCACAACTTCGGAAAGACAAACCACATTTGATCAACAAATTTGAAGCATTTTGAGCTCTATCGTATGACCAAGGGCCTAGAGAGAGAGAAGCTGTACATGTTGAAACAGATGGACCTCTTGAGAGAGATTGTGCAAAACCCTGACGAGGAAGACAATGACTCAGACCTGGTGGGTAATGACAATCAGGACATTGATGAGGATGGCAATTATGGCGTTTCTGATGAGGACAATTGTCCTTTTTGTTCCCAACCCTGACCAGATCGATGCCAATGGTGACAGCAGAGGAGATACCTGCAAGGACGTCTTTGACAAAAACATCCCAGATATCTATGACATGTGCCCCGAGAATAACGCCATCAGCGAGACTGACCTGAGGAAGTTCCAATGGGGACGATGTAGATTGATTCTAACTGGGGAGTTGCTGCACACCACCAACTCTGAACCTGGCCTTGCTGTCGGATTTGAGGAGTTCAATGCCAAAATCTTCAGTGGCACCTTCTACGTCAACACAGACCACAATCTACAGTGGCTTTGTCTTTGGCTTCCAGACCACCAGCTGCTTCTACATGGTGATGTGGTAGCAGACCACCCAAACCTACTGGGAGGAGAAGTGGTCCAAACCCATGGATACGCTTGCGTCTCGTTCAAGGTGGTGAACCCCACCACAGGCCGAGAGGGGGGAAAACCTGTGCTACGCTCTCCAAAGAGACTGGCAACGCCCTTGGACAGGTGCAATCTTTATGGTACAACCCCAAGAATATCGGCTGAAAGGATTACACCACCTACAGGTGGCACCTGAGCCATCAACCCTACACAAGCTTCATCAGGATGGTTGTCAATGAAGAGAGTGAGAACTGGTTGCCATACCATTGGTTTGATGGACTTTGGGGTACTATTGAACTGGTGGCCATACCTTTGGTTTGGTGGACTTTGGGGTACTGTGATACATTATAGCTTTATCATTCTGCTAATCATTGCTCTAACGCTTGCGACCATTGTGTGTACCTACCGAGGACTGTGAATGTTATCATGTTAGATAAAAAGGAGGGAATGAAACAGCTAATAGTCAAATCTAATATAGTTTACAAAATGGAGTCGTACTTCGACAAAAGCATGGTCAAGTAGAACAAAAGAATGGCTCGGTGCCAAGTCTGAATGACTTTGCAAATTATATGGAACACAATATGGAGGACTGGTTGTCCTTTCAATAAAGACATTGAGATGGCAGCCTGAGTAATAACATGTGATTCTTTTCAAGGCCATAAAGAAGCCAAGATTGAAAAAAATAGCTGATGCTCCAGAGATAAGTAATAACTTGTTATTGGATGAGTTTGATTTGGACCCAGCTGGTCCTATATTCTGAAAGGCTATAGAATGTTTCAGTCATGCCATATTCAGACTTGGTAAGATTGTTTTACTGATAAGAACAATGTATAATTGTGCTAATTTTCCTTTGTTCTGTGAGTGGAGCCCGAGAAGCACTGAGCAACGTTTGTGCTCATTGTAGATCTTTGCCACTCCCATCTGACGAATCAATTAAAGATTGGCAAGGTTTACCTTTAACAAGTTTGTTGTTGTCTGCTTTTGAAGAGATAAACTTTGACAGTAGATATGCAGGGGTTTGAGTACTTTGGACATGGCAGGCTTCAGTGAAAAAGGTCAAACTTTGCTGAAGTGACCAAGGGACACCAGGTGCAAGAGGCTCATGTAATTAAATGTTGCCATCAAGTCTAGATTTGTAAAGAAGGAAGCCCTAGGTGCCGCCAAGTCTGGGTTAATGTTAAACAGACGCTAAACCCAGGTCTGTGATTGGGTGAAGGATTTTATGTTCATACATAGTATGTGCGTTATGTGGATTTTTTGTGTACTTTGTTTGTAAGTAAGCAGAGTAAGTGCCTCTTAATGTGATCTCATATCTGTAAGAGGTGATTGGCATGTAGGGATTGCCCTCCTATTGCATTTTCATGCCTTTAGTGTCTCGCCTCCATTTAGGGGTATAAAAGTGTAGGTAATTTGTTTAAGCATGCCGGTTGTCTCTTTCTTCTTTTCTGTTTACACGAGACTGGAGAGGGCTCGTGTGAGTAGATCTGAGTCCGGTGTCGCAGTACCGTTTACAAATGAAGAAGAGTTTGGATTCCAGTGTTCGTTTCAGTGATTAACTGAACCAGACTATGGGGATAGCATTAGATCCGGAATCAACAAGGTGATATTGATTCTATGATGAGGATATAAATCTATGGGTGGATCACAGTTGAAAGGCACAGAGTAAGCTACAGATGCATTTTCGAACCTGTTGCTCTGCTTGCATATTAGACATGGTTAGGTGAGTGCTGCCTGATTGATCGGGGGGAGACATTGGCCAAGATTATGTGATGCCATTGTCTGATATCAAGCATCCCATCTCCCGAGAAACACTGACAGGAGTTCCTCAGGCCAATATCCTGATCCCAACCATCTTCAGCTCCTTCTTCAATGATCTTCTGTTCATCATAAGGTCAGAATTAGAGATATTTTCTGTACACATCATTCAAGTCCATTCACAACTCAAGAAGTCCATGCCTGCATGCAGCATGTCCAATAGAACAATTGAGCTTGAAGATGCTGGAGTAACTCAGCGTCTAATTCATTGGAGTTTAGAAGGATGAGGGGTTATCTTATAGAAACATATAAAATTATAAAAGGACTGGACAAGCTAGATGCAGGGAAAATGTTCCCAATGTGGGGCAAGTCCAGAACCAGGGGCCACAGTCTTAGAATAAAGGGGAGGTCATTTAAGACTGAGGTGAGAAAAAAAAATTTCACCCAGAGAGTTGTGAATTTATGGAATTCCCTGCCACAGAGAGAAGTGGAGGCCAAGTCACTGGATGGATTTAAGAGAGCATTAGATAGAGCTCTAGGGGCTAGTGGAGTCAAGCGATATGGGGACAAGACAGGCATGGGTTATTGATAGGGGACGATCAGCCATGATTACAATGAATGGCGGTGCTGGCTCGAAGGGCCGAATGGCCTCCTCCTGCACCTTTTTTCTATGTTTCTATGTTTCTATGTTTCTATCACCTTTCTCCGACGAGAGTTCTGCAACATCCTCTCTCGCTGCTCCCCCCATTCTGTGATTTCTCCTGCTCACCTCTCTCCTACAATTGAGCATGGACTGATAAGTGTTAAGTAACATTCACACCACAAAATAACAAGACAATGACTATTTCCTATAAGAGGGTATCTAACCACCTACTCTTGACACTCAATGGCTTTATGATCTGAGTCATCTCACTATCAATATCCTGCACAAGCCTTATCAGTACCATGGCTATAAGATCAGAACAGAGGCTGGTGTCCCACTGTGAGTGAGTTACCATCTAACATCTCAATTTCATTCCACCATCTACGAGATACATCAGAAGAATGAAGATCCACTCTTCATGTGCATCCACAACATTAAAGAACGGTCTGAGGTTACGCAAGCCACCTCATGGGCAACCCAAACGGGCCTGTCCCACTTGGCAATTTTTTAGGGAACTGCCGGCGACTGTCATAGTCGTAGCAGGTCGCCGAAAAAACTGTGAGAACCTACGTCATTCTGGCTACAAACCACGATAGCACCTACGTCAGGAGAAGTCATGCTGCGCTCTTTGGCATCAAACCTACTATCGCCGAAAAACTTTCAACATGTTGAAAATTTAGAGTCAACCAGAAAGACGCTATGACTTTTTGCGCGACTGAGGAGATTACTCCCGGCGACCACAGGCGAACATATGGCGACAAACTAGTCGCATGTAGTTGCCTAAAAAATCGCCTAAGTGGGACAAGGGCATAAACATTCAATCCTGATACTACTGGTGCACAGTGGCTGCACACAGTGATTTGCAGATTATCCAGTCATTATCATTGCTGCTTTTGGGAGTTTACTGTGTGCAAATTCCTGATTTTTTCTGATGTTGCAAGATAATTTCAAGTGTACATCGATGAGCAGTTTGGAAAACCAGATACCATGAAAAGTGTTGTATAAATGTAAGTCTTTCTCTGACATTCATTTGGGGCCATTTCTAATGTAAATTCAAACAAACAAGTAAATAAACAACATTCACTAGACCTCATTTATTAAAATCAACTATCTCCCAATAGCACCTTCAATGAATATCTCAGTTGGATTAAGTTTAATTACAATTTGTACTATTGGAAGATTTATATTGCACTAAATGTCAGCTTGTTTTTTTTCATTTTGTAGAACACAAACATGTTGGAACAGGATCAGCTTGAATCAACTTGATGAGAGAATTATGGTTTGACATAATCCTTAGACACTAGAATAATTGAACACAGCTTGCATTTCAGATTCACCTTATCAATGCTGCAACTTTTTTTCTTGAAGTCTGATAAGATTTATTTATATTGTCCATTTTCAGTTTAGGACTTCTTCTGAAGGTGGCAAAACCAAATGTTTCTATGAAGTACATCTCTGCTGTTTCATCCTCAAAGCTAACAATGTATATAAAAAATAAACTGTTATTATATTCACAATGTCTTTAACACTAGTCTTAAATCAGTTTTATTTTACTGAGCTAGATATCTGTAAATTGGTCTGCGTAAATCGCAGTGAAAGCACAAAGTGGTGAATGAGGTTTAATTCATGGATCCACCTAGTTTCATTTTAAACGACGGTATGTGGGAGCTTCAAGAGAAAGTCAGTCCTTGATCAAAAACAATGAAAATTGGAAGTGCAATATGTTAAATGACATTATCAGCGAGAGTTAGACATGTCAAGAAAGGAGATGAATTAACAAGTGAATGCAGGTACCATGGAGGGATAAAAGGGTTTTATCTTTGGACAGCCAGCTGTCTGATGAATTATTATAAAATATAGTATGATAGACACGTGTGTGGGACTACAGGTTCGCTCTGTGACAGATAATATGAATAAAATGAAACTTTTTAGGTGTGTGAGATTGATCGATTTTAATAAAGTGCGAAACATGATTTCTCTTATCACCTCAAAAGATGCCTAATTACAAAAATATGAAAATGCACAATGCATTGTAGAATAAAAAAAAGTCCAAATGTTAAGTTCCAGGCAGAGTCTTAATCCATTGCATCATCCAAGTACCTGAGGAGTCCTGAAATGCCTGGGTCTTCTCTGCTCCATCCTGGCGCAAACAGCTTCATACAGTACCTTTTTTCTGCCGATGTCATCAGGTTGCTGCTCCAGATGGGTCAGCCTGAAATCAAATATTTTTTCAGCTTTGACTGAGATGCAATCACGTCATCCAAAGGTGGGGACACTAATTTCAATTGAATCCAAACTTTCAGCTAACTCAGATGCCAGCTGCTATTCTATTTCAAACGGGAAAAGATGATTGGATGAGAGGTCACTGAACACTGTTGGTATGACATCTTTCGTTTCCAAAGATGGCCTCAGCAGAGCCAGCATCCAACGTGCTTTGCAGTTTACGATCAATGCCATCTCATTTCCTTTTCATGTTTGACTAGATTTTACAATAAATCATTTCCTATGGGTGATTTGTGGAAAAATTAGCAATTTGGGGGATTTTTCAAATCAATTCAGCAGTGTTGTCTCATAAACCTTTGCAGATGCAGCATAGAAAGCAGACTGTTGGGTTGCATCCCAGCTTGAATTGGGAACAGCGCTGCCCAAGAAATTGCAGAGAGTTGTAAATGTAGCCCAGTCCATCACACAGACCAGACTCCCCACCATTCACACTGTCTCAGAAAAGCAGCCAACATAATCAAATACTCGTCCCACCCTGTTATTCCATCTTCTCCCTGCTTCGATCTGGTAAAAAGTTCAAAAGCTTGAAAGTGCATACCATCAGACTCAAGTGCAGCTTCCTCCCCTCTCTTACCAAGCTTCTGAACAAGCTTCCACCCCTCTCTTACCAAGCTTCCATAAATCAGAGTAATGTCTGATTCACATCTATCCCATTGCAGACATTGATCTTTGTCTATGTAGCCGATTCACTAAAATGCTGTGAACTATGTTCTTCACTTTGCATCTTCCCCTTTGCTCTATCTGTTGTACTCGAGTTTCATGTGATTGCATTTATATATATACTAGACTAAGTGGGACCCATTGGGTCCCATGTTCACATGGGAGGGCTGGTCCCCCAACGCAATATTCCACCTCTCCACCAATTCCAATATTGGTGGCCAGTGGGGGGGCTTTCTGGAGCGCTGGTATGGGTTCTTGGGGTGGCAGTTCAGTCCCTCAAGCCTGATGTGCTGGCAGCTCACTCATGGCTGGTAGGCTGGCAGTTGACTCATGGCTATTCCTTGAAATTCCATTTCAAGCAGGGTGCAAGGCCACCAAATTCAAATCCATTTTCCTATCACTTCAAGCAGGGTGCAAGGCCACCAAATTCAAGTGCAGTTTCATACCACTTCAAGCAGGGTGCAGGGCCACCAAATTCAAGTGCAGTTTCATACCACTTTCATCAGGGTGCAAGGCCCCCAAATTCAGTGCAGTTTCATACCACTTCAAGCAGGGTGCAAGGCCACCAAATTCAAGTGCAGTTTCATTCCACTTCAAGCAGGGTGCAAGGCCACCAAATTCAAGTGCAGTTTCATACTATTTCAAGCAGGGTGCAAGGCCACCAAATTCAAATGCAGCTTCATACCATTTCATGCAGGGTGCAATGCCACCATATTCAAATGCAGTTTCATACCATTTCATGCAGGGTGCAAGGCCACCGCATTCAAATGCAGTTTCATACCATTTCAAGCAGGGTGAAACCACCATAAAACCACACAAAACACCAAACTCACAGTTCAGTAGACATTCAGTGTGTTCAGTTGATTCACAGCTCAGACAGAGTCGTGACCTCTCCCTCCCCCATCATGCAGAGACTGTCACACCCACACTTCCTGTTTTTATAACCCCTCCCCCTCCCACCGGAAAAAGGTTTGGCCTTCATGGCGTGATAGACAGGAGAGAGATTCTCAACATTTTTAAAACACTAATAACACTTTTATTTTTCATTGATGGGAAGAATCCTCTGCACCTGCTGAGCGAAGGGGGACTGAGTAAGATGGCCAAAAATCACAGCCGTAAGAGGTAGATTTTTATCTAAAATCAATATACAGTGCAAACAGGAAGTTACCCAAAGCACCTTTCAACTTCAAGCCAAAGCACCCAAACCACCATTTGCAGTAGTGCCTTTCAACTTCAAGCCAAAGCACCCAAAACACCATTTGCAGTAGTGCCTTTTAACTTCAAGCCAAAGCACCCATACCACCATTTGCAATAGTGCCTTTCAACTTCAAGCCAAAGCACCCAAACCACCATTTGCAGTAGTGCCTTTTGACTTCAAGCCAAAGCACCCAAACCACCATTTGCAGTAGTGCCTTTTGACTTCAAGCCAAAGCACCCAAACCACCATTTGCAGTAGTGCCTTTTGACTTCAAGCCAAAGCACCCAAACCACCATTTGCGGTAGTGCCTTTTAACTTCAAGCCAAAGCACCCAAACCACCATTTGCAGTAGTGTCTTTTTACTTCAACCCAAACCCCCCAAACAATCATTTGCAGGCAGTGATTTTTTACTTCAAACCAACCATATTTTAATTTTCAAACCACATTAAGGGCACTCACAGTTGAGTAGACATGTGTTCAGTGTTATTCAGAGCTCAGAGAGACGTGACCCTCTGGCTTCCTCCATCTTGCAGAGACTGAGTGAGGCACACCACTTCCTGGTTTTATAGTCCCTCCCCCTCCCTCCAGCAGGGGCAGCAGAGAGAATGGCAAATTATTTAAAAACATTAATAATTCTCTGATTTTTCATCGATGGGAAAAATCCTCTGGTCCAGGAAGGTGGAGGGGGGCTCTGAGCGAGTTGGCCAAAAATGACGGCCGTAGGTGGTGGCGTTCTCTCGGAAATCACACCACAGCGAGCCAAAAGCGGTCAAGATCAGACTTTTAGTAATATAGATAGTATTATCAGATCTGATTGGAGAGCATGCGAAACATGCGTTTTACTATACCTTGGTACACATGACAATAATAAACCTAAACTGGAACCTTTAGTTATTAATGCTAAATAAATCCATTGTTATATTCCACTCTTCAATATATTGAAGTCAATGGAACTAAACTAGCCAACAGTTTTTTAAGTTACCAACTGAGTAACCCAGATAACTGGTTTAATCAATTTGGAGATGTAATTTCAATTTTCACCATGGCAATCATAGAACTACACTGAATTATTATTTTTTAATCCCTTTCATAGATATCATAAAACTACTGGATTGTTGTAAAAGTTCACTTAGTATTCTAAATCCATCAGGGGAAAAGATTGACCATTCTTGCCCTTTGTTTTTCTCTGTGACTTTAAACTGATGCAGCAGGTCATTCACTTGCAAGAAATGAATGCAGTGGTTCAAGAATCTGTCCAGGTCTATTATCCTTGGACAACAACTGTTACAATACAATACAATACAATACCATTTATTGTCATTTGAACCTCAAATGAGGTTCAAACGAAATTTGGTTTCTGCAGTCATACAAACAAGTAAAAAGAACCAAGACACAACACAATTTACACAAACATCCATCACAGCGAATCTCCTCCTCGCTGTGATGGAAGGCAAAGTCTTATCTCTCCCCTGCACTCCCCATTCTCCTCCCGATGTCAGAGTCAGAGACCCCGGCGGGCGATGGAAAATAAGTCCCGCGGCCATTAAAGCCGCGCCGGGCGATGCAAGGCCGCCCTCCGGGTCTGGATGTTGGAGCCCCCGGTAGCGCTAGCAAGTCCCGCGGCCATTAAAGCCGCGCCGGACGATGTTAGACACAGCTCCAGGTCATCTTCAAACCCGCAACTCGGGCGGGAGAAGTTGCCGTTGCGGGAGCCCCGAAAAGCGGTCTCCCACCAGAGACTCGCGAGCTCCCGATGTTACCGTCCACCAGACCTGCAGCTGGAGCCTCCGAATCTCCGGGGTCGGGTCACAGCCGCGCGTCACCGCAGCTCTCCACGCTCCGAACTAGGCCAGCTCCACGATGGTGAGTAGTCCGCAGGCTCCGCGACTGGAGCCCCAGGTCATTCCGTTGGAGGCCGCTCCACGGTGCTAGGCCCCAACGACAATGGAGACCCGACAGAGAAAGGTCGGGTCCTCCATACAGGGAAGAGATTTTTTAAAGTTTCCCCCTCCCCCCCCACCACCCCCACATATACACAGTTAAAAACAATTAAAAAAAACACAAACAACTACATTTAACTAGACAAAAATTTAAAAAAAGACAGACGGACTGCAGTCGAGCCGCTGCCGTTAGGCACCGCCACTTCCGAATGGCCTGCATCCCAAAATAAAACACGTTAGGAAAGATCTGTTTTATCTACTTAGTGTACTTCAGACAAAAGACACTCTTAAAGTTCAGGATTACATGCAAAATTTTACCGATATAGGAAGGCATTGGAAACACCTCACAACATGTGGAATTGTGTCACAGTATGAACCTGAATCTTCATGAAAGGAAAGAAGAAAATTGGTGCTGACAGGATTGAGAAAGGATCAATTCCTTACAAATTATCAGTTCAATGTAGCTGTTAATAATAGAATTATATTTGTTTTCAAATATTTTTTTTTGAATGGTACCAAAAATAATTTATTTTCTCGCTGGATGAACTATTGATCTCTCTATACATGAGCTCTTTTTCCTGATCAAGGCATTTTACATTCCTGTCATCCATCTACATTGGATGCTAAAATCTGCAATAGATCATGCAGGACCATGTTGCTAGGTGACAGGCTAATAACGATAACAGCTCAGCATTGTGCAGTGTCTTCTCTGAAGGATGTCAAGGAAGGATAAACCAAGGTGACAAATACACCTGTGGCCTGCTTTTTTGGGATTCAAAATCTTCATTCTTTCTCCATCTTCTCTCGCACACTCTATTTGCCCAAAAATGTCTCCGACTCCTTGTAAGAGGATTGCTATTTTTATCTGGATTATCATGTGACTGTCACCTGAAGGATATGTGTTTGCACTTCAAATACAGCTAAGTGTAAATGAGTTTGTCTGCTGAGTCCAGTTGACAATTTGAAAGCTAGCATTCATGTACAATTAAACCTAAAAAGGTACAGAATGTTGGTGTGCAAGGTTTGTAGTTTGTCATGGAGTCTTTATCCATAGCCTTTTTTAAATTATTTGACAAGACATGAGCATTGCTACCACAGCCATCACTTATTATAAACTGCTAACAACACCACACTCTCCAAATCTGTCCTGGTCTCTCTGATAAACATCAAGTCAAGAGGAAAATTATACTTGATTATGCAAAGTAACTTTATGGTAGGTGCCATTTCCTCTGATGTAGTTTAGTTGATATTAGATGTAACAGAGAACAGAACAGAGACAAGTTTCCCTGGGCTGGATTGAATTAAGGAGAGAAGTAGCTTGTTATTGAAGACACAATGACAGATGTTTCCAAATTAGCTTGGTGTGCAATAGGGAAGCACATCTACATCTGGCCCATAGGGGGATACATCCATGTTTATACATCTTTGGACATCCAGCCAGGGCATGCTTCCCAACTGCTGCTTTGCCATATTTGCCATATCCACTCAATACCAATAGTGAAACTTTAGAGCCACTCAACCTCATTAAAACATTTTAATTGCCATCTTCATTTGACAACTCAACCTTCCTCAATGTAAATTAGAAGAGGAAGAAGATGGCACAGTGGCGCAGCTGCAAGTACTGCTGCCTCACAGCACTGGAGACCTGGGTTCAATGCTGACCTCTGCTGTCTGTGTGGAGTTTGCACGTTCTCTCTGTGATCATGTGGGTTTCTTCCAGATGCTCCAATTTATTCCCACATCCCAAATACTTGCACATTTACAGTTTGATTGGCTTTTGTAAATTACCCCAAGTGTGCAACGAGTGGATGATAAGGCAGGACAATGAAACATTAAACTAATGTGAATGGAGATCAACGTACAGTGTGGACTCAATGGACCAAAGGGCCTGATTCCATGCTGTACCTGTAAAACTAAAGTAAACATACTGTAAGTGGATTGATGACAGGTTACATATTAGAATATCTTCAATGTCTTCCACCTCTCAACCTGCCAACCAAATCTCCATCTACCCACAAGTTCTGAGATATTCCATTATAGAACACCATGTGACTCTGTGCTGTTTAACGTGACACGTTTATTCTTGAAACCGAGTGCTCTTATAAAACAATTCAGTTTGATTGTGTGTCATGGTAACCAGGGATTATTACCATGAATCCTTTTATTCTTTATTGAGTGGGAGTGCAGATTAAGATTCAGCATTCACCAGGAGAAGTTAACATGTTGCTTGAATAGACTGTTATATTCCATTAGCAAATTGTCAGTTCATTCTGTTTACATCCAATTATATTTATCACAACAACAAGGTGGTCTTTTATATATTGAGGTGTTCCAGTCAATTTATGTAATTACAGTAGATCATAGTTAGAGCAGTAGTCTATTACTCATGTCCTGTTCAAGTAACTGAATTATGTTGAAGACTGATGCTTGAAATCTGTGTAGGTTCTTACTGTGAGTATATGCAGTCATATTTGTATATAATTCCATTTACTAAAATGAGGTCAAATATTCATTTTCACATATGTTCTTGGTGTCAAGTTGTATGTTCGCTCAACGTAATGAAAACAGTGGTTGATTATAAAGACATTGTGAATCAATTTCTGCTAGACCACACCCTCCTGAATACGCCAGGGGGCCTGAAATAAAAAGTCAACAGCAGTGGCAATTGTAGCAAAAATTAAATAAAGCATTGCAGGAAATCTGAAATAAAAACAGAATGTTGGGGATAGTCGGTAAATTGATTAATTTCTGTGAAAAGAGGACTGTTTATTTTTCTCTTAATAATCGCTGCTTGTTTATTTTAAGCAGTGATTACTTCTTTACTAATCATAATCATAATAATAATCATAATCATACATTATTAGCCAAGCATGTTTTGTAACATACGAGGAATTTGATTTGCCATACAGTCATACCAATAAAAAGCAACAGCACACACAAAATACATTTTAAGATGAACATCCACAACAGTGACTCCTCCACATTCCTCACAGTGATGGAAGGCGAAAAAAAGTTAAATCTCTTCCCTTCTTTGTTGCGGTCGGGGGCCTCGAGCCTTCTGTTGACGGGACGATGTTGGCTCTCGTAGCCGGCGGTTGGGCCCTCCGCGTCGGGGCGATCAAGCTCCCGCATCGGGGGAATCTCAGCACCCTGTGCCGGGCGATCAGACCCCAGGTTGGGGCTGGTCAAACCACTTGCAACTTTGGAGCTTCCCGACATCACTGTACCCGAGACTGCAAGCACCTCGATGGTGAATTCCGCAGGAGCGCCAATCCCAGGCAAGGCCCTGCGTTGGGGCTCAAAGTCAGTCTCGAGCAAGGCTGTCAGCTCCATGATGTTAGGCCGCAGAGCGACAGGAGATACGATCCGGAAAACAAACGCATCTCCGGCAAGGTCCAATTGACAATGACAATTTGTAGAATACAGATCTTTAAATAGTTGAAGAGATAATTTATTTGGTAAATAAGTGAGCTTGTAAATATTCTTCTTCGTAGCATTCTAATACATAATGGTCTGGACTTTCCAGGCAAGAATGAAGAGGTAATGTTTCTCCGTGACGATGGAAAAGCTTATCACACTTGCAGTGGGCTTTGTGGTCCAGTGACAGTACTGTTATTAAGAGGCCGAGCAGCCCACAAAACCAGGAAGTAGAAAGCTGTGTTTCCCATGACATTGTTATATACTTACACGGAGCAAAATAAAGATTGATTGCTTAGACTGATGGATTGAGAAAAACATTTGTGCAATTTTCAAATGGAAATAGACTCTGTATTATATTTTTCAGAATTAGGGAGTTTGTTTGGAAGAAATTACAGTTATAGTTCACATTTAGAAAATCTGTTGCATGCCTTTCAATGAGGCAATGTTACACAATGATGTTGGGTTAATTGTGAGAGTAGCATGTAAGTTGATGATGCAGGCATAAAAGCAGTGCTTTGATTGCCTTGTTGAAGGCAGCAGCTGGGCACCTTGTGGTAGGTATGTTACAAAACTTACGTTCAGCGGCGCTGCAGTTCTGTCACTGGTCCTGTGCGCGACTTTGGTGCCTTTGAGGAGGGGGGCGGGATTAAAATGCCGTTTTCTCCTGCCTGTCCGAGATATATTTTCTCGGGCTGCTACCTAAGGTAAGTCGTTTATTTTACATATAAACTTGCTTCTTAGGATGACTTTAATCAAAATTTCACGTTGCGAAAATGTGATTTCGGCCCCATACGAACCGGCAGTGTTTTTCCTGCTGATATGGGGTTTAAATTTACCGCAAACCGCAACGTTCCAGTTGATCGCGTTGCAAAAAAACCCACTCGCAAGATGATTAAAATGGCCATTAATTTACGGGAATTAAACACAAAATTCCTTCCATTAGGCCTATAAATTCATGACAATGAGATTTAAAAATCATGTTATATTGTGAATTCTTGTGTGAATGTTATTTGGACACAGGCTATTTAAAAATGTTAACCTTTTCTTAAGAAATGGATAGATGTTTAGATCTAGTAATTGAATTTTGTAATTAGCTACAATTAGGTAACTAACTAATTATATGCTTTAATTTCAGGTCATCCAAGTAAGATTGTTTCATATTTGTTTCAGAATGCTTCAATCTATAATAACTGAAAAATTCTTTCAGTTCTCTTAATTTTTAAGAAGGTTATGGGCTTTTGACTGTCCTCGATCACAGCTTTTGAGTTGTCAATGGAAAAGTAATAGGGAACAAGATGCTAATTTCAGAGTATGAAAATGGCCATTACTTTTTTAATACAGAAGATATGAAAATGAATTAGGTGTCAAATTAAACTTCTTGTTATGCTTTATCTGATGGCATAAATTGCAGACTTGATTTGTTAAATATCAAAATTTTGTAACATTGCTACTTGTGGGGGTTCAAAGTTTCACGAACAACAACTTTCAAATTCATGGAATAATAGGAATGAAAATGCTGACTAACAGATTAGTCAACATTTTTTGAGAAAGAAACAGAGTTAATGGGAAATAATTTGCTTTGAAATACTGATAGTCGCAAAGATTTGAAATTTGCCCCCGAAACCTTCAGCAAATTCAAGGTTCCTGTGCTGCCGTGGTGCCCAGGACATGGTGTGGGCTCCACTGGCAGTTCTTGGTGTGGGCTCCACTGGCAGCTCCACTGTGCTGTGATTCAGTGGTTGGGCAGAAGATTGATTAGCTCCTTGCCACATACAATGGGGAATCTGCCCACTACATCTGTGCCATGTTAGAAGGCACAGGAAAAGAATAACTATTGTCTGATTGGGGAAAAAATAGTTGGAAATGAGAAGAGTTTATACAAGGCCCAGAAATTCAACTGCATTTCACCAGATTAAATGCTATGTGAAAATGAAAAATATTTTTAACACTTAACAAAACAATTTTGCATACTATTTTGGCTGTGATAGTGCTATTCATGTGATCATTTTTAGGTGATATTTGTGTGTTCATTAACTGTCCAGCACCAAACTCACCCAAGTGATGTCAATAGTAGTGCAATGCCCAAAATTAATCATCAGCAAGACTTTCAACTGTGTTGGTTTGAAAAAAACAACAGATGCTGTTCACTGGCAGAGCAAACACCTTTTACCAGCACAGATGTCTTGGAAATTGCTTTGTTTCATGGGGGCACTTACACAAACCCTGCCTTCATACCCAGCCTGCTGTATGAACTCCACATGGTGACAGATCTCTCTGCACATTGCTCACGTGGAAGACCGGGCCTTCATCACACCGGGCTATAACCAAAACTGCTTTCCCATAATCATTTGTCAAGGCCTTCCAAAGATTATATGAGGAGAGAGCTCATATACAGAGATTGAGCATAATCCATGCTCAATCTCTGTATTATTCTCATGAAACTACTTATTTTTTTTGCAGAGCTAAATCACCCTGCCAAGAATACTCTTCGAGGCGTAGCAGTCCATGAGTGACAACTGGCCCTTAAGTGGTTTATCCTGAAGCCCTATCCTTCAATTTGCCTGATGGCCTTTTGACTGCTCACTGCTATGAAAGTGCTTGAACTGTTTTAAATGTCACTGAAAATCAAGATGTTAAAGAATAGGTAGATTTAAATAATTACAAATAATAAAAATAATCAAACACATACAAACAAAGATACAAATTTAATTTGAAAACAGCTTTAATTCCTTATGACCTTATGAGATGTAGATATAGCATTGTCAAATGGAATGGACCTTCCTGATGTAGCGTTCATTAACCAATTATGTTATGTGGTCTTTTTCAGCAGATGTATCCTAAATTACCATAGAGCTAGGCCGGTTAGAATGAAGGTGAGGTTGACTTCCATTGTGAGAGGGGTGTGTGAGCAAAGGTTCACAAAATATGCCTCCTAGGCACAGGAGGCATTTGGGGGACAACCCTCCAGAAGGAATATCCAAAGTATCCCTCTTTAGTCAGAGTGTGGTGAATCTGTGGAATTTATTGCCACAGAAGGCTGTGGAGCCCAGGTCAATGGATATTTTTAAGGTAGAAATTCTTGATTAGTACTGGTGTCAGGGGTTATGGTGAGAAGGCAGGAGAATGGGGTTAGGAGGGAGAGACAGATCAGCCATGATTGAATGGTGGAGTCGACTTGATAGGTCGAATGGCCTAATTATGTTCCTATCACTTGTGATCTTACGAAGGAAGACAAGCGTCCAGCACCCAACACGTCATGCACTGAGGCTTCATGCGGAGCCAAGCTCTTGTCTACACTTCTCGGAGGCGCAACGTTTTTTAACAGGATGTGCTGCCACAGGGCAATCTTCATTCACATCTGCATCTTCTAGAAACCTTATGTAAATGCTCACACACCCTTCTCACATTGGAAGTCAACCTCACCTTCATTCTAACCGGCCTAGCTCTATGGTCATTTAGGATACATCTGCTGAAAAAGGCCACATAACATAATAGTAAGATTAAACGAGAACTTACCAGTTTGAAGTTTGATCTTTATTTTATGAGGAGTTTCAATGAGGGATTACGTGAAGAACCCATCCAGCCGCACACGCGTCAATCTTCAAAGCAGCAGAGTGAAATCACAGACAACAATTACTGAAGTATGATAGTAAGGTACATAAATACTAGAACTATCAGCTCGATCTTTTATGAGGGTGGGAGCGGAGGGCACGTAATCCCTCATCGTAACTCCTCATAAAATATAGATCAAACTTCAAACTGGTAAGTTCTCGTTTAATCTTACTATTTTACTTCGGAGTCACGTAAGTGACTACGTGAAGATTTCAAAGCTCTGTGATTTCACACTGTAGATTCAAATCCAGGCATCTCACGGCATTGACTGACTCTAAATAATTAAAGCAATCAACAATGCACAACCACAACATGGATGCAACCAGTTAATGGTTAATTTACACCATAATAGTACCCCCTTTATCACAAGAGGAATATTTAATACTAAATCCAAAATAGCACCACCAAATACAATCTAACATTGTAAATGTGATACCACACATAGACGTGGATCCGTAGGATATGCTGAAAACCCCAACTTACATCCTGTGATTCCAAGTCTACTCTATTTAAGCAAATCATAGACATAGAACACAATAGTATCTGTTGCTCTTTCCATCATGTCTATTCGTACTTTCTGCAATGTTTGCACTCTCTGTGCTAAAACCAGTGCCCTGAGCATGACTACCTTAATGGTAATTCAAGCCAAGGACAGCACTTTAATAGGTCCATTAACAAAAAAACATAACATATCTCTTACATTCCAGATTATTGTATACCTGTGTCTAGGAGGCTTAGAATTGAAAATTCCTTTCATAAATCTGCAGTCAAAAGGGTGTAACACTACAAGATTTTATTCTGATTCCTCCATAGATATGTAGTAAAGGCACTCCTTGCAGTAATCATAGCACTATAGCTTAACTGCTAATAAAATAAAGAGTTGACAGAAACTCTAACACTACTGATATGTCTATAGTGTGATATGTAATATTCTGCTTTAAGCAAAACATATCCCATTTCCTTATGTAAGAAATGTACTACTTCTGGGTAATATCCCTTCAGGTTGCAATAATATCCACAGTACAATCTGATAGTCCTCTTCCGATATATGGCACTCCTTAGAATCTGCAAATCAACAACCCAATACGATTATATAAAGGATGTGAATCATCCGTTATAGAGTGCACAAACAGATTAATTCTGTTTGGGAAATCATAAGAGGCTTTGTGATCATTTTTAACACCTGAGGGTACCATGGTTTTGTAGATCCAATCTGGTACCACCAATACTCCCTAAGCGGAGTCCTGTTTGCTCTTCTGTATATACTGTTAAATTACACAAAATGGAGAAAATGTACACAAACATTCTACCCCAATGCAGCGAGAAACATCCACCGCTACTGCCCCAGGATCAGGTTTCCATGACATATATTTAGGTAATTGGTGGTTAAGTCTGGATACAAACAAGTCATCAATCGTGCAACAATATTAAATTTGTCATGATCCAACATCCATTCTGTATTATCATTGAATTACATGACCTTGAGTCTGCAACTATATTGAATCTACCTCGTAGGTAGATTGCCAACCAAATATTTCTGGTAAACACCAGGTCCAGATCACATTAGCCAGTCTATTACAAGATTCTGACTCACACCACTTGAATGATTTGACATACGTTCTATTCCGTAGTGTCAATCTATACCTAAACATGCAAACTTTGCATATTAGAGCAATAAGCTTTAGGCCATAAAATGTTCCTAAAACTTTCATTAATGATCCCTTGTTATTGGGTCAAAGGTACTTTCTCCACATTCCATGTACCTCCACAGCTGGAAATACTTATAAGTATGACCTCAACTTAGAGCACTACAATTAGTGTGTAGCATAATGGAAGGTGTTCTTATAGAATTTTTCGAGAATGTAACTAATAGAGTGGATAGGGGAGAACCAGTGGATGTGTTATATCTGGACTTTCAGAAGGCTTTCGACAAGGTCCCACATAAGAGATTAGTAAACAAACTTAAAGCACATGGTATTGGGGGTTCAGTATTGATGTGGATAGAGAACTGGCTGGCAAACAGGAAGCAAAGAGTAGGAGTAAACGGGTCCTTTTCAGAATGGCAGGCAGTGACTAGTGGGGTACCGCAAGGCTCAGTGCTGGGACCCCAGCTATTTACAATATATATTAATGATTTGGACGAGGGAATTGAATGCAACATCTCCAAGTTTGCGGATGACACTAAGCTGGGGGGCAGTGTTAGCTGTGAGGAGGATGCTAGGAGGCTGCAAGGTGACTTGGATAGGCTGGGTGAGTGGGAAAATGCATGGCAGATGCAGTATAATGTGGATAAATGTGAGGTTATCCACTTTGGTGGCAAAAACAGGAAAGCAGACTATTATCTAAATGGTGGCCGATTAGGAAAAGGGGAGATGCAATGAGACCTGGGTGTCATGGTACACCAGTCATTGAAAGTAGGCATGCAGGTGCAGCAGGCAGTGAAGAAAGCGAATGGTATGTTAGCATTCATAGCAAAAGGATTTGAGTATAGGAGCAGGGAGGTTCTACTGCAGTTATACAGAGTCTTGGTGAGACCACACCTGGAGTATTGCGTACAGTTTTGGTCTCCAAATCTGAGGAAGGACATTATTGCCATAGAGGGAGTGCGGAGAAGGTTCACCAGACTGATTCCTGGGATGTCAGGACTTTCATATGAAGAAAGACTGGATAGACTCGGCTTGTACTCGCTAGAATTTAGGAGATTGAGGGGGGATCTTATAGAAACTTACAAAATTCTTAAGGGGTTGGACAGGTTAGATGCAGGAAGATTGTTCCCGATGTTGGGGAAGTCCAGGACAAGGGGTCACAGCTTAAGGATAGAGGGGAAATCCTTTAGGACTGAGATGAGAACAACTTTTTTCACACAGAGAGTGGTGAATCTCTGGAATTCTCTGCCACAGAAGGTAGTTGAGGCCAGTTCATTGGCTATATTTAACAGGGAGTTACATGTGGCCCTTGTGGCTAAAGGGATCAGGGGTTATGGAAAGAAGGCAGGTACGGGATACTAAGTTGGATGATCAGCCATGATCATATTGAATGGAGGTGCAGGCTCGAAGGGCCGAATGGCCTACTCCTGCACCTATTTTCTATGTTTCTATGTTTCTATTTTCAACCAGAATCTCTCTGGAGGCATTTGAGACACTCCTGATTCATTATAATATTCCAGTAATAACTGCAACTGGCAAATACATGGCCTGGCAAAATTGCCCTAAATTGTATTATCCATTTCTCTGTCCATGCTTACTGTAAATGCTGATAATGCAGCAGTCTAAATTCTACAGCTGAAAATAAGCAATGGTTTGCAAAGTAGGCTTGCTTCCTGCCCAATTGAGGGTTGGTGCTCTGTAATGAGCTTAATGCAACTTCCAATTAAATGCCTAATTGAGGGTTGGTGCTCTATAATGAGCTTTATACAATGGTTGGTGCTCTATAATGAGCTTTATACAACTTCGAATTAAATGCAGCCTTAATCCTTAGGCGGAATCACAAACATGTGTTCTCATTTAATACTGGAACCCAAATAATCAATAACTGTGTTTGGTAATTGTTTAGATTTAACTGGATGGTTAATAAATCTCCAAAGTGAGCTTGTTTCTTAACACTCATGGTTCTGTTGTAGTCCGAATTTTTCCTACAATCAGAATATAGAAATAGGCCATTACCAAATGGCCCTGAGTTCTTAATAATGCTAAGATTAGATCCAACAACCTGGCAAATAGTCTCAGGGCTGAGACTAACCCTTAATACAATGCTTTAAATTGCCATAATTGACTCATCCAGTAAAATTAAAAATATCTATTATTATTTACCATATACAGTCACACAGTAAAATGCATTTTCTTGAAATTGGCTGCATAACATTGACACATGTTCCAAACTGTTTATTATACTGTACAAAAAAGGGTTAAAACTTGTCAGATCTAGAATAGTTCTACACCCACCATCCTTTCTTGCTCTCATAACATACTTGGCATCAATTGATGGTAATGGTGAACTGACTTCTTAATCATCCCTTTTTTCACAATATTTCATGTTTTGTCTGAATCTACATATTCTCTTATATTGAGAAATATGTGTCCGGTTTCAAATACCTTAGTAAGAGAAACCAAATATGGGTAGAATTACATTCTAAACCCCACAATACTGTACAGTATAAATATATCAAATTGCCATCTTTCCCAACTTGTAAGTGTAAAACATTTAATATGTTTCTTACAGAACCAGACCTCCTACCTCAGGGTTTGCCTATGGCAATTGTTATCCCCTAATCTTAGTGGAATATTGTAACCTCCACATATCTCAGGAGGAGTGCGCCTACAATGCACATATGGGAAAAACCAATTTGATCCTTCACTATCCCCAGTCACCACGTATTGGTAGGGAAAACTGCCTTTAATTTGATCTGGCAATCACACCAGATCATTCATTTTTTGGCTAGATCTTTCTAAAACAGATTATTAGGCAATTTAAATATTAGATGGTGTACAGAGCCCCCAAACGTAGGGTATATATTAGGTCTTATAGCACTTTTATAAATACAGTTATTTCAAAGTGCGCACTACACATGAGTGCTAATTCAACCTTGTTGTGATCTCCATGCTCTCCATCCAACCTTTGGTCAAAAAGCCGTAATGCCTGACCAGTAATTTCAATACCCTCTCCCCCGCTGAGACTGCTTATAATGCCCAATACTGCGGGTTTCATATTTGTAGACAGCTCATACATGGTTAGAACCTGGAGCTGCTGGGAGAGTAAGTATTTTATTGACATAGTTAATTTATCTCCCAATGGTACCCCTCATATTATTGGAACCACAACTTTTACATATTGTGCCAATTCTGGTCCTTTGGGCTCTGTTATTGGGCTCTAGTCCTCATATGATTTGTTTACTGAATCTTTGTATGAAATAATCCTCCTCATGGAGGGGCAAATTGACATCCTGCTTCAGGTGTTTCTAGCGCTGGTTCTCCCATAGGCCTACGCATAGTAAACCCTTTTCCAGGTGCTCGCTGTGCGGGCTCTCCTGTAGGCCCATGCGTAGGCAGCCCTCTTTCAGGTGCTGCTGGCGCTGGCTCACCTGTAGGCCAACGCTTAACTGCCTCTCCAGATATAGTTGGCGCTGGCTCTCCTGTAGACCAACGCATAAAAAATGCCTTTAACCAGGCATTGCTCACACTGGCTCACCTGTAGGCCAGCGCTGAACTGGACATTCCCAAATACTCCCTACACTGGCTCTCCCTTAGGCCAACACTGAGCCGGACCTTCTAAAGCACTCCATACGCTGGCTCTCCTGTAGACCAATGCTAAGTCTGGACCTCCGCCAGGCACTCCCTGCGCTGGCCCTGTACGGACAAGGCTAATCCGGACCGTCCCCAGGCACTTCATACGCTGGCTCTCCTATAGGCCAACGTTAAACCTGGACCTTCCCCAGGGATTCCCTGTGCTGCCTTGCAACGCGGTTCTGAATATAACAAACTAGCTACTTGAATCGGGGATATTCCGGTCTGACTTTCCAGTCTACTGGCCACCTCTATTTCTTATGCGCTCTAATGGCGCTACAACGGTAAATATCTTTAGCCTTTTAAAAAAAAATTTAAAGGGCGCACGCTACTCGCAGACCCGCTGTCTTACTTGAGTTCTCTGCGGTACACCTCTAAATCCTTTCTTTTTCTGACTTGTGTTTTCCCAACTACAAGTCTTCTGAAGAAATCGACCTGAAAAACGTAAGTAAACACGTAAAGGCCTGTCTCACAAGTTTGCGGTCATTGGCGGCGAAACAGGAACTATCTACCGCTCCTGGGCCGCCAGAGACCGCGGGCTCGGTCAAACGCACAGTGCCGAGGCCGTGCGGCGTTGTTCCCAACACCGCACGGTGCTAATAAAAACCCAACACTGTCCAAAAATATGTTCCTACCACACAGCCGCCGCCAGTGAGGCACGAGTGTGGCACGGTCACCGCCACAGCCGCCGCCAGTGCGGCATGAGCGCCGTGAGTCGAACCTGCACCGGCACAGCCTCCGCCAGTGAGGCATGTGTGCGGCATGGCCGCCGCCACAGCCGCCGCCAGTGAGGTATGTGTGCGGCACGGCCGCCGCCACAGCCGCCGCCAGTGGGGCACGTGAGGTACGTGTGCGGCACGGCCGCCGCCACAGCCCCGCGATCCGAAAGACGTCATCAGTCGAAATCGCAAGCTCGTGGAACCGGCCGTACTTGGCCCCCCGCGCAGCATCCGTGTGGCGCTCTCGTGGTTGCCGTGCGGTCCCCTCTTCCGGCGATGCCGCACTTCGCAGCCAACGACCGCAAACCCGTGGGACAGAACCTTTACCTTCAAATTTTTTACTTACTGATTTGGAGGAGCTCTGATCACTCCAAACACATCGGCACTATCCTATGCGTCTGACGATATGACACGTGTGCGGCTGGACGGGTTCTTCACGTAGTCACTCACGTGACTCCGAAGTAAAATTGGTTAATGAAAGCTACATCAGGAAGGTCCATTCCATTTGACAATGCTATTTCTACATCTCATAAGGTCATAAGGAATTAAAGGTGTTTTCAAATTTAATTTGTATCTTTGTTTGTATATGTTTGATTATTTTTATTAATTGGAATTATTTAAATCTACCTATTCTTTAACATCTTGATTTTCAGTGACATTTAAAACAGTTCAAGCACTTTCATAGCAGTGAGCAGTCAAAAGGCCATCAGGCAAATTGAAGGATAGGGCTTCAGGATAAACCACTTAAGGGCCAGTTGTCACTCATGGACTGCTAGGCCTCGAAGAGTATTCTTGGCAGGGAGATTTAGCTCTGCAAAAAAATGTGGTTTCATGAGAATAATACAGAGATTGAGCATGGATTATACTCTGTATTACATCGTAATGTTAAACTACTGTGACACATTGTAATGTTATACTTCTGTGCCACACCCCATTACAGTTAATGCATTCACAACATCCTAAATGTCAGGAAAAGACCTAAAAGTCTGCCCAAACTACCTCTCCTCCCATCCTGTACACATCATTTGTAATTATGGACCTGAGCTTCATGACAAAATAAATCAGTGGCACTGATCTATGTAGGTGTAATATAACCAATGTTACAAAATTTTGAGATTTAAAAAATAAAGTCTGCAATTTTTCCCATCAGATAAAGCATAAAAAGAAGTTTAATTTGACACCTAATTCACTTTCATATCTTCAGTATTAAAAAGGTTATGGCCATTTTCATACTCGGAAATTAGCATCTTGTTCCCTATTACTTTTCCAATGACTTAACACAAAAGCTGTGATCGAGGACAGTCAAAAGCCCATAACTTTCTTAAAAATTAAGATAACTGAAATAAATTTTCAGTTATTATAGATTGAAGCATTCTGAAACAAATATGAAACAATCTTACTTAGAAGACATGAAATTAAAGCATATAATTAGTTAGTTACCTAATTGTAGCTAATTACAAAATTCAATTACTAGATCTAAACATCTATCAATTTCTTAAGAATAGATTAAAATGTTTAAATAGCCTAAGTGTCCAAATAACATTCACACAAGAATTCACAATATAACATAATTTTTAAATCTCATTGTCATGGATTTACAGGCCAAATGGAAGGAATTGAATGTTTAATACCTGCAAGTTAATGGTCATTTAAATCATTTTGCGAGTGAGGTTTTCTGGAACGCGATCATTTGGAACGTTGATTTGCGGTGAATTTAACCCCGTATCGGCATGGAAAATTCTGCCGTTAGTTTGGGTGAAAGAATCACCGTTTCGCATGAAAAAATATTAATTAAAGGCTTCTTAAGAAGCACTTTTATACATTTTAAATAAACCACTTTCGTTTACCTGTCCCGTGTGTGAAATCCGTCCCCGTTGTCGGCGTTGACGGCTTTCGAAGCTGATTTTAAAATGACTCCAGCGCTGACATTGTCGATTTAATAAAAATAAAAAATACACAAAACGCCCCTAGGAACGATTTTTCAGCAAACGCTTGTACTCCAACAAAATATAATACAGGACAAGGTAGGAGAAACCCGCGTTTTAAACCCGCCCCCCCCCCTTAAAGGCGCCTAAATCGCGCACACGGCCAGTGGCAGAATTGCAGTGCCGCTGAGGGTAGGTATTGTAACATACCTAACCAATCCAACAAAATATTTCTAGGATCTTCTATTTCCGTTACAAATTCCCGGCATTCACAATATTTGAAGTCTCTAATTTCTATCTTCTCCATTCAAATCTTTGGAATTAGAGAGAGGAGACATGTGCAGATGAGTTGCAGAGGAAATGACTCACCACCTATGTGGTGATGAATTGACTAGTGCTGGCCAAATAGCTAATGTGCCAATATCAGATTGCTTGCAGAATGCAACAGGGTGATTTTTAACCACAATGACATTGTGAGCTCCATCCAGGAGTTGACGCTGCCTTAACTGGTGGAATGCTGTTAGTTGGTGCTGACTTGCACTCCACTTGGAATATGTGGTACTCTACAATTTCACCAGGCAGCTACTGAGCAACACTTCAACACCAGTTTCAGAGGTGAAAGGTCCTTATCCACCAATTGCAACACTTATCTATGGAATATTACCCAGTTTCCAGGATATTTTTCATTTAAAGCAAGTCCCACCCAGAAAATTGCCCCATCGTTTCCGGGATGGAATAATCCTTGTTACTTATCTTCACAAATTGCACTCATTTACAGGTTAATTTTGGTATAGTTATTAAATCATTTAAAGTAATTTCTAACAAAGTGACTTCAAGCAGGTTGATTGGGACAATGATTAAAGATGCATATTTTCTGTGATTAATCATGAAAAATGGCTTAACCACCTGTACTCTCTTTGTGTAGTTTGCAGGCTCTCATTATGAATAGTAAGATTAAATGAGAACTTACCAGTTTGAAGTTTGATCTTTATTTTATGAGGAGTTACGATGAGCGATTACGTGAAGAAGCCTGCTAGTGCGCATGCGCGCCAATCTTCAAAGCAACAGTGTGAAATCACAGATAACAGTAGTTGAAGTGACATAGTACGATTAGAGAAAACTAGAACTACCAGATGACCTTCATGATACGAGGGTTGGGAGTGGAGGGCACGTAATCGCTCATCGTAACTCCTCATAAAATAAAGATCAAACTTCAAACTGGTAAGTTCTCGTTTAATCTTACTATTTTACTTCGGAGTCACGTGAGTGATTCCGTGAAGATTTCAAAGCTCTGTGATTTCATGCCATGGAAAAGTCCACACAAACACAACTGCATCAATTGACCACAGATAAGGGAAACATTGATAATGCATACAGACATGACATGGATTTAAAACATGCTGATGCTATTTAATGAACAAATAATAATAGTAAACTCTCTCATCCAGGAGGAACTATAAAATAGAACCTAAAATAGAGTTGGCAAATACCCCCGGTCTGGCTATGGGTTATTATAAAATATTTTGAAAGTTTGTTCGTTAGACCATCTGTTCGTTTTAACCACCTGGATGTCTGAACTGTTACCTTCTTATGAGGTTTTTCGTAACTAACAAACATTGCTAGTATCAGAGCCTCTAAGGCTCTAGGTGACCTTGATGTATTGTTGTAAATGTGTGACCACACATAACCGAAGGTCCATGGGGTATGCCATGATAACTAGCTTGAGACCTGACGCCCCTGGGCTGCTCTACTTAACAAAGTCATAAACATAAAATATTATATTATTTGCAGGTGTAACCATCCTGTCCAGTCGCAATTTATGTAGTGACTGGACCCGTTGCGCTGAGACCAGCTCCCTGAGGATAACTACCTTATGAGAGCCGGGCCAAAGATAAGGATGTAGCTGGAGCCCCCTGGTGAGGTAGTGTTAACACAATGTCAATATCCCATACTTCCGTGTGCTTGGGCCTGGGAGAACTTGTGTTAAAGATATCCTTTATAAACTGGATATCAGAGGGTGAGACCCGACAGAGTGGGTCCCGCTCGCTGCAGCAAATATGATGAGAAGGCATGTTGGGCTCAGTTAATGGCTTTATAACTAAATTTATTGTCAAGGACCCATTTGAAATGAACTCCAATACGTCAGTAATCCGTGCTGTATTATATGTAACATAGTATTTAAACAAAACGCTTCCCATCTCCTGAAGAGGAAATCTACTGATTTTTTGGTGCTATCCCTGCACTCTGCAGTGAGCACAAACATTGATTGGTCTGACAATCCAAGCCGCAGGAGCAGTCTTCTCAGTGTCTGGAAGTCAATGAATTGATTTTATCATGCAGGGGCTGGTTTCCCGAGTCACAGGCTGAACCAGCAATGTTTTATGTTTAGAATAACCATATAAGGTTCCATTATATTCCCAACATAAGCGGGAACCATGGCTGCATAGGCCAGTCAGACAGTACGAAAAACCCTGAAGTGGGATCTTGCTGAATTTATTGCAAGACCCGACTGATGAGGCAAAATGAAGAAAAGACATAAAAGAACATTCCTCCCCCGTGTAGCGAGAATATATCTCTCACCACTGCGAACCACATATTTTTGCAACCGGTGAATGAGCCTGGATACAAACATATCGATATTCGGTGTTCCATCGAGCCATAATATCATAAAATACTTTGTGATCCAACACCATTCTGTGTTGTCATTGATTTTATGTGATGATACACCAGCGCCAAATGAGGTTAGGTAAATATGACAGGATACTTTGACTGGATTGCACCCATGTGACTAACATATGCCACCACCACAGTGTATCAACTTGTAATTGAGCATGCAAATTATGCATATTGGCACAATAACCCTTTAACCCATAGAATGCACATAGTGTCTATAGGTAGTTGACACCAATAACTGAAGAATTGGTAACTCATACAAATCCCATCTGCCTCCGTGACTAGAGATGGCATTCGTAATTTTCCATCTTTGAGCACTAGCATCAGTATGTAATATAACTGAAGATTTAGTGATCAAAACCTACTGGAGCAAAGCTGAATGCTGTTCATCCACCATTGTGTCTTTGGTAGCTTCAGCTGGTAATAGCATAGGTCTGTTAACAATGACCTGCATGGCACCTGAGAGGTTACAACTTCGCACATTGTAAGTTCTGATAATGCAAAGGCCCAATTTGCACAGCTAAAACACAGCTGCTATATTGCCAATTACACTTGATGAATAGAAGGCTGTTTCATAACAACAAGGTTGTTACAGGCTTCTATTGTTTCCAATCACTTGCCCCAGGGTGGAGTCACAGACAAATTAATAATTAAAGGTAAATCCCAATAATCAATAACACTAGTTGGTATCAACTTACATTTAACTGGATGAATGAGGAACCTCAATTTCTCAATTATAGTTTGCAGATGAAACAGTTGATTTTAGCAAAATACAGCGTTTAGAATATCATCCAGCTAAGCCAGAACAAGTGTTTTTGAGCTTTTGGCAGTCCAAGCACCAGTTTAGTCATTTGGTAAATAATCTGGGAGCTGAAGTTAACCCATTTTGCAACCCTTTAACTGTTATAATTGTCCTATCCAGATAAATTTCAAATGTCTCCGGTGATCCCTGAGAATGGAATCAGTTGTTTAACAGGAACGAAGTTCCATATTCTTAAAAGTCTATGTTGCACATGCGAGTTAAATCAAGGATGAACCGACATCCTCCATCGTTCACAATAAACACGCCATGCCTTCCATAATTCCGTGCCTGCCTTGAACGACAACTCTGACCAGATTCCCAAGCCTGTCTCGAAAGATAATTCTGGCCATAATACTGAGCCTGCCTCGAAAGACAACTCTGGCCATAATACTGGGCCTGCCTTGAAAGACATCTCCGGCCATAATTCTGAGCCTGCCTCGAAAGACAACTCTGAACATATTTCCGAGCTTGTCTCGGAAGGCAATCCTGGCCGTAATACTGAGCCTGCCTCGAAAGACAACTCTGTCCCAATTCCAAGCCATGCTTGGAACCCTTATATACTGTGCAAAATAAGCCAATCACATGTTATCATTTAGTTTATAAACGGATCTGAATCTCATGTTATCATTGTCATTTGTACAAAAAACAAGTATAAATATTACCAACTTGTAAATGGTCCACAAACCCCATGTTTCGGAAGAACCAGACCCACCTACCTCCATGGTTAACGGTGGTCTTATGGTAAGCCCAAAGGCCCCTGATGTGGGTTCTATTCCCGTCCTTGATTGGAGAGTAGGACTGGTAGGGTGTGTGGATTCCTTATTTCCTGAGACCGGCTTAGACCTTGGCCCGAAAGGCCTCTGCCCAGCTTTCTAGCTGCCACCAGCTTCAGTGAACTGCTTACTGCTGATGAGGCGTGGGGTGTGTCATTGCCGAAATGATGAAGCTTTGTTCGTCGTTGGTACTTTGATTAGGCCAACAGCTTTTGCTTCCTCATCCAGGTATACCTGTTGGATATGTCTTACCTGAAGAGAAGATTTGGCGGCTGGTTTCATTTCCTGGATTTCATGCCTCCAATGTCACCCCTGATAATGCTGTTCACTGCCGGCACTTGTAGCGTGAGGGGAACCCTGGCCCCTTCCGGGTTTTCTGCCAACGGCTGGAACCAACTCTTCCGGCAGTAACCCCTTCATTTGCGAGTATTTCATTGGAGCCATATGCATGTGCTCCAGTATGTTCCATGGACATATTTTAGAATTTGAAGTCAGTTACACACTGACCACTCGCACTCCCCTTCACAGAGAGGGAGATTCGTAGGCAGCCCGGAAAACAGGTGCTGCCGCAGGCCCCTGAGGATACCTGCACTGACATGGCCCCTCCTACAGACCTATATCAGAATTTTTGCTCTGAGTCAGGCAGGAACTGACCCCGAATGCTCCCCTCCTCAGAGAGGGAGACATTGTGCAGCCCTGAAACAGGTGCCGCTGCCGCGGGCCCCCGAGGAGACCCGCGCTGATAACTCCCTCCTTTGGAGTATCATTGTGGATCAACCTCTCCATCAGGGGCTCCATGTGTGTTTAGACGTCTGCAGACGCAACCCATTGAAGGAGGGGAACCCTCCTGGCCCGACTCGTCCGAGTCCAAAGGCGTGACTGACTTACTCCTGGTTTTACCCCTTTTCTAGGGCACCGTAGTGGTCTGGGAGCCGCTGACCACACTCTCAGCGACTCGGGTGGCGAGACCGACTTACCCCTGGTTTTACCCCCTTTCTGGGGCACCATAGCGGTCTGGGAGCCACTGATCGGACTTTCAGCGACTCGGGTGGTGAGACCGACTTACTATTGGCTTTTACCCCCTTTCTGGGGAACCACAGCAGTCTGGGAGCCGCTGACCCTATTGTCAGCGAGTTAGGTAGTGAACCCGACGGCCGTCGGCTACCCGCGCTTCCGCGGTCCGGACCGGGATCTCCCCACGGTCCATAACCGGTTTCCCCGTGGCCCTCTGGACTTCGCCCTTGAAATAGAATCCAGCAGGCAAACTCTGTAACAAAGCTCCCTGCAAGACAAAACACAGAACCTGGAAATAAGTTTTAAAACATACCTGCAGGTTTACATATACCGCTGGAAGGAGCAGCGCGCCTGCCAGTCAGTCGTTGCGCCATGCGCCAGACGTAATGACGCGCATGCACACTAGCGGGCTTCTTCACGGAATCACTCACGTGACTCCGAAGTAAAATCTGTAGATTTGCGTCAAAATGCACCAGTTTTCTCCCACATAGAAACATTGAAACATAGAAAATAGGTGCAGGAGTAGGCCATTTGGCCCTTCGAGCCTGCACCGCCATTCAATATGATCATGGCTGATCATCCAACTCAGTATCCTGTACCTGCCTTCTCTCCATACCCCCTGATCCCTTTAGCCACAAGGGCCACATCTAACTCCCTCTTAAATATAGCCAATGAACTGGCCTAAAACTACCTTCTGTGGCAGAGAGTTCCAGAGATTCACCACTCTCTGTGTGAAAAATGTTTTTCTCATCTCGGTCCTAAAGGATTTACCCTTTATCCTTAAACTGTGACCCCTCGTCCTGGACTTCCCCAACATCGGGAACAATCTTCCTGCATCTAGCCTGTCCAACCCCTTAAGAATTTTGTGAGTTTCTATAAGATCCCCCCTCAATCTTCTAAATTCTAGCGAGTACAAGCCAAGTCTATCCAGTCTTTCTTCATATGAAAGTCCTTACATCCCAGGAATCAGTCTGGTGAATCTTCTCTGTACTCCCTCTATGGCAAGAATGTCTTTCCTCAGATTTGGAGACCAAAACTGTACACAATACTCCAGGTGTGGTCTCACCAAGACCCTGTACAACTACATTAGAACTTCCCTGCTCCTATACTCAAATCCTTTTGCTATGAATGCTAATATACCATTCGCTTTCTTCACTGCCTGCTGCACCTGCATGCCTACTTTCAATGACTGGTGTACCATGACACCCAGGTCTCGTTGCATCTCACCTTTTCCTAATCGGCCACCATTTAGATAATAGTTTACTTTCCTGTATTTGCCACCAACGTGGATAACCTCACATTTATCCACATTATACTGCATCTGCCATGTATTTGCCCTCTCACCCAGCCTATCCAAGTCACCTTGTAGCCTCCTAGCATCCTCCTCACAGCAAACACTGCCCCCCATCTTTGTGTCATCGGCAAACTTGGAGATGTTGCATTCAATTCCCTCGTCCAAATCATTAATATATATTGTAAATAGCTGGGGTCCCAGCATTGAGCCTTGCGGTACCCCACTAGTCACTGCCTGCCATTCTCAAAAGGACCCGTTTACTCCTACTCTTTGCTTCCTGTTTGCCAGCCAGTACTCTATCCACATCAATACTTAACCCCCAATACTGTGTGCTTTAAGTTTGTATACTAATCTCTTATGTGGGACCTTGTCGAAAGCCTTCTGAAAGTTCAGATATAACACATCCACTGGTTCTCCCATATCCACTCTACTAGTTACATCCTCGAAAAATTATATAAGATTCGTCAGACATGATTTACCTTTCGTAAATCCATGCTGATTTTGTCCAATGATTTCACCGCGTTCCAAATGTGCTGCTATCCCATCTTTAATAACTGACTCTAGCAGTTTCCCCACTACCGATGTTAGACTAACTGGTCTGTAATTCCCCATTTTCTCTCTCCCTCCCTTTTTAAAAAGTGGGGTTACATTAGCTACCCTCCAATCCTCAGGAACGACTCCAGAATCTAAGGAGTTTTGAAAAATTATTACTAATGCATCCACTATTTCTGGGGCTACTTCCTTATGTACTCTGGGATGCAGCCTATCTGGCCCTGGGGATTTATCGGCCTTTATCCATTCAATTTACCTAACACCACTTCCCGGCTAACCTGGATTTCACTCAGTTCCTCCATATCATTTGACCCGCGGTCCCCTGCTATTTCCGGCAGATTATTTATGTTTTCCTTAGTGAAGACAGAACAAAAGTAGTTATTCAATTGGTCTGCCATGTTCTTGTTCCCCATGATCAATTCACCTGTTTCTGACTGCAAGGGACCTACATTTGTTTTAACTAATCTCTTTCTCTTCACATATCTATAAAAACTTTTGCAGTCAGTTTTTATGTTCCCTGCCAGTTTTCTTTCATAATCTATTTTCCCTTTCCTAATTAAGCCCTTTGTCCTCCTCTGCTGGACTGAATTTCTCCCAGTCCTCTGGTAGGCTGCCTTTTCTGGTTAATTTTGTGCTTTATCTTTTGTTTTGATACTATCCCAAGGATGTGCTGATTTCTAGGTTAATTATCTATTGTAAATTACATCCGATGTGAAAGGATGGCAGGAGAGTCAAGTTGAATTGATAATCATGTAAGACAGAAATAACCCACGAGTGGTTCTGTGAGCCAGTATTGACTCAATGGGCAAAATTGGCTCCTTCTATACCACAGGGGAAAATTGAAATATTTTTTACAGAAACAATAAGGAAAAATTAGAACCTGTATTTGTTCTGTATTTTGCAATGCTCAGGTGAAAATGAATGGAAGTAGGAAAATGAAAACATCTTTAAAATATGCAGTTTTTTGTAAAGGTCAGACTCAGAGGCAAAGTGTTTTGACAATGCCATAGCTGACAAAATGGTTAAGTTAATTTAAATCAATATTTCTCTTGCTTTTGTGTCTTTCAATAGGATGACACTGATTAATGACAAACCTGTAACATCAGCATGGGAGGGACCCTGCCATTACCACATCACATATGTTACTTGCTGCTTAGTTTTGAAGCAACTCTATTCATTTATGTTGGATGTTCTGACTTTCATTGCACTGAAGTCAACAGTTTCACATTGTCATTTAGAATTCCTGCACAAAATAAACCTGCCTTTAATGCTGCTGTGAAATATCAATCACCTTTGCCACAATCCCTGACATTTAAGGAGATGGTAATATCACAGATAAAGTTGAAAGTCACTCCTGGATAATTCTGACGTTCCAGGAATGTTTGAGCTTCATTGTGATCAAACTGCTCACAGTGTTTAGTCTCATGGACTGCACTTAAGCTTTGAAATTCAGATCTAAATCCTGCATTCTTCACTAGGATGCAATGAACTGAATTAGGTACCATCCACTCAGTTTATCTAATTCATTATTTCAGAACACCAGCACTCAGTTGACCTGGAGTACCAGTTAGCAGGCTTGGATTTGTTTATAGGGAATGGAAATAATATGTTAATTGAACAAGAGGTTGTCCCGTGAGGTTGCAGTTAAGCTGCACTTACAATCAAGTTAGCATTCTGGTGTGTTGTGTGGTCTTGACCTGAACATATTCTGTAAATTACAAGACTAAACATGAATAAAACATTTAGTTCCCCACTTTAATGAATGCCTAGTGTACGTAAATTTGCAAAATATGGGCACTCGCTAAATTAATGTGGGTGATATCTTTGCCTTTGTCAATTACTATCACTATTTTTACAGAATTTTACCCTAGTTTCAAAGAATTGATCAGTAAGGCTATATCTGGCTGTTGAAAGGAAGAAAAATATTGTTTTTTTTCCTGTCAAATAAGACAAGGCTAAGTAAAAGCTGCCTATCATTTGGTGGATCACCTGTAGGCTGACAAGAGCTAATGGATCAAAATTGGCCAATCTTGTTGCATCTGTCATTTTAGCTTCCCGAAAATTTTGAAAAAAAACAGCTTCCCAAATGGCTCAAAAGGTGCTGCATTTTCAAATGCCCCACTCCTGAGTGACAAGAATTCAAGAATGACGATTGGAAAGGGCAGTAAGACAAATGTTTTGAAAAGTCAAACATTTGCCTGAAGCTCACAATGTTGAACTAATTTACCAGATTGTTCAATTGGTTGCTCTCAGAGTCCTCTGCTGCAACTTTACATGTTGTGCATTTACTCTCAAGTATTGAATATTAATGAATATAAATCCAGTCAAGTTCAAAATTAAATATTAAACACCAAACATACATAATTCTTTGTGCTTTGGGAGTGATACAGATTAAGGACAGTTGAGTTGAATTGTCTGGCTGCTGAAACCGATGATAGATCTAAACATTATCTCCATGATCTCTAAACACATCCAATCTATTCTGAGTCCCAAAACAGAAGCAAACTGCTGACCCATGCAAGGAATAGCACAGCACCTCAATTGGCAAAGAATAAGCAAGGCACAAACTCCAGACTTTATCTCATCTGAACAGTCAAATGGGAAGATTTACTGGCTCAGACTTCAGAGGTCAGGCAGCCTCGTGATGGCAATGCACAAGAAGAGGCAGGATTGCCATTATAATATCTGGGTCATTGGACCCATTTGGTTTTTCTTTGGTATACTGCAGCAGTCCTCCCACTGATTAAAAAATGTACACATTTTCAGGAGTGGCAAATGTTGTACTGCACTAGCTACAGGAGTTCACTTGATCAGGGATTTGGGGGTAATTTTCAATGATAAATAACATCTGAACAAATCTTGATTTTGAACACATTCTGAATGGTAAGAAACTATTTTATTTAACTTATCCTGCAGAATAAAAGTTCTACTATCCCTTGAATAAACTCTGTAGAAAGAGAGAAACAAGCCTTTTACTCCAGTATTATATTAGCTTCAGAGGCCAGTGTCATGTTCAGAGAACAGCAAAAGAGCTCATAACTGACTCCGGAGAAAGTAACTCGACTGGATCTAGCTGTGTTTGTGGTGCAAGTGACCTTATTCCAATGTCAGTTCCCATGTCAAAGCCAAAGGGAACTTGGTTTGGATTGTCATCAACTGGTGAAGATCAGTCTGAAGAAGAGCCTCCACCCAAAACATTGTCTGTCTATTTCCCTCCACAGATGCAGCCTCACCTGTTGAGTTCTGCAAGCAGTTTGCTCTTTGCTCAAGTTTCTAGCATCTGCAGTCCCCTATGTTGCCAGGT
This sequence comes from Malacoraja senta, assembly GCA_038087875.1. Classification (NCBI taxonomy): domain Eukaryota; kingdom Metazoa; phylum Chordata; class Chondrichthyes; order Rajiformes; family Rajidae; genus Malacoraja; species Malacoraja senta. Next base: position 189,174,140 of record CM075977.1, read on the forward strand.
AAAGAGGTATATTTACTAGGGATTTTAACCATTCAACAGTATTCAAAAGAATGTTGAAGGGTCTCGACCCGAATCATCACCCGTTCCTTCTCTCCAGAGATGCTGCCTGTCCCTCTGAGTTACTCCAGCATTTTGTGTCTATCTTCAAAAAGAATGTTGCAACCTGAAAATCTAGTTAATATATTGTATGTACTGAAATTTTATTAAGATAAAAGTAAACAATAATGAAAAGATAGAAATCAATATATTTTTAAATATTAATTGATGGAATTATAGTATGAAACTACAATGCATGGAATTTTGGAGGCAAGGGAGGTAACAGAGCAGGAATTATGATTTAATTTATCAACAATGTGATATTATCAGAGTATTCTAAAGCAAGCCAACTTGAAGTTCACAACATTTCAAGTGATTTCCCTTGATTCTCGTGTATATGGGAATATAGAGATGTTTTGGGATTTACAGTGTGTAAGAAGGAATTGCAGATGCTGGATTACACCGAAGATAATACAAACTGCTCGAGTAACTCAGCGGGTCAGGCAGCATCTTACTCCAGCATTTTGTGTCTTCTATTGGATTAACAGCTAGTTTTCTGCACTAACATTCAAGAGGTGTTGGTTTAAATACCACCAACACAATTACAGAATATTAAATTTTAGTTATTAAACAAAGTTCAATTTTTTTAAAAATGGAACTCCTGGTATATTGTCAAAATCGATTGGTACTATATGGTACGTTGAGGAAGGAAATATGATCTCATTGCAGGTCTACGATATGATATGATACGATACGATAGACTATATTCATCCCAGAGGGAAATTGGTCTAGTGTCACATAAAGGAGAAACCAGACAAGAACGGCAGATTTCACTGTAGTTCCAGTGCAGATGTAATTTGGGATGGACTGTGCATACTAATGCCATCAATGTCCTGTGAATAAATGAATAGATAAATAAAAGGCTGCACCATGTCACAGTCATCAATCTGTGTCTATTGTTACAAAGAGGTAGATCAATACCTCCCAGCACTATTCCCCAGTATTAAGCAGTGCGGCGGCACGGAGGCGTAGCGATAGGGCCACTGCCTTGCAGCACCAGAGACCCGGGTTCAATCACAACCACAGTTGCTTGTCTGTATGGAGTTTGCACGTTCTCCCTGTGACCTGCGTGAGTCTTCTCTGAGATAGTTGGTTTCCTCCCACACTCTAAAGACGTACAGGTTTGTAGGTTAAAATGTAAAATTGTACCAAGTGTATATAGGGCAGCATTTAAGTGCGGCAAATTCTGGTCGGTTCAGACTCGGTGGGCCAAAGAACCTGTTTCCGTGCTGTATCTCTAAACTAAACTAAAAAAGTGACATGCCTGTGCTCCAGTGCTATACAAAACAGACCAGTAACCGCCATAAATTTTGTAATCCAATATCATATAAGACATCTATCCCCAGTGGTATTTGACACCAGTGCTATACACTTGCAAGTATTGTTCTCCTGAGGTTATTCTGTAAAAGACCTGTTCCCACCAAGATGTGTCCCCATTTTCTGGTGACAAATCCATATTCACCTCTGTAGTACCTCTAAATCTCAAACTGGATATGGTCCTGGTCCTGGAGTTAGGCTCAGCAGCCTTCACTAGACCTGACGTAGATCCTGTTAACTCCTCTCTGGGTACCTGCATCCAGTATCTGACCCCAGGTTTCCTGCTCCTGCACCATGTGGCTTTGGGATGTTGTTCTGGGTGGGCCCCAAGGCCCAGGCTGTCTCTGGTAAGCTACAAGTAAAGCTGTTACAGATGAACCTATTCCAGAGCCCAGTAGTGGCCTGTGGGGTGAATTTTGGTGATAGGCCTAATTCTTCTTGGAGTGCAGTGGTGAAAGCAGAAATTACCAAAGCTACAGGATGTTACCACTTTCATCATTCAGCTTAGGTCTTGCCACCCAATAAACATCTATCGACATGAGTATCTTCACATCTTTAGGCCAGACTAGCTTAGATGAAGGCCAAGAAACATACAATTAAATTGCCAAGAGGATTTAAGCATTACACACTAATCACATCAGACAAAAATAACCTTTGTCAAACAGCCCAATTAATCTTCCATTCAACAATCCAAACCAAACAAAGCACAGCAGACAACATTTACAAGATATATATCACGCAGTTGATTAGATGTTTGAAGAATGCTGGCTCCCTTCATGATGTCAGTGTTGAGTGACAGAAACATTAGAGAACAAATAATTAGAAAATAGTTTATTATCAGTCACATGTTTGTAGGGACAAAGCTATGATTAGACCGTATAGTATATTCAAAGTGGCTGATTAATCTGCCTCATTACAAATAAATGCAATGGTCGTATTAGAGTTCCATTAATCTGAATGGAAGTTCTGATATTTCACCATATCCCTGACCAAAAGTGAATGCAGGGTTTGTAGTCTTGGGTTTTAAGGTCCCAGGTATCCCTGGTAATTACACAAATGCCACAGACTGCTGGGTCAAAGATGGGAAAGTGTTAAGAAAAGTAAAAGTGATAGGAAGTAAGAATAAGATGTGTTAACAATTGATAAAAATAGTTGCATGTCATTAAGAATTTGACTGAGACTTTGTAAGGCCATACATTCATAAAGGATAGAAGCAGAATTAGGCCATTTGGTCCATCAAGTCTACTCTGCCATTCAGTCATGGCTGATCTACCTCTCCCTCCTAACTCCATTCTCCTGTCTTCTCCCCATAACTCCTGACACCTGTACTAATCAAGAATCTATTTCTCTGCCTTAAAAATATCCATTCACTTAGCCTTCCCAGCCTTCTGTGGCAAATCATTTCACAGATTCAACACTCTATGACTAAATAAATTCCTCCTCATCTCCTAAAGTAACATCACTTAATTCTAAGGCTATGACCTCTGGTCCTCAGCTCTCCCACTAGTGGAAACATCCTCTCCACATCAACTCTATCTAAGCCTTTCACTATTTGGTAAGTTTCAATGAGGTATCCCCCTCATCCTTCTAAACTCCAGCGAGTGGAGGCCCAGTGCCATCAAACGCTCATCATATGTTAACCCACACATCCTGGGATCATTCTTGTAAACCCCCTCTGGACTCTCTCCACAGCCAGCACAACCTTCCTCAGATATGGGGCCCAAAATTGCTCACAATACTCCAAATCCGGCCTGATCAGTACGTTATAGAGTCTCAGCATTACATTTGTGTATTCTAGTCCTCTAGAAATAAACGCTAGCATTGCATTTCAAAGGTTTCAAAGGTCTTTTATTGTCACATGTACCAATTAAGGTACTGTGATATGCAAATTACCATACAGCCATATGAAAATAAAAAGCAACAAGGCACACATCAAAGTTGATTCCCCATATTCCTCATTGTGATGGAAAGGAAAAAAGTCACATTTTCTTCCTCTTTATTCTCCCGCGGTCGGGGCAGTCGAACCATCCGTCAGGGCAATCGAACCTCCCGCAGCCGGGCCATCGAAACTCCCGCGTGCCACGGCTTGGAGATCCCGATGTCGGTCTTTGACCAGAGAACGTGGGTTCCGTGATGTTAAGTTCGCAAGCACCCACAGTTGGAGCTCCGAGGTGGACCCCTGGCAAAGGGATCACGAGCTCCGCGATGTTAAAGTCCCGTAGGCACCGCACAGTGGAGCTCTCAAAATCGCTCTCCAGCAAAGGCCACCAATTCCTCGATGTTAGGCAGCAGCGCGGAAGAAGATACGATACAGAAAAAAAATTGCATCTCCGTCGAGGTAAGAGATTATAAAAAGTTTCCCCCAACCCCCAGCCCCCACATAAAACAAGCTAAAGAACATTAAAAACATACATTTAACACATACAATTAAAACACAAAGAAGGAAAGGACAGACAGGCTGTTGGCGAGGTAGTCATTGCTAGCGCCACCTGGTGCCTTCCTTACTACCGATTCGACTTGCAAATTAACTTTTTGGAAACCCTGGACCAGCACTCCTGTGTGCCTTTGCATTCAAGTAGAATTTAGTAGCATTGAAGATTCATTTCTGCAAGCTTCAAAATATTATTTAATGCTTCATGTCGTCATAAAAATATATACCCACTGTGATAAAAAGTTGCCCCTCAGGTACCTATTAAACTTTTCCTCTGTCAACTTTCTCTAGTTGTTGAATACCCTGCCCTGGGATAAAGATGATTTGCATTCACCCTGTCTGTTGCCCTTTTGATTTTATACACATTTACAAGGTCTCCCCTCAGTCTGCTGCGCACCAAAGAAAAAAGATCCATTCTGTCCAACTTCTATCAATTTCTCAGGCACAAAACAATGCTGACTATCCATAATCAATTCTTGTTTTTCCAAATGAAAAAAACATTTCCTTATCCCTTGGAAAGCTCCACCGCGACTTTCCTACCATAGTTGTTGTTGTAGTTGTTGGTCTTAATGGTCCATAGTTCCCTGGATTTTCCGTGCAGCCCATCTTAATTAGTGACACAACATTGGCCACCCCCCAATCTTCCAGCACCTCTCCAGTGCCTAACAATGATCCGTATATTTCAGCAATTACTTCTCAAGCTTCTCACAATCTCCTTGGAGAAACCTGATCAAGCCCTGAACGTTTAACTACCTACATAGGTTTAAGGGTATTGATTTCATCCTCACTTCATCCTCATACTTACTACTTACTGTGATAGCATAGGTTTGCCCCAGATGCTCTGGTTTCCTCCCACAACAAAAACAGATTTTAAAGTCCTGAGCTTTCAAAGTATTTAATCACGTTCACAAGTTGGGTTTCAGATTTGATCACCTACCACATAAAAAACATAGTGCAACATTCCAAAGTCAACATGAAACACTGCCTACCCTCTCAGAAGACTTGGAAGATCCCATGGCACTAATACAAAGTAGAGCAGCTGAGCTATTCCCCAATGGATTGGCAGATAGTTAACCCTCACTGAACATGACTGAAGCAAATTAGACCAATATCTCATTATTCTTTGAAGGAGCTTGCCGTGTGCAAACTGGTGGCTGCATTCTTGTCATTCTAACAGAGACTATGCAAAAATATATTTAATTGGCTTCGAAATACCGAGTAAGTTTCACATTAGGGCGGTCATGGTGGTGTAGCAGTAGAGTTGTTGTCTTGCAGCAAATGCAGCACTGGAGACCTGGGTTCGATCCTGACTACGGGCGCTGTCTGTACAGAGTTTGTACATTCTCCCCATGACCTGCGTGGGCTTTCTCCGAGATCTTCCGTTTCCTCCCACACTCAAAAGACGTACAGGTTTGTAGGTTAATTGGCTTGGTAAATGTAAGAATTGTCCCTAGTGGGTGTAGGGTAGTATTAATATGCGGGTATCGCTGGTCGGCGTAGACCCGGTAGGCCGGAAGGCCTGTTTCCTCCCACAACAAACTAAACTAAATATGAGCCTTTCTTTAAAGCCCCTGTCCCACATGGTTGTGGGGTGACGCCTGTATGGTCGTGAGTAGTCTCCGCAAGTCCCCTAAAGAGTCGTAATGTTTTTCTGGTCGCCGCTGGATTTTGAAATATTCAAAACTTTTCGGCGACTGTGTGTTTGACGTAGCTTAACGTAGCTTGTCTTCTCCTGTCGTAGGTGCTGTCATAGGTTGTCGCAAGGATGATGCAGGTTGTCGCCAGGTGATGCTGGTTGTCGCTGGGTGCTTATTTCGGTGAATTCCATTGGCGACTACCTACGTCAACATACGTCAACTGGTGACAGGTACTGGCGACTGAATTGTCTTCAGTTGTCGCCGACAGGGTCGTTGCTTGTCATAGCTTGTCGTGGGTGGATGTAGGTTGACTTCAGGGTCGTAGGTTTTCGCCTGTGTGGTCGTAGGTTGTCGTCGGTGTGGTCATAGGTGGACGTCCTAATGGGTCGCCAGTTGTTGGTAGCTGGCCGTAGTTTGAGGTCAACTAGATGGTAGGTTGTCGTAGCTTGGCATAGACATTGTCGTAGGGGGGGTCCAGTCGCCGCTTTTTCTGCGACCTGCTACGACTATGACAATCGCCGGCAGTGGCCAAAAAATTGCCTGCGGGACAGGCCCTTAAGTGTTTTTCCTACAGAAAATTCTTAGCAACGTACATCATATTTGGTCCTTCACATCTAAGGCAAGTGTAAATAAGTTGTCACCTCTTTAAAAACAGCTATAGGCAAGCTATAGGCTTTTTGCATATTTTCTATTTGTCACAGAATGACTAAGGTAGCAGGAAAGGAGGAGCAAAAGTAAACTGTGTACGTCAAAATCAAAAGGATTGTGGAGCCATAAAACAATCCTTTAGTTGCCTTTGTAAGTGTGAAAGAGCTGAGAATTAAGAGAATTAAGAGGAAATAAAGGCTGTTGATCTCTGGAAATTACAGGCTACTGGCTACTGAAACACTGATACCAAATTTACCCCCTTATTTGACCTGTTCAGAGTCATATGCAAGTTCCAGTTCTTCCCGACCTTCGTAACTTTCAGCACTGTGCACAGTGTGGCCTCATATTAATGAGAAACCACCTGCTTTCCTGTATCTAATTGCCAGGGAGCTCCATCAGGCATAGACATGCTGGAGCTACTCAGCGGGACAGAAAACATCTCTGGATAGAAGGAATGGGTGACGTTTCGGGTCGAGACCCTTCTTCAGACTCTCGACCCGAAACATCACCCAAATCTGAAGGAGGGTCGCGACCCGATACATTACCCATTCCTTCTATCCAGCGATGTTGCCTGTCCCGTTGAGTTGCTCCAGCATTTTGTGTCTATCTTTGGTTTAAACCTAGCATTTGCAGTTCCTTCCTACACATTTTGTCAGCTACTTCAGTGTCTTTAGTACAATTACTTCAGATGATGTGTCCCAGTTTTCATGATTCTCTGCATATTGGAGTTGAGGAAGTTTTGAAGAGTGTTGAAGCAAAACCGCGAGTTAGGTTTTTACTTTCCTATTTAATCTGGAACCTGCTGGGTCTTCTCTATTGAATGTTATGATGAATTTCGGGTGGCATAATGGCACAGCTTATTCAGTTGCTGCCTCACAGTTTCACTGACTCGGATTCTATCCTGATAGTTGATACTATATGTGTGCCATTTGACGATGTGAGTTTCCTCATGATACTTGGATTCCTCCTGCATCCCCAAGATGTGTAGTTAGTAGGCTAATTAGCTACTGTAAGTGCCCCTTGTGTATAAGTGAATAGTAGAATTGTTGCAAAGGTAATTGAAATGTCAATAGAAATGGAATGAGTGTCGGATAAGTGTAAACGGTAAGCAAGCAGCCACTGGGCCAAAGGGCCTTTATCCCATTCTTAATAGAAGAGTTTTCATCTGACATCTGACCTCTGTGTCGGTGTCTTGACCTAACTGGGATTCTTTCATTATTTCTGCCATTCTGCATCAACGAGCACAGGTGGCTCCTGCTGGCAGATCCAACAGAGCCAAGTTGATGTTGGAAGACAAAATAATGATTATGAACTACTGGCACAAGGTCTGAAAAGTTTCAGCAATAATAGCAGGAGCAATATCCTCTTCAGAAAATCTATGTGGTTCCATTACACTTCCTGCTACTTGAGTTGTCTGGTCTTAGCATCACTGTCAGGTTTCATGAATCATGAATTGCACCTGTCACCCTGCAACCCTATGAAAAAAGTGGAAAGCAGTTAATTTCTTGCATTTTGTTACAATATAGAAAGAGGCCCTTTGGATCATTGTCCATTAATAGCTCTAAGCCATTAACAATTAACTGCCCTGAATGCAGTCTCAGCAGTTGCAATCTCCTCTATTTATTTTACTGTCATAACGTCCATCAACTAATCAACCCTCTCCCTTTTCCCTGCCATCCTCCGACACTTGATGTAATTTACAGTAACCAATTGGCAAAACTGCATTTCTTTGGGATGTGGGAGGAAACTGCAGCACCTGCAGGAAAGCCAGACACGATCACAGGGTGAATGTGCAAAATCTACACAGACACATCAGAGGACAGAAGTAAACCTGGATCACTGAAGCTGTATGGTAGCAGCACTAATGACTGGATTACTCGTCAGCTACTCTGATACTTGTGTGTCAGGATGGAACAACAAACAATAATGGAAATTTCCCACTCCTTCTGCTGTTAGGTTTGATACCAAGAACCATGCAATACCCTCCTAACCATGTCTGTGCCTTTATAAAAGTTTGAGAAAACTCATTGATTGCATTTGTTATCAATATTACTTATTGAATGATAATGTTTAAGAAGGAAATGCAGATGCTGGAAAATCAAAGGTAGACAAAAATGTTGGAGAAACTCAGCGGGTGAGGCAGCATCTATGGAGTGAAGGAAATAGGCTCAGACTGAAGAAGGGTCTCGACCCGAAACGTCGCCTATTTCCTTCGCTCCATAGATGCTGCCTCACCCGCTGAGTTTCTCCAGCATTTTTGTCTACCTATTGAATGATAATGATCATTCTAAACTACAGCTTTCAATGGATTTTAAATTGGTTATTAATAATGCAACATACGGCCATTTGGATACAACAGTCAATTCACAATTGCTGGGGAAATGCACATCTTTTGTTGTCATTTCCTATTACTTTTAAATCTACGCCTTAGCTTTAATGTATCATTAAGTTAATTGATTCCAGAAGGGAAGATAGCTGTCCATTGCTTTCAGACTATCTGTCTCCTGTCTTTAGTTTGTTAAGCTTTGTCAAGTGCAAGCAGCTTTCTTTTAACAATAGCTCTTTTAACTTAATATAGATAAAGACAGAACCCTTGGATTTGTTCGTCTTTTCCCTGGAAATCCTATTTAGAATCATGTTAAGTGCTATGACAAAATGATGAAAACAGACAGAGGAAAAAGCTTAACTACATTAGCTGATCCTTGTTAGTGCTTCAAGTACACTCAATGTGACCTTTTCACTGGAGTTGCAACAATTCAAAGGAAGCAAGAATTTTGGTTTGTCAAAGAACAAAGCCATTCAAAAAAAAAAACACCGCTGTGTGTAGACAAAGAAATGTTCTTCCACTTAATTGTCATACATTTTTTGGTGACATAAATTTTAATTGGCTGCATATTCATTGTGAAATCTCATACACAATAGACACTTTCACAAGAATGTAACTAATCGCCCCATTATAACTTTTGCTGGCACCCACTGCTAACTTCCATCTCTATGGGGAAGTTATAAGCACGGTCACAGACATGACCTTTCTGAGCATTTTCCAAATGGACAGAGAGAGACAAATGGTCTATGGAAGGAGTTCTAAGCAACAGGTCACGATGACAGGAAGGCTCTCCAGCTTTAAGCAGAATGATAATAACACCAAAGATTGCACAGGGCATGTTCATCGGCAGAAGGTCGATGTGACATGGTGAAACAAACCATTCATAGATGGGTAGGAAAGATTTAATTAGCAGCACTGAAGGAGAGAAATTATAGAAATTATAGACAGGCAAGCACAAAATGTTGGACAAACAGAATGTAAGGATCCAGGGACATTGAGCTAATGCATGTCATTGAGCATGGCATTGGGGCAATCAAGAGTGGAATCCCCACAGGATTGACAAAGTCCATTGGTGCACACCATACAGTATGGACAACAGACCAATGGCACAGTTCAGATCCGCCCGGCTGGGTGAGTAGGGGGCAGCTCAATTGTGCTGTTTCTTTTTGGTTATTTATAATATCACTCTGGAAATGGAAGGCCTTTAAATCAAGAACATCATTACTAATTTTATGAAACATCCATACATTAAGGGAACCACAATGAAAGGCTGAGTACTTGTTAATCATGCATCGTGCAACCATATGGCAGGGCAAGATCGATCATTAAATACAGGAGTACTTTGAAGTGCGTATTGTATATGATGTGAATTCAAGCCACGGACATCAATTTAGGTGATCTGTCTACGTAGCAGTGACATTATATGCATGATGGGGTGGAAGATTGCAAACTTCACGTGGTCCGCCCTGTTTCGACGAATGCAATCAACTCGGCATGCACAATCAAATAAGATCAAATAGAACAAGTTGTCCTACAACTTTAGGCTGTGCACGCCATATGCAAGAAGAAGATATGCATGATTGGCTCCACTGCTACAAAAGCAATTCATGCGAGCATGTGGGTCTCAAATGGAAAGGTAGATCTTAAAGGAGCCACTGTTGAGCAGTGTATAACTGAAAAAATGTTGGAGTCCTCCCCATATGTCTTTGCTTGTTACTCCCTTTGGGAATGGGTAGGGACTGCCAGAATAATGCAATCATTGCATGCTTCCAATTGAGCCCCAATAGTTTTCCCATTGAGAACTGTCACCTGAATAGCTTGAAACATAGTGAGGGACTATGCAAGTAAGTATACACATACCATGAATTATATGTGGTCTTTGTGCATAGCTGTGTTCAGGACCCAGAAATCGTTCTGCTCATATGCACAAATCTTTTTCCATGACGGGCATAAGACGACCGCTCCCCCACATTTCAAGTCTCTCTTACATTTCTGTTCACAAGCTTAAGTTTTCAGCCACTCCATATCTTCTCTGGCTCAAATGGGAATAGTCATTTGTGAAACGCAAGTACAATTACAAAGACATTAAGATAATTACTGAGTGTGGTGGAAGCTTGAACTAATGTGGGATATTGCTGGAAGTATAGTTCCAGCGGGAGAAACTGAACCATTTAGTTTTGTTTAGTTTAATTTAGAGATACAGCCCAGAAACAGTACTTCGGCCCACCGAGTCCACGGCGACCAGCGATCCTCACACACTGACGCTATACTCCACACACTAGGAACAATTTATAATTATAGCAAGCCACGTAACCTATAAACCGGCACGTCTTTGGAGTGTGGGAGGAAACCGGAGATCCCAGAAAAAACCACACAGGTCACGGGGAGAATGTACAAACTCCAACAGCAGCACCTGTAGTCGGGATCGAACCTTGGTCTCTAGCACTTAAGGCAGAAACTCTACCACAGTGTCACTGTGCTGCCCCAATTCTATTAAGAACAGAGAGACAGGTTGCCCAACACAAGGCTGATTTATCCCAGCAGTACTGTCCTGATGGCAGAGCAGAAAGACAACTGCACCACCATGAATCACCAGTCATATAATGTGTATATATCTTTTACACGGGGTTTATTCAAGTCCGGGAAATTATATACCTGGGAGTGTTGGAACGTTAGCAGTCCCGGCATAGCCAAAGCAATTCAGCCCATTCCTGGACATGAAGCGAAATAATAGATAAGCAAAGAGAAAAATTATTAAGAGAGATGGGAAAATAATTGTGGAGAAAGACCAATCCCGACAAAAGTGAAACGTGAGTTAGGAATATTTTGGCGGTCTGAAGAACGACAATTGGGGTTCCCAACAGATCTTTATTCAAAAGTTTGATTTCCAGAATACAGGTTCTTCAGACACGTCTGCCCACAACGGTGGTCAGCGCTGAACTAACGCGCGAAAGTAAAAACCGCACAAAAACAAATGGCCCCTCCCAAGTCACGTGACCGCGGCTTCCGAACGCCGGGTTCGATCTCTGCGTATGCCAGCAGGCGCCGCTACATGCCCCCCCCCAGAATCCGCGGTACGGAAACGCACGGGTAAACGGACGGTTCGACCGGAAAGCGTAGTCCGAGGTCGCGTGCGAGTGTAACAGTAGGGACCGGCCGAACAGGACCGGAGGGGCGCGAAAAACACCAACGAGGGATGGGCGTAACAAAGGGGACCGGCAAAACATGACTGGTGGTAACAGGTGCAGAGGGCGGTAAAATGGCTGGTGGACGTCCTCTACGCCTCGGAGTAGCCACTGTCACTGGGCTATCCTCGTCGACGTGTGCTGGCTTAAGGTGGCTCACGGACACGAACTCCTCCTTTCCACCCATGTCCAACGTGAACATCGAGACACCAGTACTGAGCACCTTGTATGGACCCTCGTACACCCGCTGTAACGGCGAGCGATGAGCATCTCTACGGAGAAAAACATAAGCACAATCCCGTAACATAGTAGGCACATGCACTGAAAATGAACCATGCCGGGAAGTGGGAACCAGGACCAAAGCGCGCGCCCGCTCACGGAGGTCCGCTAACAACACTGAAACCGGGACCTCTTGGTCCTGGGGGACAGGCAAGAAATCCCTGGGAACTCGCAAAACCGAGCCATAAACCAACTCGGCCGAGGAGGCTTTGAGGTCCACCTTAGGCGTTGTTCTGATGCCTAGGAGGACCCAAGGTAACTGGTCGACCCAATCTGGGCCAGTGAGTCGAGCTTTCAACGCCGACTTGAGGTGCCTGTGGAAACGCTCAACCAACCCGTTGGACTCTGGGTGATAAGCGGTAGTCTGATGCAGCTTCGCGCCATACAACTGCGCCATACCACACCACAGGGAGGATGTGAACTGGGCCCGACGATCGGTAGTAATATCTGAGGGGACCCCGAAACGAGTGATCCAATTGGAGACAAGGGCCCTCGCGCATGCCTCAGTGGAGGTATCCGTTAATGGTATTGCCTCCACCCAACTGGTAAACCTGTTTACGATGGTCAGTAAGTGATTAGCCCTGCACGAACACGGCAAGGGACCCACCAGGTCGACATGGATATGCAGGAACCTGCCGTCCGGGACGGCGAAATCCTGGATGTCTCTGCACCTTGGAGGTCTGGCATGGGATGGGATGCAGGAACGAGCCCATGCTGCGACCTGCTTCCTTAACCCGTGCCAGACGAACTTCGCCGCGACCAAGGCGGAGGTGGCGTGAATGGACGGGAGCACTAGGCTGTGGATAGTGTCGAAAATCCGCCGCCGCCAAGCGACCGGGACAATGGGACAGGATTTGCCCGTGGAGATATCGCAAAGGACTTGCACGCCGGCGGCGCCACAGGGCACCTTAACCAGTTTGAGCCCTGATTCAGCATTGCGGTAAACCTCTATACCGGCATCTGCATGTTGGGCAGCAGCCAGCTCTTCATAATCAACGCCTAGGCTAAGCGCTGAGACTTCGGGCAGCGCTGGACGGGATAACGCGTCAGCCACAACGTTCAGCTTCCCTGCCACATGCCGAATATCGGACGTGAATTTGGAAAAGTAGGCGAGGTGCCATTGCTGTCTGGCAGACCAGGGGTCTGATACCTTGGTCAAAGCGAACGTTAGTGGCTTGTAATCTGTGAATGCGGTGAAAGCACGCCCCTCCAGGAAATAGCGAAAATGGCAGATCGCTAGGTAGAGTGCAAGGAGCTCCCGGTCGAAAGCGCTATACTTAACTCCGGGGGCTCGCAGCTGCCTGCTGAAAAATGCCAGCGGCACCCAGCGACTACCTACACGCTGCTCGAGGATGGCGCCTACCGTGACGTCGGAAGAGTCTACGGTGAGGGACGTTTGGGCTGACGCCCTAGGGTGTTCCAGCATAGTGGCATTGGCCAATGTGGTTTTAGCCCCCTCGAACGCCTTCTGTGCCACCTTAGACCAGACCAGGTCTTTGGGCTTACCGGCCAGGCATTGGAACAACGGCCGCATGATGGCGGCTGCTGATGGGACGAATCGTTGGTAGAAGTTAACCATCCAGATAAACTCCTGTAGACCCTTGACCGATAGGGGCCTCGGGAAGCGACGGATAGCGTTGACTTTCTCGGGCTGTGGCTGCGCACCGTGGGAGGTAATGCTATGACCCAAGAAAGAAATGGAGGGCAATCCGAACTAGCACTTCGCAGGGTTGATCACCAACCCGTGTTTGCACAGCCGTTCGAATAGTAGGTGGAGGTGCGTGACATGCTCCGCCTGTGAGCTGCTGGCCACCAGGATATCATCCAGGTAGATGAAAATGAACGGCAAACCCCGACCGAACTGATCCATTAACCTTTAGAACGCCTGAGCAGCGTTCTTCAAGCCAAAAGGCTTTCTGAGCCATTCGAAAAGGCCGAAAGGGGTAATGGTGGCCGTTTTAGGGACGTCGTCGGGGTGGACCGGGATTTGATTATACCCGCGAATAACGTCAACCTTTGAGAAGAATGTCGCACCTTCCTGATGGGCCGAGAAATCCTTAATGCTCGGGACAGGGTACCGATCAGCTGTGGTTACAGCATTCAAACGCCTGCAATCACCGCAAGGTCTCCAACCCTCGGACGCTTTGGGCACCATGTGTAACGGGAAAGCCCAGGGGCTATCCGACCGCCGGACGATCCCTAGGTCCTCCATAAGTTGGAACTCGTCTCGTGCAATGCGCAGTTTATCGGGCGGGAGACGGCACACGCGGGCGTGTACCGATGGGCCCTCATTGGGAATGTGGTGGACCACGCCATGACGGGGCGCAGCCCCATCGAACCGGGGCATGAGCAACCCTGGGAAGTCGGCGAGCAGGGCTGCGAAAGGTTGCTGGATCTCAGCTACCTCGTCAAATTGCTATAGGGGCGTTGACGGATTGCGTGGCTTGGCAGGGCATGGGTCTGACACAGGGACCATGCGTCCACCTCGCACATCGACTAACAGGGACAACACGCGCAAGAAATCGGCCCCCAGGATCAGTTGGGCGACGTCAGCAACGATAATCTTCCACCTGTACTGGCGGGAGTCGAAATTTAGGTTCGCGGTCCGCGTACCGTAAGTGCGAATATCGCTCCCGTTAACAGCCAAGAGGACGGGTCCTACCTTACCGGCACAAATATCTCGGGCGCTCGGAGGCAGGATACTGGCATGGGCACTGGAGTCCACCAGGAAACAGTGAATGGCGATCGCGGACGTAGAGGCGTTCGTTTGGGCCGATCACGTTCATCTCTATGGACGATCGGTCGGGGCATTTCCCAGATACGAGCAGGGGCTCCGACATCTTCGGGCTTCGGGTCCGTATTGTTGGTGGTAGTAGCACCATCTGCGTTGACTGTAGATCACTGGCCGCGGCGATTCTTCTTCGGCGCTGGGCAGGGCTTCTTCCTCCTCTCCTCGATGTCGGCTCGGCTGCACCCGTTGTGTGACCAGGGGGCAGGCGAAAGCAAAAATGTACCGCCACCTGTGCACCCACAGTTCGTCAGCTCTCTCCGCGAGTTGTTGCGGGTCGCTGAAATCGGCTCCGGCGAGCATTAGCTGGACTTCGTCAGGCATCTGCTCCAGGAACGCCTGTTCGAAAAGCAGACATGGGCGGTGCCCGTCCATCAGGGCTAACATCTTCGCCATGATGGTTGATGGTCGCCGACACTGTCCATGTGCAGCAGCCTCGCTGCCCTGTCTCTGCGGCTGAGACCGTAAGCGTGGAACAGCAGGGCCTTCAGCCCTTCGTATTTGCCGATGGACGGCGGGTTCCTGATGTAGGGCAACAACCTCGAGGCACAGTTCTGCGACAAAGCCCCCACCACATGGAAATACATTGTGTCGTCCGTCACGATGCGATGAAGGTGGAACTGTGCCTCAACATGGGCGAACCACACCCGAGGTTGATCAGGCCAAAAGGCTGGCAGTTTGAAGGCCGGTGAGCCCTGCCTCGTGCTGGCCGATTCTGCGGGAACACTCTCTTCCTGCATAATTCTTCTTGTCTAACGACAGCTAGACAGGTCGGGGTCACCAATTTGGCGGTCTGAAAAACGACAACTGGGGTTTCCAACTGATCTTTATTCAAAAGTTCAATTTCCAGAATACAGGTTCTTCAGACACGTCTGCCCACAACGGTGGTCAGCGCTGAACTAACGC
Source organism: Malacoraja senta (assembly GCA_038087875.1). Classification (NCBI taxonomy): domain Eukaryota; kingdom Metazoa; phylum Chordata; class Chondrichthyes; order Rajiformes; family Rajidae; genus Malacoraja; species Malacoraja senta. The sequence continues at coordinate 189,189,753 of CM075977.1, forward strand.
GCGCAAGTGAAAACCGCGCAAAAACAAACGGCCCCTCCCAAGTCACGTGACCGCGGCTTCCGAACGCCGGGTTCGATCTCTGCGTACGCCAGCAGGCGCCGCTACAATATTATAATTTAATACATTCAGTCACATAGTATAAAAACAAGCCCTTCAGCCCACCAAGTTGATGCTGACCACTGAGCATTCTTTAACACTAACCCTTTTTGTTGTTCTTCATCCATTTCTATTAACTCCCTACTGATTCTATCACACACCTACACATTGAATCAATTTACGATGGCCAACTAACTTACCGCCCTGCAAGTCTTTAGGATGTGGGAAGAGACAGGAGCATCTTCATTCGTCCATGAAGAAATATTCCATAGCTACTACCAAATAAGTTAGCCTGATATTCTAAACATGGGAACTAAATTGATTGATGAAATCCTGTCTGAATATATTATGTGCATTATTTTTAAACTAGCTGTCTACATTAGTACCCTCCAGCGGGCTGAGGCCGACAAATTCCTTCCACCTCAGTGCCTCAGTGGACAAAACAATCATTAAATTACTCCCACTTGTCCATTTAAAGATTTTTTCTAAAGTTGATTTAAAGTTTCAAAACATCTGGGTCAATGAAAACACTGGAAAGTGCACAGGATATCTGGTCAATGCTTATCTCGCAACTAACATCAGCAGAGCAGATGATCCGCTAATTATAACACTGCAATCTCTGGCACCTTTCCACACCTAGATTGCCTGCATCAATTCCAGCATGACAACAACGAATGCATTTCGCAAGTGACGACTGGCTCAAAAGCACTTTAGATATAAAACACGGCATGTAAATGCAAATTCTCTCTTTGTCTAAAATGATAGAAACATATAATTGTCAGCATCAGTTTCAGCACTTTGCAGGCTGTCTCCTTCTCTGAGAGCTTCATTTGCTGCTGTGTTCAATGTATCTACGGTCAACCTGTATTGGTCTGGTGGCTGCATGGATCAATTATAATCCGATGGCTATTAGTAACTTCATCTCCCGCATCAACTTCACTTTCCTTCATAGCGTTTTATCAAAGATACTCTGACCTACCGTCTCACTTGCTTGTATCTGTTTTCTTCCTCATGCATACTGTATTGAAATGACCAATAACTGCATCTCTATAACTTATTTTATATTGTAAAGTATTGTGGACTTAAATAGTTTAGTTTATTGTCACGTGTACCGAGATACAGTGAAAAGCTATTGTTGCGTGCTAACCAGTCAGCGGAAAGACATACATGATTACAATCGAGCCGTTCACAGTGTACATGATAAGGGAATAATGCTTAGTGCAAGATAAAGCCAGTAAAGTCTGATCAAAGATAGTCTGGGGGGTCTTCAATAAGGTAGATAATAGTTCAGGACTGCTCTCTAGTTGTAGTAGAATGGTTCTGTTGCCTGATAACAGCTGGGATGAAACTGTCCCTGAATCTGGATATGTGTGTTTTCACACTTCTATACCTGTAATAAAGCACAAAGAGGCAAAATCTAAGACCGAAGTAGAAAAAGCGATATTATTTGATATGCTAAAAGAGGTACTTTTAAAGAAAATCTTAAAATCGTAAAATCATATGCAAGGGAATAAGCCCCTCCACCCAAATCATCCATCTGCTTACAATGAAATTCCATCCAAGATCATCTGACATTCCCATATTTGACCAATTTTAGACAATAGACAATAGGTGCAGGAGTAGGCAATTCGGCCCTTCGAGCCAGCACCACCATTCAATGTGATCATGGCTGATCATCCCTAATCAGTACCCTGTTCCTGCCATCTCCTCATATCCCCTGACTCCACTATCTTTAAGAGCCCTATCAAGCTCTCTCTTGAAAGTATCTAGAGAACTGGCCTCCACCGCCCTCTGAGGCAGAGAATTCCACAGACTCACTGTGTGAAGAAGTGTGTCCTCGTCTCCGTTCTAAATGGCTTACCCCTTATTCTTAAACTGTGGCCGCTGGTTCTGGACTCCCCCAACATCAGGAACATGTTTCCTGCCTCTACCGGGTCCAAAACCTTAATAATCTTATATGTTTCAATAAGATCCCATGTCATCCTTCTCAACTCCAGAGTATACAAGCACAGCCATTCCATTCTCTCAGCATATGATAGTCCCACCATCCCGGGAATTAACCTTGTAAAACTATGCTGCACTCCCTCAATAGCAAGAATGTCCTTCCTCAAATTAGGGGACCAAAACTGCACACAATACTCCAGGTGTGGGCCCTACACAACTGCAGAAGGTCCTCTTTGCTCCTACACTCAACTCCTCTTGTTATGAAGGCCAACATGTCATTCACTTTCTTCACTGCCTGCTGTACCTGCATGCTTACTTTCATTGACTGATGAACAAGGACCCCCAGATCCCATTGTACCTCCCCTTTTCCCAACTTGACACCATTTAGATAGTAATCTGCCTTCCTGTTTTTGCTACCAAAGTGGATAACCTCACATTTATCCACATTAAACTGCATCTGCCATGCATCTGCTCACTCACCTAACCTGTCCAAGTCACCCTGCATTCTCATAGCATCCTCCTCACAGTTCACACTGCCACCCAGCTTTGTGTCATCTGCAATTTGCCAATGTTACTTTGAATCCCTTCACCTAAATCATTGACATATATTGTAAATAGCTGCGGTCCCAGCACTGAGCCTTGCGGTACCCCACTAATCACTGCCTGCCACTCTGAAAGGGACCCATTAATCCCTACTCTTTGTTTCCTGTCTGCCAACCAATTTTCTATCCATGTCAGCACTCTACCCCCTATACCATGTGCCCTAATTTTGCCCACTAATCTCCTATACTTATCAAATACTTCTGAAAGTCCAGGTACACTATATCCCCTGGCTCTCCCTTGTCCATTTTCCTAGTTACATCCTCAAAGAATTACAGAAGATTAGTCAAGCATGATTTCCCCTTCGTAAATCAATGCTGACTCGGACCGATCCTGTTGCTGCTATCCAAATGTGCCGCTATTTCATCTTTTATAATTGACTCCAGCATCTTCCCCAACATTGATGTCAGGCTAACTGGTCTATAATTCCTTGTTTTCTCTCTCCCGCCTTTCTTAAAAAGTGGGTTAACATTAGCTACCCTCCAATCCACAGGAACTGATCCTCAATCTATAGAACATTGGAAAATGATCACCAATGCGTCCACAATTTCTAGAGCCACTTCCTTATGTACCCTGGGATGCAGACCATCAGGCCCTGGGGATTTATCAGCCTTCAGTCCCTTCAGTCTACCCAACACCATTTCCTGCCTAATGTGGATTTCCTTCATTTCCTCCATCACCCGAGATCCTCTGGCCACTAGTACATCAGGAAGATTGTTTGTGTCCTCCTTAGTGAAGACGGTTATAAAGTACCTGTTCAACTCATCTGCCATTTTCTTGTTCCCCATAATAAATTCAAATATATTGGATGTTGTTATTGTATCTGCCTCAACCACCTCCTCGGACAGCTTGTTCCATATATGCACCACCTTCTGTGTGAAATAGTTGCCCCTCAGGATGATATTAAAGACTCCACACCTCCCTCCCCCCCACCCCCAACCCCATCTTAAACCTATATCCTTGATTTCCACAACCTTGGGAAGCAAACTGTGTGTATTCACCTGACCTCTCCCCCTCATGAACTAATACATCAATAAGACCACCCCTCAGTCTCCTATGCTCCAAGAATAAAGTCCTTGCTGGCTCAACCTCTCCCGATTGCTCACTCCCACAAGTCTTGCGAATATACTTGTAAACATTCTTTGCACTCTGTCCAGCTTAATGGCATCTTTCCTATAGCAGATTGACCATATCTGAATACAAAACTCCAAGTGCAGACTCACCAACAATGTACTCTTGTACAATGGCAATATAATACCCCATCTTCTATGCAATGCCCTGACTGATGAAGGCAGCGTGCCCATGCAATCTGACCTACCAGAGTATCTTACCATGCAGGACATATCAAAGGCCTTGCTGGAGGGGAACTGATTCATCAGCTGTAAGACGAGGTTCAGTGATAATCGGGAAATTATTTTCTTGACCATGTTTCACCTGAAATTTCATGAGGTCAGGAAGCAACATCAAACTTCCCAGAGTTAGCCAACCGATCTGTACATTCTTGGAATGTGGGAGGATAATATGGGCATTTGGAGCAAAGTCACATAGCCACAGAGCAAACTTACATACTCCACACAGGTGTTATGAAGTTTAGGTTTTGTGAAGGGGAAATCTTGCCTGACAAATCTGTTGGAAAAGAGGGAATGGATGACGTATTGGGTCGCGTATGAAGAAGGGTCTTGACCCAAAACTTCACCCATTCCTCCTCCCCAGAGATGCTGCCTGTCCCGCGAAGTTACTCCAGCATTTTGTGTCTGTCTTCAGAGAACCAGGAGATGTTGTTTACTTGGATTTTCAGATGGCTTTTAATAAGGTGCCACACATGAGGCTGCTAAAGATGCATGGTATGTGAGGGAAGATACTAGCATGGATGGAAGGTTGCCTGAATGACTGAAGGCAAAGAGTGGGAAGAAAATGGTTGGCTGCCAGTGACTAGTGGTGTTCTGCAGGAGCCAGTGTTGGGGCCGCTACTCTTCACGTTGTATATCAATGATTTAGATGAGGGAATTGGTGGCTTTGTGGCCAATTTTGCAGATTATGTGAAAATAGGTGGAGGGGCAGGTAGTGTAGAGAAAACAGGAACTCTGCAGAATGACTTGGATAGGTTGGGAGAGTGGCATAGAAGTGACAGGTTGAATGCAACGTAGGAAAGTGTGCAGTCATGGGTTTTGGTAGTAGGAATAAAGGCATAGACTATTTTCGAAACGGGGAGAGAATTCCAAAATCGGAGGTGCAAAGGGACTTGGGAGTCTTGGTGCAGGATTCCCAAAAGGTTAATTTGCAAGTTGATTTGGTAGTAAGGAAGCCAAATGCAATGTTTGCATTTATTTCAAGACGACTAGAATACAAAAACCTGAATGTAATGCTGAGGCTTCATAAGGCACTGGTCAGACCGTATTTGGAGTACTGTAAGCAGTTTTGGGCCCATATCTGAGGAGGGGTTTGCTGGCGTTGGAAAGCGTCTAAAGGAATTTTCCTTCGGAGTCACGTGAGTGACTACGTGAAGAAGGCCGTCCCCATGCGTGCGCGTCATTACGTCTGTCGCGTTGCGCAACGCCGCACTGGTAGGCGCGCTGCAGCCTGCCAGCGGTAAGTTTAAACCTAAAGGTAAGTTTAAAACTTAATTTCTAGGATTTGTGTTTTGTGTTGCAGGAAGCTCCTTGCAGAGCTTGCCTGCTGGATCCGGATGGGCCGCGGGGCTTTAGGACCGCGGGGAGCCCAGTCATGGATGGCAGGGAATCCCAGTCACGACCTGGGGAAAGCCCGGCCACGGACTGTGGGGAACCAGCTACGGATACCGCGGAAGTGCAGGTAGCGGCCGGCGGTCAAAATTCGCCTTTTTTGAGTCACTGGCGGTAGAGCCAGCGGTTACAGACTTGGTGCCGGCAGAGAGCACCTTGGCTACCCCGCAGGGGAGAAAAAGCCACTAAAAGTCTGTCAGAGCCCTGGACTCCGAGGAGTCGGGCCAGGAGGACTCTCCTCCCTCTATGGGCAGTGTGTTTCGAAGACTGACCCATCTGGAGAGAGGTTGCTCCAAAGAGATGTGCTACGAAGAAGGGAGCTATCTGAGCCCGGGTATTATGGAGAACCCGTGGCAGCGGCACCTGTGTCAAGGCTGCTTGATGTCTCCCTCTCTGAGGAGGGGAGCGTAAGAGGCCAGTTTTATGCTGAGTCAGATGCAGGTATCCTCAGAGGCCTGCGGCAGCACCTGTTCTCAGGGCTGCCTACGAATCTCCCTCTCTGTGGAGGGGAGTGTGAGTGGTCAGTATGTAACTGACTTCAAATTCAAAGTATGTCCATGGAACATACTGGAGCACATGCATATGGCTCTAAGGAAATACTCGCATATGAAAGGGTTACTGCTGTGGGCAGAAAACCCCGAAGGGGCCAGAGTTTCCCCTCACGCTACAAGTGCCGGCAGTGAACAGCGCTATCAGGAGTGACATTGGAGGAAATGAAACCAGCCGCCGAATCTTCTCTTCAGGTAAGACTTATCCAACAGGTATACCTGGATGAGGAAGCTAAAGCTGTCGGGCTGATTAAGGTACCAACAACGAACAAAGCTTCATCGTATCGGCGACGACACACCCCACGCCTCATGGGCAATAAGCAGTTCACTGAAGCTGGTGGCAGCTTGAAAGCTGCGCAGAGGCCAAAGTCCAAGCCGGTCTCAGGAAATGGAATCCACATACACTACCATTCCTACTCTCCAATCAAGGATGGGAATAGAACCCACATCAAGGAGCGTTGGACTTACCATAGACCACTGGTAACCATGGAGGTAGGTGGGTCTGGTTCTTCCGAAACATGGGGTAAGTAGACCATTTACAAGTTGGTAATATTTACAATTGTTTTTTGTACAAATGATAATGATAGTATGAGATTGGGTTGTTATTGCACAGTGCAAGGGTACCAAGCTTGGCTTGGATTTGGGGCCAGAGTTGTCTTTTGAGGCAGGCTCAGTGTTATGGCCAGGATTGCCTTACGGAGCAAGCTCGGAATTATGGCCAGAGTTGTCTTTCGAGGCAGGCTCAGTATTACGCCCAGGATTGCCTTCCGAGACAAGCTCGGAATTGGCCAGAGTTGTCTTTCGACGCAGGCTCAGAATTATGGCCGGAGTGGCCTTTCAAGACAGGCCCAGTATTATGGCCAGAGTTGTCTTTCAAGGCCGCCTCAGTACTATGGTCAGGATCACCTCTCGAGCTCGCGAATCTGGCCAGAGTTGTGATTTAAGGCAGGCACGGAATTATGGCAGGCGTTGCCTGTTTTATTGTAAAAGATGGAGGATGTCGGTTCATAATTGATTTAAACTCACATTTGGAAACATAGATTTTCAGTATATGCTACTTTGTTACTGTCTAACAAACTGATTTCTTGAAAGATCTTTATGGCATGCATCGATTTCAAAGATGCATACTATTTCAGGTCCCATTCACAGGGATCCCAGAAGTCATTTGGAATTTATCTGGATGGGGCATGATAATAGTTAATGCGTTGTAAATGGGCTAATTTCAGCTCCCAGCTCATCTACCAATTTACTAAACCGGTGCTGGAACGGCTCAGATCTCAACACTTGTTATGCCTTAACTGGATGAGATTCTTAATGCTGTGTTTTGCTAAAATGAACTGTTTTTCAGCCGCAACTATATTTGAGAGATTGAGGTAAATTTAAGTTGATACCATCTACAGCTATTGTTAATGGTTGTACTTTTAACTATTATTTATCTGTGACTCCGCTCTGGGGTAAGAGATTGGAATCAATAGAAGCCTGTAACAACCTTGTTATCAAGCAGTCTTCTATTCATTAAGTGTAATTGGCATTTAACAGCTGTATTTCAGCTGTGCAATTGGGCCTTTGCATTATCAGAACTTACAATGTGCAAAGTAGTAATATCTTAAGCGCCAGTTAACTCATTGTTACAGACCTATGCTATTAACAGCTGAAGCCATCAGGGTCACTATGGTGGATGAACAATATTCAGCATTGCTCCAGTAGTTTTGGTCAATAATCTTCAGTTGTATTTACAGACTGATGCTAGTGGTTAAAGATGGGAAATTACGAATGCCATCTCTAGTTATGGAGGGATGGGATTTGCATGAATTACCAATTCTTCAGTTATTGGTATCAACTACCTATAGACACTAGTGGTGCGGATATGCATGATCTGCATGCTCAATTCCAGGTTGATACACTGTGGTGGTGGCTTATGTTGGTCACATGGGTGCTATCAAGTCAAAGTATCCTGTCATAATTTACCCAACTTCATTTGGCACTGGTGTATCATCACGTAAATCAATGACAACACAGAATGGATGTTGCATCACTAGTATTTTATGACATTATGCCTCGATGGAACACCAAATATCGATATGTTTGCATCCAGGCTCATTCACCAGGTTGTAAAGACATGTGGCATCGCAGTGGCAAGAGATACATTCTTGCTACACGATGGAGGAATGTTCTTTTGTGGCGTTGCTCCATTTTACCTCATCAGTCGGGTCTTGCAATGATTCAGCAAGATCCCGCTTTAGGGTTTTCGTACTGTCTGACTGGCCTATGTAGCCATGGTCTCCCGCAAATGTTGGGAATTATAGTAGAAACTTATATGGGGTTTCTAAACATAAAACTTGCTGGTTCAGACTGGGGAACCAGCCTCTGTATGATTAATAAATTCATTGCCTTGAATTGAATCTGAGAAGACAGCTCCTGCGGCTTGTGTTGTCAGACCAATCCACGTATGTGCTCACTGCATAGTGCAGGGATAGCACCAAAAATAGCAGTACATTTCCTCTTCAGGAGATGGGAAGCGTTCTGTTTAATGTTATGTTACATATAATACGGTACGGACACCGACGTCTTAGAGTTCATTTTCTATGGGCCCTTGACAATAAATTAAGTTATTGTCCCATTAACTGTGCTTAACGTGCTTTCTCATCATAAATGCTGCAGCGAGCGGGACCCAGCTCTGTCGGGTCTTGCCCTCTGATTCTAGTTTATTAAGGATATCTTTACACATGTTCTCCCAGACCCAAGTACATGGAGTATGGGATATTGACATTGTGTTGACACTGCTTCGCCAGGGGGCTCCAGCTATATCCCTACCTTGGGCTCGGGGCTCATAAGGTATCCCATTGGTGCTGTTCTCAGCACAACGGGTCCAGTCATTACATAAATTGCGACTGGACAGGATGGTTCTACCTACTTATATAATATTTCATGTTTACAATTTATTTACGCAGGGTAGCCCAGGGGTGTCAGGTCTCAAACTAGTTCTCATGGCATATCGCATGCACCTTCGGTTATGTGTGGTCACATGTTTACAATTACATCAAGTTCACCTAGAGCCTTAGAGGCTCTCATACTACCTATGTAGTTAGTTACTAATAACCTCATAAGAAGGTATTAGTTTAGACCACCTCCAGGTGGTTAAAACATGGTTCTGGCTCATACAGGAGTAGATACTCATTTCTAATCTTACTCCACCAGGGCTGCTACTACATCAGCAGCAAGGGTTGTGTACGGTCCTCTGGACCACATCCTGCCGACTGCAGGATGGTCTAACGTACGAGGTTGCCAAACATTTTATTTTAACCCATTGCCAGACCAGGGATATTTGCCAACTCTATTTTAGGTTCTATTTCATAGTTTTCCCCCTCGGATGAGAGGGGTTACTTTTATTATTATTATTTGTTCATTTATCAGCATCAGCATGTTTTAAATCTATGTCATGTCTGTATGCATTACGAATGTTTCCTTTATCTGTGGTCAACTTATGCAATTGTGCTTGTGTGGACTCATATTTCCACGGCATGAAATCACAGAGCTTCAAAATCTTCACGGAGTCACTCACGTGACTCCGAAGTAAAATAGTAAGATTAAACGAGAACTTACCAGTTTGAAATTTGATCGTTATTTTATGAGGAGTTACGATGAGCGATTACGTGCCCTCCGCTCCCACCCTCGTAACATAACGATCTTTCTGTAAGTTCTAGTCATCTTTAATCTTACTATGTTAGTTCAACAACTGTTATCTGTGATTTCACACCGCTGCTTTGAAGATTGACGCGCACGCGTGGGGACGGCCTTCTTCATGTAATCCCTCATCGTAACTCCTCAAAAAATAACGATCAAACTTCAAACTGGTAAGTTCTCGTTTAATCTTACTAGTTTATGGCAATGCTCCCAGGGATGATTGGGTTAATGTATGATGAGCATTTGACGGCACTGGGCCTGTACTCGCTGGGGTTTAGAAGGATAGGGGGCCTCTTTGAAGCTTATAAACTAGTAAAAGACCTGGGTAGAGTGGATGTGGAGAGGATGTTTCTACTTGTAGGAGAGTCTAAGAGCAGAGAGCACAGCCTCAGAATAAACGGACATACATTTAGAAAGGAGATGAGGAGGAATTTATTTAGTCTGAGGGTGGTGAATCTGTGGAATTCATTGTCACTTGGCTGTGGAGGCCAAGTGATTGAATATTTTTAAGGTGGAGATTGACAGATGTTTGATTAGTACGGGTGTCACGGATTAAGAAGAGAAGGCAGGATAATGGGGTTGAGAAGGAAAGATAGATGAGGCTGATTTTAAATGGCAGAGTAGACTGGATGGGCTGAATGGCCTAATTCTGTTCCTATGACATGAACTTCTGAATGTGGTGATTGGAGTTAAGAGGCAGCAGCCCTGCTGGCTGTATTACTGAGCCACTCTAGATTACAAACTCAAGCCTGAGGAATGTGGTTTGAAACCATATTCATTTGACTTGGTTAGCAATAAGGCCAACAAGTCCAGTTCAATGATGATAGAATTTCTGAGTTGTCCATGACCTATGCAAGAAATGATTAGGGTTAGGAGGAGAGAGAAAGAGGGATGGGTTGTGGTAGTAGGCGTATAGTATGTCTCTTACCTCTTTTAATCCTTGGACATTTTATAATATAATGCTTCAGGATATTTTGTTCCCACTCTTTATGGGGAACTTTTTGCCTAGCATGAAGTGGAGCACCTTCACAGAATCACTTCACTGTAACCCAAAGAGATATCAACTGCTTTATCGAAAAATCTGTCAGTTTAAATGTTTGAGCTGACTAAATATTTTGAGCTGACTAAATATTTCTGACTGAATATATATGGCGATCAAATCCTCAAAGGCAATTCTTTGACATCCATTAAAATTAAGCGCCCCTTAATGAAAAAAGTCAGGATTTCTTGTGAATACAGAATAACCTCTGTATTTAGTTAATATAACTGTACAAGCAAAAAGAAAGATAGCATATTTTTATCAGCTGGATCTTGTCTTAGCATGAAATATATTCAACAGTTCATCTGGGAGCCATAGAACCACAAATTTGCAACTATAAATCATTGTGTATATTTAGTCGGGATCAATAAATAATTTTATTTAATGTGTATATTGATGAAAAGGCAGGTGCACTTGCTACTGATCGTGCTTTCAGAGAAATGAGCGATGACCATCTGGAAATAAAAGAACACAATGTTTAGAAAGGAGACAAATTTAAGAACACAATGTTTAGTATTGAATATACACAGAAAATAATGTCCCCCAAAAGATTTACCAACCAGTGAGTTATTAAATTATGGGTCAAGGAGGGTGAAATTAAATGGAATCGGACAGACCAGAAGGGATTTATCTGTATTATGTATATTCATATATTTCAATGCTTCTTGAATGAGTATGTATTTTGTTAAGCTTTGACTTCCCTTGGGCATCTTTTTCCTTTTCATTTGTCTAATACTTTTTTTATAACAATTATTATATTTTCTTCAACCACCCTTCCAGCAAGTGCTTTTTAGACCATACCAATGTAAAAATCTGCATTGGGCTTCTGTATTAGTAAACAATTGCTTTACATTTGCACTAATTGGCTACCGAACCTGCTACATCTAAAAAAAATTGTATCTCCTTGTTCATCAAAGCCTTCTGAGATTCCTATTATATTTCTTATTAGCCTTTTCTGTTCAAAGGAGAGCAAACCCAGGTTATCTTTCTCTATCCCAATAGACAGTTCTCTTCTTTCTTTTGGTAGTCTCTGGTATTGTGAATTACTTGCTTCCATCCAGTGCTGGGGTTCTGAAGTGGTTGATGAGAGCAATGTGAGATCTACAGACTCTAGCACAGGTGAAGCAGTAGTTCTTGACAGTGTGAGTGAGTGAGTGAGTGGTTTGCGAGAGCATGCACACTTGTGCATGCTCACAGAACATGAACACAAAATTTTCAGTGTTCTACCTTGACTAGTTTTTTATCAGATCAGGAGTCAATGGGAACACAATACTTCTCAAAGAAGAGTTTAGAAGAATGAGGGGGACCTCATTGAAACATACAGAATAGTGAAAGGCTCGGACAGAGTGGATGTGGAGAAGATGTTTTCACTGGTGGAAGAATCTAGGACTAGAGGTCATAGCCTCAGAATGAAAGGATGTTCTTTTAGGAAGGCGATGAGGAGAAATGTGAAAGGTGAGATGCGTAAGGAATTAAATGTATTGTATATGAATGCGTAAAGTATAAGTAAAGTAGATGAGCTTGAGGCTCAGTTAGAGGTTGGTAGATATGACATTGTGGGGATTACTGAGATGTGGCTGCAGGAGGATCAGGCCTGGGAACTTAATATTCAGGGTTATACATCCTATAGAAAGGACAGGCATGTGGGCAGAGGAGGGGGGTAGCTCTGCTGGTGAGGGGTGGAATTCAGTCCCTTGGGAAGGAAGACATAGGGACTGATGAGGTAGAGTCACTGTGGATTGAGTTGAGGAATTGTAAAGGCATGAAGACACTAATTGGTGTTATCTACAGACACCCAAATAGTAGGGTGAAAGTAGCAGCAGGAGTTAAAACTGGCATGTAACAAAGGTAATGCCACTATGGTGATGGGAGATTTTAATATGCAGGTAGACTGGGAAAATCAGGTTGGATCAGGACCCCAAGAAGGAGAGTATGTAGAGTGCCTCCGAGTTGGATTCTTAGAGCAGCTTGTAATGGAGCCGACCAGAGAAAAGGCAATTCTGGATTTAGTGTTGTCTAATGAATCAGAGTTGATAAGAGAACTCGAGGTAAAGGAACCACTTGGAGGTAGTGATCATAATATGATTAGTTTTAATCTGCAATTTGAGAAGGAGAAGATTAATTCGGAAGTGTCAGTGATGCAGTTGAACAAAGGGGACAATGAAGGCATGAGAGAGGAGCTGGCCAAGGTAGGCTGGAAAGGGATCCTAGCAGGAATTACGGTGGAACAGTAATGGCAGGAATTTCTGGGCATAATCCGGAAGACGTAGTATTATTTCATTCCAAAATGGAAGAAGATTCTAAGGGTAGTAGGAGGCAACCGTGGCTGACAAGAGAAGTTAGGGATAGAATAAAACTAAAAGAAAAGATGTATAACACAGCAAAGAGTAGCCGGAAGCCAGAGGATTGGGAAACTTTCATAGGACAACAGAAGGAAACAAAACGGGCAATACAGGCTTAAAAGATGAAGTACGAGGGGAAGCTGGCCAGGAATATAAAGAAGGACAGTAAAAGCTTCTTTAGATATGTTAAGGGAAAAAGAGTAGCAAAGTCAAATGTGGGTCCCTTGCAGGCAGACATGGGTGAAATTCTTTTGGGTAACAAGGAAATGGCAGGAGAGTTGAACAGATACTTCGGATCTGTCTTCACTAAGGAAGATACAAACAATCTCCCAGATGTACTGGTGGACAGAGGATCTAAGGGGGTAGCGGAACTGAAATAAATGTTCATTAGGCGAGAAATAGTTTTGGGTAAGCTAATGGGACTGAAGGATGATAAATCCCCTGGGCCAGGTGGTCTGGATCCCAGGGTCCTCAGGGAGGTGGTTCTAGAAATAGTGGACGCATAGGTGATCATTTTCCAATGTTCAATAGATTCAGAATCAGTTCCTGAGGATTGGAGGATAGCTCCAGGGAATTACAGACCATTTAGCCTGTCTTCGGTTGTGGGAAAGACAGTTGGACATATTGTGCTGGAGTCCATTATTAAAGAGGTAATAATGGGGCATTTGAATAGCAGTAAAAGGATTAGTCCAAGTCAACATGGATTTATGAAAGGGAAATCATGCTTGACTAATTTTTTGAAGACGTGACAAGTAAAATGGATGAAGTGTATCTAGACTTTCAGAAAGCCTTTGTTAGGGTCCCGCACGGGAGACTGGTGACTAAAATTAGAGCACATGGTATTGGGGGTAGGGTGTTGACATGGATAGAAAATTGGTTGGCAGACAGGAAGCAAAGAGTAGAAGTGAACAGGTCCTTTTCAGAATGGCAGGCAGTGGCGAGTGGAGTGCCGCAAGGCTCGGTGTTGGGGCCGCAACTGTTTACCATATATATTAATGATTTGGAAGAGGGAATTAGGAGCAACACTAGCAAGTTTGCAGATGACACAAAGCTGGGTGGCAGTGTGAACTGTGAAGAGGATGTTAGGGGGTTGCAGGGTGACCTGGACAGGTTGAGTGAGTAGGCAGATGCGTGGCAGATGCAGTATAATATAGATAAATGTGAGGTTATCCGCTTTGGCAGCAAAAACAAGGGGGTAGATTATTATCTCAATGGGGTTAGGTTAGGTAAGGGGGATGTGCAACGAGGCCTGGGTGTCCTTGTACACTAGTCACTGAAAGTTGGCGTGCAGGTACAGCAGGCAGTGAAGAAAGCTAATGGAATGTTGGCCTTCATAACAAGAGGATTTCGGTATAGGAGTAAAGAACTTCTTCTGCAGTTGTATAGGGCTCTGGTAAGATCACATCTGGAGTATTGTGCACAGTTTTGGTCTCCTAATTTGAGGAAGGACATCCTTGTGATTGAGGCAGTGCAGTGTAGGTTCATGAGATTGATACCTGGGATGGTGGGACTGTCATATGAGGAAAGATTGAAAAGACTCGGCTTGTATTCACTGGAGTTAGAAGGATGAGAGGGCATCTTATAGAAACATATAAAATTATAAAAGGACTGGACAAGTTAGATGCAGGAAAAATGTTCCCAATCTTGGGCGAGTCCAGAACCACGGGCCACAGGAATAGAATAAAGGGGAGGCCATTTAAAACAGAAGTCCAAAAAAACGTTTTCACCCAGATTGTTGTGAATTTGTGGAATTCCCAGCCACAGAGGGCAGTGGAGGCCAAATCATTGGATGGATTTAGGAGAGAGTTAGATAGCTCTAAGGGCTAGTGGAATCAAGGGATATGGGGAGAAGCCAGGCACGGGTTATTGAATTGGAACGATCAGCCATGATCACAATGAATGGCGGTGCTGGCTCGAAGGGCCGAATGGCCTCCTCCTGCACCTATTTGCTATGCTTCTATGTTTTTATGTTTATAAATTAATTTTGTCAGAGGGTGGTAAATCTGTGGAATTCTTTGCCACAGAATGCTGTGGAGGCCAAGTCAGTGGATAGTTTTAAGGCAGAGATAGATTTTCGATTAGTACAGGGGTCTGACGTTATAGGGATAAGACAGTAGAATAGGGTTAGGAGGGAGCTCTAGATCAGCCGTGATTGAATGGCAGTAGACTTGATGGGCCAAATGGCCTAATTCTACTATAACTTCTGTCTGAAGACTTATTACCATTTGAGATCTTCCTTAAATCTTTTCCTTGTCCACCCAGTAATCTGCTCTTGTAATGGTGTTCCAGACACAGTATCTCACGGATGTTTGATGTCAGGAATATAAACAATGTGATTTGTTCATTTGGTATAATTAAGGATTTTCACTTGATGTTGACCAGCCTAACCAGCCAATGGATTTAAAGGAATTTGGAGAGACAGCATTAGTGAAAACAATGTTTTGAGGTACCTTTGTTTCATATCACAGTATGGTGCACAGAAAGTCAGGAATCACTGATTCATAGATCGTCTCCTTCATGCCAGGTTTGAGCTCTTGATCTTCAAACACTTTGTTCCTCACATCAACAAAGGCTCTCCAGGGTACAGAGGCAATGGTGAATTTTATTGTTGATGCTTGTGGTTACTTAAAGAAACTCCCAAGATATTGAATGGGGTATGTGGTCTTTAGGTTCCTGTTGTGGATTTTTAAAATTAAACAGTGATGCTGTACACATCGTCAGAAGACCTTTTTTGATGGATATTAAATATCTGTACATTGTGAATTGCTTGATTGTAATCATGTATTGTCTTTCCGCTGACTGTTTAGCATGCAACAAAATCTTTTCACTGTACCTCGATTCACGTGACAATAAACTAAACTAAACTAAACTAAGGCCTCTTTCCTTGGACAGTA
Source organism: Malacoraja senta (assembly GCA_038087875.1). Classification (NCBI taxonomy): domain Eukaryota; kingdom Metazoa; phylum Chordata; class Chondrichthyes; order Rajiformes; family Rajidae; genus Malacoraja; species Malacoraja senta. The sequence continues at coordinate 189,205,641 of CM075977.1, forward strand.
ACAATTACTTGGTCCTCAAAACATGTATCCAAATACCACCAGGTGGCGCTGTCAGCGATGGCAGCCTCGCCAACAGTCTGTCTGTCTTTCTGTTGTTTTTTGGTTATTTATTGTGTGTTTTAAATGTTTGTGTTAATGTTCTCTGGTTTGTTTTATGTGGGGGGTGGGGGAGAGAGTTGGGGGAACCTTTTTTTCAATCTCTGACCTTGCCGGAGATGCGATTGTTTTCCATATCATATCTCTGGTCGTTCTGCGGCCTATCATCATGGAGTTGGTGGCCTTGCTCGAGACTGACCTTGAGCCCCACCGCGGGGCCGTGGACTTACCATCAGAGCCTGCAATCCATTGCCTGGGATCGATGCTCCCTGGAGAGACAGCATTAGTGCGGATTTCAACATCGAGGAGCTCACAGTCTCGGGTAGAGACTGATGGCGGGAAGCTCCAAAGTCGCAAAAGGTTCGACCAGCCTCGACCCGGGGTCCGATCGCCCGGCGCGGGGGAGCTGAGATCCCCCCGATGCGGGAGCTTGTTTGCCCTGATGCGGAGGGCACGACCGCTGTCTACGGGAGCCAAGATCGTCCCAACAATGGAAGGCTTGAGGCCCCCGACCGCAGAAGAATAAAGAAGGGAAGAGAGTGAACTTTTTTTTTCCGCCTTCCATCACAGTGAGGAATGTGGAGGAGTCACTGTGGTGGATGTTTATGTTAAAATGTAATTTGTGTGCCTTGTTGCTTTTTATTTGTATGACTAGATGGCAAATCAAATTCCTCAAATGTAGCAAAACATACTTGGCTAATAAAGTGTGATTATGATTATGATTATGATGTGCAAACATAACAATAGTCTGCATTCTCCAGTTCAACAACTGAGACTGGAGTGGCCATGTTTCTGGTGTGGAGGCAACAATGGTTAAAATGTTTCCCATTTATTCCATAAATCAGTTCCATGCACAGAGGAAGCCAGTTGGTAGAAGATACAGCTTTGCAATGAGCAAGAATGATTAAATGGTTATGACGATAATTCAGCAGTGCCATCACATTGTCGAGGTAAAATGGCGGTGAAAATCCAAAGTCTGCAGGAAACTTGAAATAAAACAGAAAATGCTTGATACATTGAATAGCATTTGTGGAAAGATAAACAGGGACTAAATGAGGGTCAGGCAGATTGCAGCATTCTGAGCAGGAGTGGGGTAGAGTAAATTGGTAGCAGGTGATATTGGCTAAATCCACATCTGACCTATGGGCTGTTTAAAGATCAGCTGATCAGAGTTTAAGACTGGTATGTTCCACTAAGGAGGAGGAGGGATAAGGGTGGCAAGGTACCGGTTCCGTAGATAACAAAAGTGATTGCAAATTTGGTCAGAAAGAAAAAGGAAGAGATTAGAGAGTGAACTCAAATAGGGCCTGCGAGGAATATATTGCAAGCAGGAAAGAACACAAGCAGGCAATCAGAAGGGCCAAAGAGGCCATGACATTTTAATGGTGAGTCAGATTAAAGAAAATCCCAAGGTAGACAAGAAGGGTCTGAAGAATGGTCTCGACCCGAAATGCCGCCTATTCCTTCACTCCATAGATGCTGCCTCGCCTGCTAAGTTTCTCCAGCATTTTTGTTGAACTTTGATTTTTCCAGCATCTGTAGTTCTTTCTTGCAGAAAATCCCAAGGCTTTTATACATACATTACATAACAAGTGGGTAACCAAGAAGAAAGTAGGACTGCTCAAGGATAAAGGAGGGAACTTATGCCTGGCGTCAGAGGGTGAAGGTGAGGTACTAAATGAGTACTTTGCATCTGTATTTACGAAGAGGGCATGGAGGATAGTGAGATCAGTTTGGGGATATTAATGCCTGAAGAGCATTAACAGGGTCTGATGGGATCTAGCCCAGATTATCATGAGATACAAGGGAGGAGATTGAAAGTGCCTTGATAATGATCTTTGTATCTTTACTGACTGCAGGCGAGATCCCAAAGAATGTTGTTCCATTGTTTTATAAGAGAAGTCAAGATAATGTCAGAAATTGGCGGTTGGTGAGCGTTCCTTGGTTGGAGATTAAGTCCAAGGTGCAGGAAGTACACATACAGCTTTATAGGATTTTGATTTGAAGTATTGTGTGCAGTTCAGGTCACCCAATTACAGGAAGAATGTGGAAGCTTTGGAGAGGGTGCAGAAGAAGCTTACCACAACGTTGTTTGAATTAGAAGGTACTAAACTAAGTGGGACCCATTGGCTCCCATTCTCATATGGGAGGGCTGTTCCCCCAATGCAACATTCCACCTCTCCACCAATTTCAATATTCCACCACTCACGCATAGCCCCCAACTGCGCAAGCTCGACTGAAGGGTTCTCGTTGTGACGCCCCTAATCTTCTTTTCCCCTCACCCCCCCCCATTCCACCGATTGCCCTTCCCCCCCCACTCCACCCATTGCCCTTCCCCCCCCCCACGCACGCACTCCACACCACCTCAAACCCACCCCCATCCACTCTTAGTGGCTCTCCAGCGGCGCAGCCATTCCCTCCCAGTGGGTTCCCATTGTGACGTAGAACACGCAGATATTACTGCGCAGGTGCAGTTGATGGGCATGGCAAATGGAAAAGGGATTTATAAAGCTTAAAACGTGAATAACTCTTAAAATATAACAACAATTTAAATGTTACAGAGGAGATTTATTCAATCCATTCTTTTGTGTTGCGTCTCTTGTTGCATTCTGCAGCCGGGGGAGGGGATCGTCTTCAGGCGGGGTCTATCGGCGGCCGGTGGGGGAGTGTCCTGCAGTCTGGGGAGGGGGCACGGCTTAAAGGCTGGGCTGTCAGGGGCCAGTGGGTGAGGGGGGATAGACCTGCAGCCGGGGGAGGGGGACGGCTTCAGACGGTGGCCAGTGGGGGCGGGGGGCTTTCTGGAGGGCTAGTACAGGTGTTCTGGACTAAAGGGAATGGTTTCCAGAGGGCTTGTATGAACATTGTGGGCCGAATGGATTCTTGGGCTAGTCCTGCAGCTGGGGACGGGGAGGCTTCAGGTGTGGGCTGGTGGGAGCCTTTTGTAGCCGGGGAGGGGGACGGCTTCAGGCAGGGGCCGGTGGGGGTGTGGGACTCACAGTTCACTCAGCCATGGCTTGTGGACTCGCAGTTCACTCAGCTATGGTTTGTGGACTCGCAGTTCACTCAGCCAAGGCTTGTGGACTCACAATTCACTCAGCCACGACTTGTGGACTCACAGTTCACTCAGCCACGGCTTGTGGACTCACAGTTCACTCAGCCACGGCTTGTGGACTCACAGTTCACTCAGCCACGGTTTGTGGACTCACAGTTCACTCAGCCACAGCTTGTGGACTCACAGTTCACTCAGCCATGGCTTGTGGACTCACAGTTCTCTCAGCCACGGCTTGTGGACTCACAGTTCACTCAGCCACAGCTTCACAGTTCACTCAGCCACAACTTGTGGACTCACAGTTCACTCAGCCATGGCTTGTGGGCTCATAGTTCACTCAGCCACGGCTTGTGGACTCCCAGTTCACTCAGCCACAGCTCGTGCACTCACATTCACTCAGCCACAGCTTGCGCACTCAGAGTTCACTCAGCCATGTCTTGCACACTCACTATTCACTCAGCCACGGCTTGCACACTCACAGTTCACTCAGCCATGGCTTTGGCACTCACAGCTCACTCAGCCACGGCTTGTGCACACACAGTTCACTCACTCATGGCTTGCGGACCTCCGGACTTGGCTGGACTTCCGGACTCGGTGCGACTTCCGGACTCAGCGCTAGTTCTGGACTCGGCGCGACTTCTGGACTCAGCACGGCTTGTGGACTCACAGTTCAGTCACTAACAGCTTGTGGGCTCACTGTTCTGGACTCAACTCTCACTCATGACTTCCGGGCTGTCTGACACATGCCCGGCCTTCAGGGCTTTATTCTCCTCACTCCCGGAAGAGGCATTACCTTCATGGTGAATGACAGGCAAGAAAACCAATCTGCTCATTTCACAATTTATTATTATTATTTTTTTAATGTTTTTTTTATTAGAAGCAAATGTACAAGAATAAAACAATCGGCATATAAAATGATAGTTAGTGTACAGCTTCAATTTTAACTTTTTAACTTTAAAATAGAGGAAAAGAAAAGAGAAAGAACAAGAGAGAGAAAAAGTGAGAGGTGCAAAGATAGGACCCCTAGACTACCAAAGTAGTGTAGCCAAAGAGTGGTTAAAGAAAGAAAGAAAAGAGAAAAAAAAGAACAAAAAGAAAAAGAGAGAAAAACGTGGTGATATACCTGCCTCTCGTTTCCCCCCCCCCCCCCCCACCCACCCACATCCACCCACCTCACCCAACCCATAGTTGGATTTAAATCCAAAGTTGTGTTGCGCCATCCTATCCTTGTAAGAATTCGGTGAAGGGTGTCCATGTCTTGAAAAAATGATCTGTTTTTTCTGCCAAGACAAGTCTAACATTTTCAAGATGTACTGTCTCAGACATTTTTGTAAACCACATCTTAACAGTAGGGACTGATGTGTGTTTCCAAAATGTAAGTATTCGTTTTTTCGCCGTTATCAGGCCATAATTAAGGAAACGTCATTGAAATAATGTTAGCGCAGAACAGGCTTCTGACGTACCTAGAGTGATCAGTTCAGTCGGGGTCCAATTTTATTTTAATTATTTTAGAAAAAAATTCTAAAATTCCTCTCCAGAAATTATGTAACTTTATACAGGAGGCAAAAGAGTGGGTTATGGTTGCTTCCTGAAGGAGACATTTATCACAAATAGGAGAAACATTTGGGAAGATCTTATTCAGTTTAGACTTTGAATAATAGAGTCTGTGCAGTATTTTAAATTGTATTAGCGAATACCTAATGTTAAGAGAACAGTTGTGTATGTATAGAAGATTTTCCTCCCATCTGTCTTTTGCAAATTTTAGGCCGAGTTCATCTTCCCAAGCTTGTCTAATTACTTCCGACGATGGGGATTGTATATTTAAAAGGGTATTATAAAGGTATGATATTAACTTGTTTGAATCCGAGTTTCTATTCATACATTCGTCTAGTGTGTCTGGAACCATATATTGATAGTCTTGGGTGTATGATTTCAGATAGTCTCGTATTTGAAGATATCTAAAGTATTGGCTAACTTTCAGATGATATTTCAACTGTAATTCTTGAAATGAGAGAAGAGTTCCCATCTCATAAAGATCTCCCAGTTTTTTAATTCCTAATCTTCCCCAGTGTGTGAATGTCTTGTCTAAGACGGCTTGAGTGAGGGATTATTGGCAATTGGTGAGAGAAGAGATACATTTCTCAGTTTAAGGGTTGACTTCACTTGTTTCCAGATTCGTAGGGTACTATGGATTATCAAATTTTTCTCATATCCTGTTTTGTTCAAATTTATTGGAGAGAGAAGAATTGTGCCTATATTAAAAGGCGAACAATCTTCTCTCTCTCTCCATTATTAACCATTTTACCTGTTGCCATGTGTTGTCCATCCAATGGATTACATTTTTAATATTCGTTGCCCAGTAATGGTAAAAAAATTGGGGAGAGCCAATCCGCCAATTTCTTTGGGTTTAAATAGATGTCGTTTATGGATTCTGTGTGTTTATAATCCCAAATAAAGTTTGTGATCAGAGAATCTAGTTTTTTTAAACAAATTTTAGTAAGATAAATCAGTATTGATTGAAATAAGTACAGGATTTGTGGAAGGAAGATCATCTTTATGGCATTCATTCTACCTAAGAGACATCGGAAGCGTTTTCCAAAATTGAATAAGGGCATTTAATTTGGTAATTAATGGTGGAAAATTTGCTTGAAATAGAGAAGTGTATTTTCTAGTTACTTGAACTCCAAGATATATAAATTTTCCCATAGCAATTCTAAAAGGAAATTTTAGAAGATGTGTCGGATCTTGAGGCTTTATTGACATAATTTCACTTTTGTTACAGTTTATTCTATATCCTGAAAAGGAACCAAATTCCTCTATAAGATTTAGTATGTTTGGAATGCTAACTTGGGAATTGGTGATATATAGTAATACATCATCTGCATTTAATGATATATTATTATTAGAATATTTAGTATTATAGCCTTGAATATTCGGATGTACTCTTATACTTTCTGCTAAAGATTCAATCGCAAGGGCAAATAACAGGGGTGATAATGCACACCCTTGTCTATTGTGCCTGGATAGCTGAAATTTAGTTGAGAGTATTTGATTAGTCAGTATTCTGGCAGTCGGCTTGTCATATAGCAACTTTATGCATGAAATTAAAAAATGTCCTAACTGGAATTTTTGCAATACTGTAAAAAGATATTTTCATTCTACTTGGTCAAATGCTTTTTCTGCATCTAATGAAATAATTGATGTCTTGTTTTATCGTTCAATGTGAGTACATTATATTAAACAGACGTCTCAAATTGTTAAACGAGTATCTCTTGGGTATAAACCCAGTTTGATCAGAATGTATTAATTTATTAACATATTTACTTAGTCTTCTTGCCAGGGTTTTAGCTAATATTTTCTGATCTGTATTTAACAGGGCAATTGCTCTGTATGATCCCGGCTCTTCAAGATCTTTATCTTTTTGGGGTATCAGTGTAATAGTTGATTCGGCTAAGGTTTGTGGTAGCGTCTGTTCTTTAAATGTGTGTATATAAAGGTCTTGTAAACACGGGGAGATTACATCATAATTTTTTTAATAAAATTCATTACTAAACCCATCTGGGCCTGAAGTTTTGCCATTCTTCAATGAATTAATAGTCTCTTTGATTTCTTTAATTGTGATCTGTGCTCCTAATTCTTCAGGTTCCGCCACGTTAAGTGACGGAAGATTACAGTTGTCAAGGAAGTTTTTAATTTTTATCGTTTCTGCTGAAGTTTTGGATGTATATAAATTTTGATAGAATTGTACAAATCATTCGTTAATATCCTTTGGAAGTGTAAACCGTTCACCTTTTTCTGATCTAATTTTTTGAATTGTATTATCCTTTTCCATTTTTCTCAACTGATATGCTTGATATGAAATGATAGAACCTCTGATAAAGGCCTTAAAAGATTCCCATAATAACGAAGCCGAAATACCTGGAGTATCATTTGTCTCATAAAAGAATTCCATCTGTTGTTTTAGATATTCACAGCAAGCTGGGTTAGTTGGTATTTGGGGATTAAATCTCCAAAACGTTTTTTTATTGTACATCCCTTCCAGTTTTAGGGAGAAGGTTAGAGGGGAATGATCGGAATAATACTATTATGATATTTGGGATTTGTTGCAAAAGGTATTAATTTTGTGTCCACCAGAAAATAGTCAATACGTGTATACGTTTTATGTCCGGATGAATAAAAGGAATATTCTCTTCCGGATAGATGCACAATCTTCCATATGTCTGTTATATTTGTATTTTTTATATACGTATTTAGGAGTTTGCTGGATTTTGATTTTGTGTTATATCTCCTTTGTTGTGAGGATTTATCCAAATATTGATCCAAAACACAATTGAAATCTCCTCCAATTATCAGGTTTTGCTGAGTGAAATCTAAGATTATATTAAATATTTTATTAAAAAATTGTGGATTATCAAAGTTTGGAGCATAGATATTCACCATAGTAAGTGGGGTAGAATATATCTGCCCAGATACTATGACGTACCTACCCTCCTTATCTGCTATGGTGGTTTTATGTTTAAATGGTATACCTTTACGAATTATAATTGCAGTACCTCTGGCTTTGGAGAGAAAGGTAGAGTGATATAATTGACCAATCCAGTTAGCCTTCAGCCTGTTATGAGCTTGATCTTTGAGGTGCGTCTCCTGTAAAAATATTATATCAGCATTAATCGATTTTAAATGGGCTAGAAGCTTACCCCTTTTAATTGGCTCATTAACGCCCCTAATATTCCAACTACAAAATGTGATTCCTCCAGTTTTCTTCAGAGGATCGTCTTGCATTAGAGCTTACATGGTTTCCCCTTGTTTTAGATGGGGCA
>CM075977.1:189213805-189315824 GCA_038087875.1 Malacoraja senta
CTATCAACAGCCCCACCGCTTTCCCTATCAATCTAATACTCTTTCTAAACATCCCCACTTCTTGCTACAACTGGCCCAATACCCATCTTCACTTGTTTGACCCCTCTTCCTCTATTAGACCTACCTTCTACTTGATCTTTCGACTTGCTCTCTTCTCTACTTAACTATCTTACCCTACCTAAGTTCCCTTGTTAGTCCACACTGAATCCAGCTTCCAATAACCTACTGTGTACCCATCTCACACTTCTTTCCTCTACACCCTGCCCCCCTAAATCTTGATTACCTTACCCCTCCTCAACCAACTTTCTAACATAATTCCCTCTCGTTCTGACCTGCCAACTGCTGGGAATTCCAATCCCCCCAGTCGGATAGATATTAACCATATTTTGAATATAAACAGATTTATTGACCGTTACCTAGATTTAGTAAATCTCATGACTATTAGGTATTAGATTAAAATAAACGGCTTAGTACATTTGTTCGTATTTTATATAATTTGTTAGTGTGTTATATAATTATCATCAGTTTAAATTGTTTTCGAAGCCGAGTTATTCAGGAGATCTTGAACAATCTCGTTGCAAACATGGGGACCTTGAACAGTCTCCCCGCATACATTCCAATCTATCTCTGATAAGTTAGACTAGACGTAACCGCCTGTGAACCTGTCTGCCATCTTATATGCACATTTTTATACATTTAAAAAAAAACACATTATATCACTCTATCCCCTTATAAATACATATAAAAGGGGTAAATTAAACACACAATATAACAAGCAGATTCAGTAAAGGTTCAGTAAGCCATAGCCCTGCTAGTAATCAGTTCAAATCAATTCATTTTCATACAGAGATATGCCAAATGTTACTTATCTACTTGTCCTTTGTTATATACTTTTTTAAGCCTTGCGCATATTTAAATGCATCTTCTGGGTCGATGAAGAAACGCTCTGATTCTCTGTATGTGACCCTTAATTTGGCTGGATACATTAGTCCATATCTTAAGCCTGGAATGTCTCTGAGGATAGCACACAACTTGGTGAAAAGTGCTCGCTTCTTGTCAACCTCTGCTGGATAGTCTCTGAAGATTCTTATGTTTTCTCCTTCAAACATCAGGTTTCTTGCACTTGCAACTTTCTTCATGATATCTTCAAGAACTGATGGGTCGTGTAGTTTAAGAATAATTTGTCTTGGTGGAGCTCCAGCTCCTGGTCGGGCTCTCTGAGCTCGATGTGCCCGGTCCATTTTAGGTCTCTCAGGCAGCTTGAATACCTGTTGAAGTGAAGTCGGCAGTGAAGTCCCGAGAATCTTTTCCAACTTCCTTCCCTTCCTTCACTCCAACAATGCTTAAGTTTTGGCGTTTAGACCGACCTTCGAGATCTAGGCATCTGTCGGTCATTGTGGCCAATTGCCCAGAAACACGATCCAGTTCTTTCTTCAGTCTTTGAGTTGTCTGAGAAATATCCGTAGTAGCAGCCTCCAGTTCTCTTATAGCGTTGTTTTGTTTTTTTGAGGTGAGGAGAATGGGTTCCAACTTGTTGCTGATATCCTCTTCGACCCTTTTAATTTCTCCTTTCAAAGAGGAATTTACCTCTTCGATTCGAGCTTGTAGAGTGTCAATTCTTTCAGCAGATTTCTGTTCTCTCAGCATTTAGTTGAACATAAAGTTTTGTTTCTAAATTTCAAATTTTCAGCCAGAATTTCTCCAAAATCGTTTACCATAGCCAGTCTTAAAGCTTGATCTTCTGCTTGCACTTCCATGGTAGAAATAAGTCCTTCTTCCTCAGATTCTTCAAAAGTTTCTTTCTCTTGCAGAACCTGCCTTCGAGTTCTGTGTCTGCTCAGAGGTGGCGTTGGCAGATTCCTTCTGTTGAGCCCGTTTTGACATCTAAAAAATACCGGTATCCAGTCGGAATTGCGTCGATTTCTGATGACGTCTCTTACGCGACGTCGGTCATCTGCCGGTGAGTGTTTTTCATTTGGTCCGTTTTTTCTTTTTCAGGGATTTTAACGCGTTTTAACGCATTTTTCGGAGCGGAGCTAAATGGAGCGCCTCTTACTGCTCCATGGCACCACCAGAAGTCATCTCACAATTATTTTAACCTTCATAACTTTTGTAATATTCCACCGATCTGAACAAAACATGGTGCACTTGTAACAGAGGAGAACGGTGAGTAAGGTGGCGAAAAATCCTAGCGATAATTTAAATAAGATGAGAGATTTAGTAATAGTATAGATTAGCTATAAAAGAGAGGTTGACAAACTTGGATTGTAGTCTATGGAGCATTGGAGGCTGAGGGGAGACAAGAAGGAGGAGGAGGAGCCATGTTGGGGAATGGCTGCTAACCATCAGCCGTCTGTTTAATTCACTTTTTAAAATAGTTTTTTAGTGTGTTTTAGTGTGTCCAGTTGGAGAAATCTACTTTTAAATGTAGGGTGAATGGGGGTAATTTTATTCTAGGTCCCTACCTGGTTGGTGAGGCAGCTTTTTCTCCGGGCTATCTCGTCGACCCGTCCTCGTGGCCTACCAGCGGGCATGGAGCGCCGTTTCTTGACGGGACCGCCCAACACCTTCAGCTTCGGTCGGCGGCACAACACTGGAGCGCTATCGTGGAGCGTAGCGGGCGATGCCTTTGCCTGGGTCGCCGTGCTGGGTCAACGCGCTGGAGCTCCGGTATGCGGTGACCGCCGAGATCAACACCTCCGGGCCGCGGGTCTGCGGAGTGACCAGCCACGGGCGGTGGCGTCGGCGGCGCCGACTTTAACATCGGGAGCCTCGTGGCTCCAAATCGGCGCGGCCCTGTCGGCTTCAGGTGCCATCGACTCCGCTGGGAAACTGGCCGTTCCACCCGCTGCGAGAACTCTCCCGATGGCCAGGAACATCGGGCCTCCGTAGAGGCAACTGTGGCGGCCTCGATGGGCCTGACTCTGGGGAGAACTGGGTTGGGGACTGGACATTGTGCCTTCCTCCACAGTGGTAACCATTGTGGGGGGATGATTTTGTGTGTAGTGTTAAGTGTCTGTGTTAGTCTATGTCCAACATGGCGGTCCGGAAGGGAGAGTGTACGCTGGCGCGGTTTGGCTGCCGCTGCTCTCCCTTCATGTTGTGTTTTCTGAATTTTGTTGTTGTCTTTTTTGGATCAAATTTCTGTTTTTAATTTATGTATTGGTGAAGTCTTTATAACTTATTTTACTCTGATTATATGTTTATATGTTTCTTAAATTGTAAGGTGTCCTAGAGATACCTAGGCACCCTTGAAATAAAATCTATTATTATTATAAGAAAGAAACATATCAAATTATCAGAGGCCTAGATAGGTGAGACCTTTCTCCAGAGTGGAAATACCAAAGACTTACCTAAAACATCACAGAAGGATGCTCCATAGTCATGATCAAAATAGGTTGGTGTGCAATGGTAGATACTACTCCTTAACTCTTCAGTTAATGATACTTCTCTGTCAGTGGCCCATATAGTTCATATGTGTTGAATGCATACTAGTTCACGCAAGTCGTCTAATTAATTGCATGGAAGACCTAAACCAAATGTGAACAAATGCTGTACTTGTGCTCATAGTACTTAATAACATTTTGCAACTGGGGATTAAATTAAATTTAAATGCATAGTGCAGGAAAATATTACACTGTATTGTATACGATAATGCAGAAAGCCTTGGATATTTTTCTGATAAAGCTGTTTAACTGTATTCATCAAACCATGGTCAGGTTAACACTGTAACATTATATATTATATTTTCAAACATCTAAAATACTCTCTAATTGTACTAGTTCGAGAATTGTCTCTATTTTGTGATAGATAGATTTAAAAGTGTAAAAGTAAACATTTCAAAACCACTACAATTTTGTGTGCAAGCTATACTTGAAATAATAATCATTTCCAAAGCAGGTGGCTTACATGCTTGAGGGGAGTCGTGGACATATTTCACAACAGTGAATTCGGGTGAGGATTTCACTGGATTTGATAACAGAAGAAATACTTGGGGCACGTGGCAACCTGCCAAAAAGACTGCATTCAGAGATTCCTGGTAATCCAGGAATGAGTAGGTTAACCTATGATGAGCATCTGTCAGCACTGGGCCTGTACTCGCTGGAGTTTAAAAGAATGAGGAGGGACCTAATTGAAACATACAGAATAATGAAAGGCTTGGATAGAGTGGATGTGGAGAGGATGTTTCCACTGGTGGGAGAGTCTAATACTAGAGGTTATAGCCTCAGAATTAAAGGTTGTTCTTTTAGGAAGGAGATGAGGAGAAATGTATTTAGTCAGAGGGTGGAGAATCTGTGGAATTCTTTGCCACAGAAGGCAGTGGAGCCCAAGTCAGTGGATATTTTTAAGGCAGAGATAGATAGATGAATAGTACAGATGTCAGAGGTTATGGGGAGAAGGCAGGAGAATTGGGTTAGGAGGGAGAGGTAGATCAGCGGTGATTGAATGGCAGAGTAGACTTGATGGGCTGAATGACATAATTCTACTCCTATTCCTTATGATGACCTTTTTAGGAGCATTGAGGTGACCAACTCCAACTTCATACTGAACTTGATTCAGAGTGTCGAGTAAATCATTTCCATCTAAGAAGTGGTGATCAATTCCATTCAGAGACTTAGACCAAGCACAATGTAAGTTTTGATGACCTTGCCGCACCCTATGTCCAACCAATGATTAAGTGCAAGATAAATTTTCAAAAGATAATCAAACTGAAAAAGTTTATTTATTTCTCTTTCCATTGATGCAACCTGACTGCTGAGTATCTCCAATGTTATTCTGCTTTTTATGCATAATAACTAACTTCAGGACTGCAGATCATTCAGTGTGAAATTGAATGTAAACTTTTTCAGGGATACACGACGATTTAGAAATCTGTCCTCTGGCAGATTCTTTGGAGTGATAATGCTCTTCCTATGGGGAGAGGTTGTGACTTCATGGAATATGAATGTCTCGTCCTCTTGAGTTCACCCACTTTGCCATTCTGCCATTTTGCTGGTACCTTTTGTTGAAGCAGACCCCTAGGCAGCTGCAGCTATTTGAGATCACCCTCGAAAGCCACTGGTGTCTGCTCTGCTGGGTGTCAGCAGTCCTCCCCCAGCCCAGCCAGAGCTGACAACATTACCTTGAAGATGGGCAGTCCAACAACATTCATGTCATTAGTCGAATCCCATGTGGAATTTCCCAGGATTACATTTACAATTATTTTTCTGGAGTGTTTGTTGTATGATGGCCTTTACTTAAATTGTGTCCAAGCTAAGAATATGGTAGTCACAGTAACACAATATAGTGTGGGACTATCATTGAATAGAGAATTGGATTGCAATTATGTGCATCACATTAAGGTGAATTCTTCATGGATATATTAGACACGGCGGCATGGTTAGGCTGATATCTCTCATCTGTCACCTTCTCTTCATGGACCTGCCTCTCAATTGCTCATTACTAGGAATGGTGCCAAGGCCATCCATTACTGGCAACAAGGTTAAATGTGCTATGGCAGACATCAAAGACTTTGCCCACTCAATCCACTGAGCAATCCAGGATTCTCCAGTGAAGGCTTTCATTATAAGTATAGTCCCCATATTGCATTGCCCTTGCTGCTCAGTCACCATCCTTTGGTTCTTTTGTGGGGACTCAAATTCCTATGCCATGGAAGGAAAATATCAAAAATGTTGCCCAGATGTTGGCCATTGATCTTCTTGCAGACCTATAGAACTGGATATTGAATATCTCCTCCATACTTATGATCAACAAAGGTGCATCTATCTCATGGTTGTGGGTGCTGTTCTACTCTCTTTACGCCCATGACTGTGTGGTTAAGCACTGGGCCAATGCCATCTTCTAATTTACTAATGACATCAATATTGTTGGTCAAATCATGGGTGGTGATGTGTCTGTGTACAGGAGAGAGATAGGGCAGCAGTTGAATAGTTTGCTGTGACATCTTCCTCAATGTCTACAAACCTAGGAACTAAACATTGACCTCAGAATGAGAATTTTGGGGAACACATGCCAGTTTTTCATTGGTGGGTCGGCAATGGAGACAATTAGCAGCCTCAAATTCTTGGGCATTAACATCTCAGATCAAGTGCCCTGGGCCCAGCATAGAACATGGAACAGTACAGCATAGCAACAGGCCATTCAGCATCACAATGTCTGTGTTGAACCTGATGGTAAGTGAAACTAATCTCCTCTGCCTGCACGTGATCCAATCCCTGCATATCTGTGTCTTTCTAAGCCTTTTAAATGCCGTTATTATATCTAGTTCCACCATTAGCCCTGGCAGCACAATCCAGGCATCCACCATTTTCTGTGCGAAAAACTGGCCCACACATCTCGTTTAAACTTTTTTAATACTTCCATCAGTTTGTCCTCTCAACATTAAAAATTCCAAGAGAAAATAATCCAAGTTTGTCCAACCTCTCCTGATAGTAATACCTCCTGATCCAGGCAGTATTATGGTAAACCTTTTCTACACCATCTGCAACATAGATATAATCAGCACAGCAGCACCTACGTTCTAAGAAATTTAAAGAGATTCAACATTTCACTGAATACTTTTACAAATGCACTGCAGAGTACCCTGACTAGTTGAATCATAGCCTTGTGCAGCAATCCAATGCTCAGGAACTCAAGAAGCTGTAAAATATGGTGGACTCAATAGACAATAGACAATAGACAATAGGTGCAGGAGTAGGCCATTCGGCCCTTCGAGCCAGCATCACCATTCAATGTGATCATGGCTGAACATCCCCAATCAGTACCCCGTTCCTGCCTTCTCCCCATATCCCCTGACTCCACTATCTTTAAGAGCCCTATCTAGCTCTCTCTTGAAAGCATCCAGAGAACCTTCCTCCACCGCCCTCTGAGGCAGAGAATTCCACAGACTCACAACTCTCTGTGAGAAAAAGTGTTTCCTCGTCTCCGTTCTAAATGGCTTACCCCTTATTCTTAAACTGTAGCCCCTGGTTCTGGACTCCCCCAACATCGGGAATATGTTTCCTGGCTCTAGCTTGACCAAACCCTTAACAATCTTATATGTTTCAATAAGATCCTCTCATCCTTCTAAACTCCAGAGTGTACAAGCCCAGCCGCTCCATTCTCTCAGCATGTGACATTCCTGCCATCCTGGGAATTAACCTTGTAAACCTATGCTGCACTCCGTCAATAGCAAGAATGTCCTTTCTCAAATTAGGGGACCAAAGCTGCACACAATACTCCACGTGTGGTCTCACTATGGCTCTGTACAACTGCAGAAGGACCTCTTTGCTCCTATACTCAACTCTTCTTGTTATTTATTTATTTTATTTATTTTTTAAGATATTTTTTATTGGAGTTAGATACATATCATATTAAAATCGATACCAGTCTTACATTTTTAAATTACAAATATTGTCCATTATTATTACAATGTCTCCAATACTTTTTTTTTTTTTTTTTTTAAACTAAATAGAACTAAAAAGATATAGATGAAATAAAGAAAGAAAGAGAGAAAAGAGAAGAAACAAGAAAAAAAAAACACAAAAAAAACCCAACCAAAAACAAAACAAAAACAAAAAAAACAAAAAAAAAAGATAATAAAGAAGAATGGAATAATTTACTACGATAAAAAACTTCATTCGAGATATATTCGTACATTTCAGAGTATAACCTTTCATCTATTCCTTGGCATGGGTGTTAGTCAGGTTCCTGTGCTGAACCATTCTGACCCTTTAAATAGTCAATAAAGGGAGACCATGTTCCGACGAATAGTTCCTGTTTGTCCAACAGGACAAGTCTAATTCTTTCCAAGTGTAAGGTCTCCGTCATTTCTATAATCCACATTTTAATTGTGGGGGTTATAGGGCCTTTCCAAAATTTTAGAATTAATTTTTTCCCAGTTATTATGCTATAATCAATAAAGTTTCTTTGAGTTGTTGTAAATGTTTGATTTAGTTCTAATGTTCCAAGTATTATCAATTTTGGATCCGGGTCCAATTGAATACTAGTCACTTTAGATATTATTGTGAAAATATTTACCCAGAAATTTTTAATTTTTATGCAATTTGCAAACATATGAGATAAGTTAGCTTCTAAATGTTGACATTTATCACATATTGGTGAGATATGTGGGAAGATTTTATTTAATTTTGTTTTAGAATAATGTAACCTATGTATTACTTTGAATTGTATTAGAGAATGTCTGGCATTTAATGAACATTGATGTATGTGCTGTAAACTTTCTTCCCAAGTATCTTTCGTTATTATTTGATTTAGTTATTTTTCCCAAGTTTGTCTGTGTAAGTCCGTCAATGGGATATCGCTGTCTAATAAAATATTATATATATAAGATATTAGTTTTTCTGTATTAGGATGTTTATTCCAACAGTCGTCAAAAATTTCTGAATTTCTAATTCTAAAATTTAGAGTATTTGCTTTTACGTAATCTGTAAGTTGGAGATATCTGAAAAAATCATTTACTTGAAGTCCATAAATCTGTTGCAACTCCTGAAATGAAAGAAAAGTGCCTTCCTTATAAAGGTGTCCCATCTTTTTAATTCCATAGTTTTTCCATTGTGTGAAACCTTTGTCCAACCATGAGGGCTTAAACAAAGGGTTATTCGCAATTGGAAGAAAAAGTGATAAATTATCTAGTTTTAATGTCTTTTTTAATTGTTTCCAAATTCGCATAGTACTATATATTATCGGATTTTCCCTATAAATTTTTTAATTTAATTTAGAAGTAGCAAATAGTATCGAGCCGATTTCAAAAGGTGAGCAATCTTCCTTTTCCATTTTTAACCAATCTGGTTGTTGATCTATTTCTTCCAACCAAAAATTCATATTTTTAATGTTAACTGCCCAAAAATAAAACAAAAAGTTTGGTAAAACCAAACCTCCATTTATTTTTGATTTGCACAGATGTTTTTTGCTTATCCTATGATTCTTATAATCCCAGATAAAGTCACTGACAATGGAATCTAACTTTTTAAAAAAGTTTTTTGACAGATATATCGGAATTGTTTGAAAAAGGTATAATATTTGCGGTAAGAAAATCATTTTTATGGCATTAATTTTGCCAACCATTGAAATAGGGAGTGTTTTCCAATACTGAATATTCTTATGTAGTTTATTCAGTAATGGGGGAAAGTTTGCTTTAAATAATGATGTATATATCTTAGTAACATAAATGCCTAGGTATTTAAATTTTTCATTTACTATTTTAAATGGAAATTGTTGTATTATATGTTTATTATGTTCCCTTATTGGCATAATTTCACTTTTATTCCAATTTATTCTGTATCCTGAGAGTGAACCAAATTGGGTTATTAGCTTTAATAAATTTGGAATACTAATTTCTGGTTTTGTAATGTAAATTAATACATCATCTGCGTATAAAGAAATTTTATTCACTGTATCCTTTGTGTTATACCCATATATTTCCGGATGGGTCCTGACTCTTTCTGCGAGTGGCTCTATAACAAGCGCAAATAATAATGGAGACAACGGGCATCCTTGTCTACACCCTCTAGATAGGTTAAATTTAGATGATAACCTTTGGTTTGTTAATATTCTAGCCGTAGGGTTTGTATATAACAGTTTTATCCATGCACAAAATTTCTCGCCCAGCTGCAATTTTTCCATCACCGAAAATAAATAGGGCCATTCCACCTGATCAAAAGCTTTTTCAGCGTCAAGTGAGATTATTGCTAAATCTTCATTAATATTTCTCTTAGAATATATAATATTAAATAATCTTCTTAGATTGTAATATGAATACCGCTTCTGAATAAAACCTGTTTGGTCAGGGTGTATTAGTTTATTCATCACTGTACTTAATCTGTGCGCTAAAATTTTTGTTAGTATTTTCTGATCTGTATTTAAAAGTGCAATTGCTCTATATGATCCTGGGTCTTCCGGATCCTTATTAGCTTTAGGAATAAGTGTTATTATAGATTCATTTAAGGTATCTGGAAGTTTCTGTTGAGTATAAATATGTTCATACAGCTTTTGTAAACGTGGAGAAAGCAAATCATAATATTTTTTATAGAATTCCGAGCCTAAACCATCTGGTCCTACTGCTTTACCATTTTTTAAAGATCCAATAGACTCTTCAATATCTTTTATCGTAATCTCCGCTTCTAATAATTCTCTATCTTTTGAATCTAAACCTTTTAAATTACATTTTTGTAAAAAATCTGCTATTCCTTCTGGTTGTACTACAGTTTTAGTTGAGTAAAGATTATGATAGTATTGGAGAAATCTCTCGTTTATATCCTTGGGCAATTTTAATAATTCTCCTGTATCTGCTCTAATTTTATGAATTATTTTCTCCCCCTCCATTTTTCGTAGCTGACGTGCTAATAGATTTTGTGGTTTGTCTCCAAACTCAAAATGTAATTGTTTAGTATGTTGATAAAGTTTTATTACTTGTTCTGAATACATTTTGTTTAGTTTATATTTCAGTACAGCAATTTTGTTATGTTTTAACGTAGATGGCATTCCCGCATTTTCTATATCTAGTTGCTTTATTTCCCTTTCCAGTGTTTGTTGTTTAATCCGGCTCTCTTTGTTATAAAATACTTGGGCAGAAATTAATGCGCCTCGGACAAACGCTTTAAATGTTTCCCAAATAAGAGAGGCTGATGTGTCAGGGTTGTCGTTTGCCTCAAAGAATGTTTGCATCTGTTTAATAAGATATTCTTGACATGATCTTTCATTCAATATTTGTGGGTTAAATCTCCAATATGTTTGTTTCTTGGACATTCCATTTAATTTAATCATAAATGTTACAGGTGCGTGGTCTGAGATTATAATATTATGGTATTTTGAGTTATAAGTAAATGGGATAACCGTGGAGTCGACTAAAAAATAATCTATTCTTGAGTATGTTTTATGTACCGGTGAGTAAAATGAGTATTCCCGCCCAGTTGGATTTTCAATTCTCCAGACATCCTTAATATTAGTGGTATTAATAAATGAATTTAAAAATACACTTGATTGAGATTTTACTTTTTTTTGCCTTGATGATCTATCTAAATAAGAGTCTAATGTACAATTGAAATCTCCTCCAATTATTAATTTATATTGTGTAAATTCAGGAATTATATTAAATGTTTTATTAAAAAACATAGGATTATCAAAATTAGGTCCATATACATTAAGAAGAATCACTTTTATCCCATTTAACTCTCCAACTAATATAATATATCTACCATCTATATCCGCTATTGTTGATGAATGTGTAAAAGGTATTCCTTTACGAATTAATATTGCAACTCCTCTGGACTTGTGTGAAAAAGAGGCATGATACGATTCAGCAATCCACTTAGCTTTAAGTCTATGTTGAGATTCCTTTTTAAGGTGTGTTTCTTGAAGGAATATTATATCTGTTTTGATTGAATTTAAATGTGCCAAAACTTTACCTCTCTTAATTGGTTCATTGATTCCCTTAACATTCCAACTACAAAATGTTATTCCCTCACCCCCTCTTGTCATATTACCATCTTGCATATTGTTTCTAGGGTGGTCTATAGCCGAGCAGAAGGTACAACACATAAAACCTGACCCTGCTCCCGAACCTCAAATAGATGAATTTTAAATAATATACATCGCTCTTCCGAACACATCTCCTTGAATTAACCTTGTAATTCCATTCAAACTTAAAATTATAACAATAATTAAAGTGAAAAAAGTGATATAGATGATTAGTATAGGGTGAAAGAAAAAAAACTACAACTACTATTAGTGTAGTTAGTGTTAGCCACACTAGCATGGCTAGAATTCTAAAGACTTCCGTAGCCTTTGTAAAAGAAAAAAAATCCTAGCTCCGCGCTAAAAAAAAATTTAAAAAAAAGGATGATATTTCTAACAATCAAATAACTTCTTTGGGAGTTGCAAAATTTTTGTTTTCTTTTCAAAGACCCAAAAAAGGTAAACAACAGTAAAAGTTAACAACGTTATTATTCTCTAAATACCATATTAATATCTTCTTTAAGTATGTATTTTTAATTTTTAATTGAAAGATAAAGAGGAAAACCATCAACCCTTATTAATACATGGGCTAAATTACCTCTTACTTATATTCCTATGGAATATATGTATGTAATCTATTTCTACGTTAACCAGAAACTATTAGTTATTAATCATTGTTATTATTCATACACGGTAAAAATATTTATGAATAATATAGATTTAGTAATTTTAATAGTAATAATGATATTTAATATTAGTAGTTACATGTATGGTTAAATATGAAAATACTAAATAATAATAGTGATTAGTAACACTTGATAATTGTGATATTATTGTTCTTAGAATTTATACTAAACACGAAGAATGAATAATTTAAAAAAAATGTAGAGATATTAGGAGAAATTAAATAATAAAAAATAAAAAACCCGAGAATCAAAAAAACCCAAGTTTTCTCCAATGTCCATTTCAATTTTCAAACGTCTTTATAGCTCTTAAAAGTACTTTAAAGATCCTTTTAGACCTGGCGAGGTCCCGTTATTCCTTGACTCCTGAGGAGTAATGTATATTCTTCAGTCTGTGGTCACATTCCCGATACCTTTGGCAAATTCCAGTGCTTTTTCATGGTCTGTAAAAAATTGTTCCTTGCTCATGTAGGTGACTCTTAATGTTGCGGGATAAAGCAAGCCGTATCTCAAATTCGATATATTCTTCAGTATTCTTTTTGTTTCAGTAAACAGCGCTCTTTTCTTGAAGACCTCCGCCGGGTAGTCTCTGTAGATACTGATCCTCACTCCTTCAAAAGAGAGGTCTCTGGTACGGACAATTTTTTTCATTATCTCGTCAAATTCATGATCAAGCTGCACCTTTACTATAATTTGTCTTGGGTAGGCATCATCTCGTGTACGACGCCCCTGCGCTCTATGTGCTCGACCAAGTACAGGTTTTTGATCCAACTTTAAGGATTTTTGTAGTAGATCTGCCACAAAATCCCGAGTGCCCATAGCCCTCTCACTTCCATCTTTCACACCTACAATTCTTAGGTTCTGGCGTCTTTGACGCCCCTCCAGGTCGATACACTTTCCACTTAATTTAGCCACCATTTCGGAGAGGCGTTGATTTTCGGTAAGGAGTCGATTTACCGTTTCCGCACTTGTCGCCACACATTTCTCAAGTTCAGTTATCGCTATAATATGTTGCTTCAGTGTCTGAAGGATAGGGTCAATCTCTCCCTTAAGGCTCGATTCCAGCAAAGCGATCCTGCCTTCCACCTCTTCCATCTGATCTTTGACCTCGTCGTCCCTCGACCTCTTCCAGATTTCCAATATATCCTGAACGGTAGAGAGCATTTCTGCTTTAAAATCTACCTTAAAAGAGTTAAGTTCCTCTTTAAGTTCCTCTTTAAAATTCAGCTTTCCTTCAAAGGTTTTCAGCTGTGTTTGAATATTTTTTATCTCATTGGAGATAAAGTTTTTAAGTTCTTCCATTTCAGATTTTTTTTGTTTTGGTTTCTTCGATGGGTCTTCCTGGAGCATCGTTGTACCTGAGGCCGAGGCCTCGGTTGGGCCTACCTCTTCCGTCGGTTGTCTCGCTTTACCGGCTTTTTTTGTCCCCCGGGGGGGGTATGTTGTATCGACATACCGGCAAAGTCGCGCGCCTGATGACGTCACTCGCAGCAGGCAGCCGTTCAATTCGCAATCGCCTCAGGTAGGTCCCGATTTTTCTCCCGTTTTCGGATTTTTCAACGCGGAGCTAGTTGACGCTGGGCTCAAGCCTCCATAGCGCCACCGGAAGTCTGACAAGAAATCTGCGAGGTAATCTGCCTTCCTGTTTTTGCTACCAAAGACTCAGTCTGGTCCATCAACTTTACTAGCCCTCTCTATCATCAAAAGCATCTATGTGGCACTGAATCATGAAGAAGTTTGCAGTGATTCCTACGGTCTGCCCCATATCTTCTTCTTGCTGCTACCATGTTACAGGAGGTACAGAGGCTTGAAGTTCCACACCATCATGTTCAGCTACAGTTACTTTCCTATAACAATTAGGTTCTTGTTCGAACCTTCACAACCGTAATCCTACCTCAGCAATGGAACACTGTAGACAACATCTTCCACTACCATGGATGTGTTATCTCACGAATGTCTTATTTTTTGATCATCCTTTTTCTTTTCACGGTCTTGTAGAATTTACGCATAATTATTTTAATGCACGTTGCCTGAATCTTTGAGCCTGTGATGCTGCTGGAAAACTTTTTTTTTGTACTTCAACCTCAATGTACTTTTATATCTGAAATAGAATACTTGACTTAAAGGAGAGAGTTGATACACAATGCCTGCAAACTTATATGAACACAGTAATATATTGTTGTTCCATGGGGAAGCCCTAGCAAAATCTTACAGTAAGTTACTGAAGCTGTTTCTGAAAAGTCCTTAACTTTGCTTTGATTGCTGAACTTAACTGCACTTTGATTGAGCATCGCATATCTTACATGTGCAAATCTATATGATCCCCAGTGAACTTTTTTAGAATTCATGAATACATAGAAGATGCATATTCATTCAAGTAATGTCTGCTATTGCCACCATGACAGCAAACACTTTTAGTCACATGTTGACCTTGCTTCACAATTTTTATTTTTATTTTAAAAGATGAGAGTTTCAAGTCAAATGGAAGTCCTTCAGAACTTGTTGCATACCCCTGTAAACTCCTGCAACAATTGAGACAATTATCAAAACCATAAAACACTTGTAGAAATGTAGCAATGAACAGGATAATTCAACTAGCAATAAGCCTCTAGAATGAAATGTAGGTGTTGAATCCACCCTCTCAATGTGCATGTGTTCATCTGTGCACAGTAAGAGAAGGATTTAGCAGAAGGTTCATTATAGTAGCACTTGATGTCAGGCAGTATCTGCTCTGCAGGCTTCTGACAGATAATGATGCAGTGTGAATGTTAATACTCTCACCCGAAATGTGATCACATGTTGCCGCAGCATTGATCACTGCTGCAAAGTGAAATGAACCCAATTTCACTTCCTTCATTCATTTATTATCTTGAAACTAATCAAAGTACTTGTTGCACGATCTTCGACAAGATCCCTGCAAACTCATTTAAATGATGGAACTGTCAAGTAATTGCGTTTAATGTGTGCAATTAAATTAACAAGATTGCAAATTAACTCATTAATAATAGCAGAACAATGGGCTGCCTTTAAGGAAGATGTAGTTCAGGTACAGTTGAAGCACAATCCCAAGAGCAACAAAGGGAGAACAAATTCAGATCTCTGAATGACAAAATAGATGCAGAGGATCAAGCAAAAAATGGCTGCTTATCATGAGCATTGTAAATATCAGCAAGAACTGGGCTTATTAAAGAATAATTAAGGAACACAAGAAGAACACATGAACACAAGAAAATTGGAGAAGAAGTTGGCACCTGGCCTCTTCAGCTTTCTTGCCCATCAATATGATCATGACTGATTTACCCTAAACTGCAACTCCTCCCCAGTGCCAGATCCACATAACCTTCAATCCCCTGATGTTTCAAAAACTCCTCTACCTCCATGTTAATTACTTCTTTTGAGTTGGCCTTCATAACCCCTGGAGCAAAGAATTCCAGAGTTTTAATATGGTCTGTGGGAGGAAGATAGGGATTGAAAACTACAATGGCAAACAAACAGAATGAAAAAAAATTAAGCCGCCAATGTAAACAAGAAACCATGAATATTTTGTTGGTATTTTAATAATACAAATGCACTACACGAAGGAATGGAGTGAAATGTACACATAAGATGCTGATGACGGCATTATCACGCTAAATGAGGACATTGCTTCCACCTGCAGCAGGTCCTTCCAAAGTGAAGGAGGAGATAGTTGAGACTCTAGATAGTTCAAGAAAAATATTAAGATGGAGGTTTTAGAAAAGTTGGTTAAATTTACAGGACCAGATAAAATTACAAGGACCAAATGGGGTATATCCTAGATCTTTGAAGGAGGTATGAGAGGAAATCATGGGGGCACTAACCATAATCTTTCAATGCTCTTTGGATAAAGAGAGAGTGTCAGAGCATGGAAGTATAGCAACTGTTACAATGTTGCCCAAATCAGTGATAATGTTAAACTCCACAATGTCAGGCCTCATAGTGGAAAGACCTTTCAGAAACATTGATTGGGGCTAAGATGAACAGTACTTTGGCTGGAAAATTGATTACTTAAGGTAGGCTAACACAGGTTTGTTAAGGACATATTATGATTAACCAAAATATATAATTTTTTTAAGGAGGTAACATAATTCATGGAGATAATGCACTCAGGTTGTTGTACATGACTTCCAGAGTGGAAGCACATGATATGAAGGAACATTGAAGGCATGGATTTTAATTTGGTTCATGAACAGGCAACAGAGTTCATGATGAATTCCCCAACTATCAGTGTTCCATTTACAGATATTGTTTCCTAGAATCACGGATAGGTTACAGCACATGTGAAAGCCATTCAGCACTCTCTATCTACCATTAGTTCCACCATCAGGCTCATGTCAATAGTGTTGCAAATTTTACCTCACCGCATGTTTATCCAATTCCCACTAAATGCAATAATGGAACCTGCCTCTTGCCTCTCTCTCTCTGTATATATTTATATAACTAAAAGTCTCATCTTGACCACTTCCTGTCTGCGCTGTGTATTGATTTTAGAAAGAATGCTACCCTATATTGCTATGATTTTGGCCATCTTACGGTCCTCCTCTGCTGAGACATCCCCGAGGATTTTTCCGATCGATGGAAAAAAAAAAAGTTATGAGTGTTTAAAAAATCTTGAGATCAGCTGATTGGTCCACTCGCCTGTCAATCACCGTGATTAAGGTAAGGCCCATTCCAGGGGGGGCAGGATTATAATACCCCAGATGCCTGGACGTAATGTGCTGGCATGCACACTGCTAGAAATGCTATGAAATTTAATGTGTTGGCCTGCACTCTGCTTGAAATGCTATGAAATTGAATGTGCTGGCCTGCACTCTGCCTGAAATGCTATGAAATTGAATGTGCTGGCCTGCACTCTGCTTGAAATGCTATGAAATCGAATATGCTGGCCTGCACTCTGCTTGAAATGCTGTGAAATTGAATCTGCTGGCCTGCACTCTGCTTGAAATGATATGAAATTGAATGTGCTGGCCTGCACTCTGCCTGAAATGCTATGAAATTGAATGTGCTGGCCTGCACTCTGCTCGAAATGCTATGAAATTGAATGTGCTGTCCTGCACTTGGCTTGAAATGCTATAAAATTGAATGTGCTGGCCTGCACTGCTTCAAATGCTCTGACATTAAATGTGCTAGCCTGCACTCAGCTTGAACTGCTATGAAAATGAATGTGGTGGCCTGCACTCTGCTTGAAATGCTATGAAATTGAATGTGCTGGCCTGCACTCTGCTAGAAATGCTATGAAATTGAATGTGCTGGCCTGCACTCTGCTAGAAATGCTATGAAATAGTAAGATTAAACGAGAACTTACCAGTTTGAAGTTTGATCTTTATTTTATGAGGAGTTACGTTGGTGATTACGTGAAGAAGACCTGTCAGGGCGCATGCGCGTCAATCTTCAAAGCAGCGGTATGAAATCACAAACAACACAATAATTGAAGTAACGTATTAAGATGAGCAACATGAGAACTACCATATGACCTTTTTTATGAGAGAGGGTTGGGCGTGGCGGGCACGTAATCACCAACGTAACTCCATAAAATAAAGATCAAACTTCAAACTGGTAACTTCTCGTTTAATCTTACTATTTTACTTCGGAGTCACGTGAGTGACTACGTGAAGATTTCAAAGCTCTGTGATTTTATGCCGCAGATCCAAATCCAGGCCTCACTGCATTGATTGACTTTCGATGAGAAACAATCAATAATCCGTTAAACATGAAATGGTAATATCATGCAATAACAATTGATTTGAATAATCAAAACAAACAGTAACCCGTCTATCCCAGGGGAACTAAACAGGACAATACTAAATTTGCAAACAGCCTTTCTCCGATCGACGATCGGCCGATGGTAAAAACATTTTTTTACATAATTCATTTGACCACCAGGCACCTATAAAATATGGCGCTGTGAACATCCATCGTCCTAGCCGACGACGTTGCTGCTGCACTAGTGGAAACGGATATATACACTTCAGTGTTAATACCTGTCTTAATCAACATTTGTTTTAAACCACCTTGAGATAGTCTGCACTGACACTCTCCTGTGTGGCTTCATGTAACTGATAAACAATGCTGTTTCCACATTTCTTAAGATCTTTATAGCTTTAATATAATGAAAACTAATGTGCCATTACACATAAACATTGATCAGTAGGTTATGCTGAAACACAATTTTAACAAAGCTGTGACACCTGGCCTGCTCTGCTTAAGCAGTACGCAATTATATAACATAACATTCTCTTCAGCAACTTCCATCCATGTCTAGCAGAAGTTTTTTTGAAAATCTGCTCTTGCTATGCTGAACCAATGCCAAGAGCATAACCACTTTCATGATTAGTTTGGCAAATTCAGAGCCATGACAGGAACCTACTGTCGAAACATTTTGCGGACCTCCCTTACATCCCAGATCGCCATGTACCTGGGTTTAGGAGATCTAGAGTTGAAATTCCTTTCATCAATCCAGCTATGATATGATGAAACTCAATAGGATCTTTCCTGACCCCATCCAAACCATACGATGACAAAGCACTTAAAGCTGTATTAATGGTGCTATAACTGAGCCCCTCATCATCATAGAGTGTCAACAGTAACTCTAAAATATCCACAATACCTGTAGTATTATAGTCAATATTATTTTGTACACAATATTGCTCCCATTTTTTTACATAAGTAATATACCACTTTTGAGTACTCTTTCTCCAGGCTACAGTGAGCATGTCCACCGTAAACCCAGACATCCTTACTCCAGATATGGCCTTCTTAAAACCTGCAAATTAACAAGTCAATACAATCACATAACAGATGACTTTCCCGTGTTAGCCGATGCTCCAGTCAATTCCTACGCTTGGGAACCACCAAAAAGAGGTTGGATCCCTAACTGTAACATCAAAGGGAAACCATGCTTGATTCGGCCAATTAGGTATTACAAGCACCCCCAAAGCAGCATCCTGCTTGATTTCTTGCAGACTCCGACCTATTAGGCAAAATGGTAGGAAAATATATAAAACATACCACCTCAATGTCAAAGTGTTAATTGCAACTGCCACCTGGTCTGGTTCCCATGAAACCTATTTAGGCATCTGATGGTTGACCTTGATGCAAAACAAATCGATATCTGGCATTCATATACAAGTACTATATTATTGAACACCTCCTTGTTGAACATTCAATCTATGTTGTCATGGAACTTTTGTGACTTGGCGTCTGCTACTATGTAGAATCTACCTGGTAGATAAATAGCTGAAATATCTTTTCCAATGCACCAGGCCCAAATTTGATTAGCCAATCTGTCACAAAATACTGACTTGATTCCACCGATGTGATTAATATATATGCCACTTGCGTAGTATTGTCAATCTGAAACTGAACATGCAGATACATTTGTTAGAGCAATAAGCCTTGTCCTTAAAACCTCTTAATAGTTAATTGGCCATATCTGCAGAAACGATGCCTCTTGCTCAGTCCATCTGCCTCCACAGTTGAAACTCGTATCCGTGACACACCACCCGAGTGCACTGACATTCATCTGCAAAATCATGGAAGGCTGGTCAAGCATTACCTTGCTATAACTCCTGGACACATGGTGAAACCATTGCAAATTAGCATTGCCTTTACTGATAACTGCATAGGTCTATTATAATGACCCGAATGTATCCTTAATGCCTCAATTAGCTTGTTACAGCTGTCAATTAGCTCTACCTTTTTTCCCCTGGGCAGAGCACTTAATTGAATCAATTGTGACCCAAATAGTCAGGTGTTAATTTGGATTTCTCTGGATGGATCAGCAATCAGCGACTGAGCAGCAATTTTAGAGGCAAACGCCCACTGCTTACCCTCATGCATTCAGCATGGGATCACGGCACATAGCCATGTTTGGATTCCTGTTTGTAGTTAATCCATACTAACCTTAGACACTCTTTTAGAGTGGGTCTTATCGAAGCTGAAGCAGGTATCACCATCCATCTCCTCCATGTGCTTGTACATGCCTCTGTACCAAGCATGTTGTTCGACTCCATTCCCCACAATCTTATCACATATGTGTGTGGCTCCATCTTCATCCACTATACATCCATGTGGGAGGACTTATGTAACCTGCAACAGGAGCTGCTCCAGGCCTGCGTGCATGTATTTTAGCACCATTTCGACCACTACGGAGAAACCGAGTGGGAGTAATGGCAGCCCTGCAAACAGGTGTTGCTTCAGGCCCATGTGCATACTCCTGTAGCACACTCTCGACCACTCCGCCATTTGAGTAGGAGAAATTTTGGCAACCCTTTACTAGGCGTCACCTCAGGCATGTGTGCATGTATTTTAGCACTATCTCGACCACTGTGTTGCACCAAATGGGAGGAATGGCAACCCTACAAACAGGTGTTGCTTCAGGCACATGTGCATCCTCCTGTAGCACTCTCTCGACCACTCCGACCTTGAGTAGGGGGACTTTTGCAACCCTTTGCTAGGTGTTGCTGCCTGACATGCCTTACGATGGAGCGTTCTTGAATTGCAACAAGACGCAATGTTGTCTGACATTGATACCCCCGGCTTGGCACTCACTCCGAGTTGGGGTTATCAGGTCGCTGCCTACAGCAGCCGCCAGAACTAGCCATGCAATTCGATACTCTGTTGGTATCCTCCTTCCCCAAACAGGCTGCACGCGCTAGCGACTCCAAATCGTGCTCCTTCCCGATGCCAACGCCGTCTATAGGGAAGAATTGGAGTGCCTCTGGCCCCTGTACATCAGACATAGTGGGAAATGCTGGAACAAACTTAACAATTATTTGTCATAGCCAAAGACATTTATGTGAATGAAGACGCCCATCCCAGTTAAACCTGGGATTTATTTCCTTTTAATATGAGTTATCCGGCGTCTTGGGGAAGAAACCGTGCACAGTCCCTTTTAATGAGCAGCAATTACTATGACGCCACCTGGTGTAACTCCCACAGGTGACTGATAATACAGCCCTACAAGGCTTCCTCTCAGTATAATAGTCACAATGTGACCAAGTGGTAACTATAATGTCTACCGTTTTGAACGCTTCTCAAAATGCGTTCGTCTTTAATTTGGAGGGCAACCTGAAACCTCCTCAGAATTAGCAGAAAATGCTACTTTTTCACCTCGACACATAAGGGTGATAAACCACTAATTTCTCTTCCTGAGTTGGGGTAGGAGTCAGCCACACACTGACCCTTTGTACTCCTCTCCACTGAGGAATTGATAAGCAGCCCTGAGCCTTACTCCTCTCCACTGAGGACATACATATATAACAGAGGGGACCCTCCTGGCCAGGCTCCACATATTTCAAACATATATGGGCTGCCAAAGTCGGGTCCTTCCTCAATAAGCTGGGTAGTAACCCGACGACCATGCTCAGTCTGCACCCCCTCTCGGGAGTCGCTGACCTTACTGTCAGCGACTCTCACAAGAAGTCCGACGGCCACCGGCTCCTCACTTTACCGCGGACCGTAGCCGGTATCCCCGCGGTCTAGAGAACCCTGCAGCCCCTATTGAAAACATTTCTCTGGAGTCGCTGACCTGCCTGTCAGCGACTCAAAATAACAAGCTCAACAGCCACCTCTATCGTGACCGCAGCTTGCTTCAATCCGCGGTCTATAAAAAAAACCGCGGCCCGAATTAAACCTCGGGAGTCGCGGACCGTTCTGTCCACGACTCAACCAGCAAAACCCACCGCCGCCGCCGCCGCCACACGGTATTGGGGGTTCAGTATTGATGTGGATAGAGAACTGGCTGGCAAACAGGAAGCAAAGAGTAGGAGTAAACGGGTCCTTTTCACAATGGCAGGCAGTGACTAGTGGGGTACCGCAAGGCTCAGTGCTGGGACCCCAGCTATTTACAATTTATATTAATGATCTGGACGAGGGAATTGAAAGCAACATCTCCAAGTTTGCGGATGACACTAAGCTGGGGGGCAGTGTTAGCTGTGAGGAGGATGCTAGGAGACTGCAAGGTGACTTGGATAGGCTGGGTGAGTGGGCAAATGTTTGGCAGATGCAGTATAATGTGGATAAATGTGAGGTTATCCACTTTGGTAGCAAAAACGGGAAGGCAGACTATTATCTAAATGGTGGCCGATTAGGAAATGGGGAGATGCAGCGAGACCTGGGTGTCATGGTACACCAGTCATTGAAAGTAGGCATGCAGGTGCAGCAGGCAGTGAAGAAAGCGAATGATATGTTGGCCTTCATAGCAAGAGGATTTGAGTATAGGAGCAGGGAGGTTCTACTGCAGTTGTACAGGGTCTTGGTGAGACCACACCTGGAGTATTGCGTACAGTTTTGGTCTCCAAATCTGAGGAAGGACATTATAGCCATAGAGGGAGTGCAGAGAAGGTTCACCAGACTGATTCCTGGGATGTCAGGACATTCATATGAAGAAAGACTGGATAGACTTGGCTTATACTCGCTAGAATTTAGGAGATTGAGAGGGGATCTTATAGAAACGTACAAAATTCTTATGGGGTTGGACAGGCTAGATGCAGGAAGATTGTTCCCGATGTTGGGGAAGTCCAGGACAAGGGGTCACAGCTTAAGGATAAGGGGGAAATCCTTTAAGACCGAGATGAGGAAAAACTTTTTCACACAGAGAGTGGTGAATCTCTGGAACTCTCTGCCACAGAGGGTAGTTGAGGCCAGTTCATTGGCTATATTTAAGAGGGAATTAGATGTGGCCCTTGTGGCTAAAGGGATCAGGGGGTATGGAGAGAAGGCAGGTACGGGATACTGAGTTGGATGATCAGCCATGATCGTATTGAATGGCGGTGCAGGCTCGAAGGGCCGAATGGCCTACTCCTGCACCTATTTTCTATGTATCTATGTATCTACCGCACTCCCACGGTGCAAAGCCGACATCCCCGCGGTCCACAATTTCTCCGCGGTCCACGTGGTTTTGCTGTATCTTTCCGTGTCCAGCAGGAACCTGGGAAAATGATTCCTGCAACGGACAACCTGAAAAGTTAGTTTAAACTTACCTGCAGGATTTTTTAAACTTACCGCTGGAGAACTGTGTTCCTCCCAGCCTGTCTGCGCCAATGCGACTGACGGGTCTTCTTCACGTAGTCACTCACGTGACTCCGAAGTAAAATTGAATGTGCTAGCCTGCACTCTGCTTGAAGTGCTATGAAATTGAACGTGGTGGCCTGCACTCTGCAAGAAATGCTGTGAAATTTAATGTGCTGGCCTGCACTCTGCTAGTAATGCTATGAAATTGAATGTGCTGGCCTGCACTCTGCTTGAAATGCTATGAAATTGAATGTGCTGGCCTGCACTCTGCTTGAAATGATATGAAATTCAATGTGCTGGCCTGCACTCCGCTTGAAATGCAATGAAATTGAATGTGCTGGCCTGCACTCTGCTTGAAATGGTATGAAATTGAATGTGCTGGCCTGCACTTGGCATGAAATACTATGAAATTGAATGTGCTGGGCTGCACTATGCTTGAAATGCTCTGAAATTGAATGTGCTGGCCTGCACTCTGCTTGAAATGCTATGAAATTGAATGTGCTCGCCTGCACTCTGCTAGAAATGATATGAAATTCAATGTGCTGGCCTGCCCTCCATTTGAAA
This sequence comes from Malacoraja senta, assembly GCA_038087875.1. Taxonomy (NCBI): domain Eukaryota; kingdom Metazoa; phylum Chordata; class Chondrichthyes; order Rajiformes; family Rajidae; genus Malacoraja; species Malacoraja senta. Next base: position 189,237,538 of record CM075977.1, read on the forward strand.
TGCAATGAAATTGAATGTGCTGGGCCTGCACTCTGCTATATCTGCTATGAAATTGAATGTGGTGGCCTGCATTCTGCTTGAAATGCTATGAAATTGAATGTGCTGGCCTGCACTCTGCTTGAAATGTTATGAAATTGTATGTGCTGGCCTGCACCCTGCTTGAAATGCTATGAAATTGAATGTGCTGGCCTGCATTCTGCTAGAAATGCTTTGAAATTGAATGCGCTGGCCTGCACTCTGCTTGAAATGCTATGAAATAGTAAGATTAAACGACAACTTACCAGTTTGAAGTTTGATCTTTATTTTATGAGGAGCTACGATGAGGGACTACGTGAAGAAGACCCCGTCCAGCCGCACGCGCGTCAATCTTCAAAGCAGCGGTGTGAAATCACAGGTAATAGTGACTGAAGTGTAATAGTAAGATGAGAGAAGACTGGAACTACCCGATGACCTTTATGAGGGTTGGGAGCGGAGGGCACGTAGTCCCCCATCGTAACTCCTCATAAAATAAAGATCAAACTTCAAACTGGTAAGTTCTCGTTTATTCTTACTATTTTACTTCGGAGTCATGTGAATGTCTACGTGAAGATTTCAAAGCTCTGTGATTTCATGCCGCAGATTCAAATCCAGGCGTCTCACTGCATTGAGTGACTCACAATAAGAAAATAATCAATAATGCATCAACCATAACATTGCTTGAAACAAATTAATGGTTTATTTTATAAAGAAACAATAGTAACCCCTTCTATCCCAGGGGGAAACTATAAAACTGAACTTAAAACAGAGTCGGCAAATACCCCCGGTTTGGCAATTGGCTTATGATAAAAATTTTGGAACATCAGTTCACTGGACCATCCTGTGGCCGTGAGGATAGGGTCTATAGGGATGTCCATCGCCCTGGCCGCTGAAGTTGATACCGCCCTGGTGGAATGAGATTTAAGATTGTCAGTGTCAATCCCAGCGTAAACTAGAACCTGCTTTAGCCACCTTGAAATAGTTTGATCCGACACATTTCTATGCGTTTTTTTGTGGCTAATAAATAATGCTGATTCCCCTCCTCTTAGGGTTCTGGTAGCCTCAATGTAATATAACAAACATGACACTACACACAGGCAGGAATCCATGGGGTATGCCGAAAAGGTAATCTTACACCCTGTCGCCCCTATTCTACTCTGCTTGAGCAAATCATAGATATAAAAATTGATGGCATCTGCTGATACCTCCATCCTGTCTAGTCTCAGCTTCTGTAATGTCTGCACACGTTGGGCTGAAACCAATGCCATAAGCATGACTACCTTCATGGTGAGTTTTGCGAAAGACAGGGCTGTGACAGGAGTCCACTGATGAAGGAGCATAAGAACTTTGCTTAGATTCCAGATAACCGAATACCTGTACCTAGGAGGATTGGAATTAAAAACTCCCTTCATAAATCTAGAAACTAGAGGATGTGTCCCCACAGAATATAATTCTGATCCCATGGGTAAATATGAGGACAGAGCACTTCTGACTATATTGATCGGACTATAGCTTAACTTATGATCGAAATAGGGAGTTGACAAGAACTCCAGCACGTCTGGGATGCCTGCAGTACGATATGAAATATTCTGCCATAAGCGGAACACCTCCCACTTTCTTATCAAGGAGATGTACTGCTTCTGGGTACTATCCCTCCAGGCCGCAGTGATAACATCCATGGTGCGATCGGATAGTCCTCTCCCCAGGTATGGCCTCCTTAGAATCTGCAAATTAACAGATCAATACAATCATGTAAAGGATGTTGATCGCCAGTTACCGGGTTCACCAGTAGGTTTCTATGTTTGGGAACAATCATATGAGTCTGAATAGCCATCTGCAAAACGAGAGGGAACCATGGCTGAGTAGGCCAGTCGGATACCACCAATACTCCTGAGGTGGAGTCCTGCTTGATTTTTTGCAGGCATCAACTGATGAGGCAGAATGGAGGAAATGCATATAAAAACATTCCACCCCAATGCAGCGAGAATGCATCGACCGCTGCTGCCCCAGGATCTGGTTCCCACGAAACGTATTTAAGCAACTGGTGGTTTAGTCTAGATGCAAACAAATCGATATCTGGCATCCCAAACCGAGCAACAACATCTTTAAATATGTCATGAATCAACATCCATTCTTTGTTGTCATTGAATTGGCGTGACCTTGTGTCTGCCACTATGTTGAATCTACCTGGTAAGTAGATTGCTGAAAGCCAAATGTTTTGTCAATACACCAGCTCCAGATCTGATTAGCCAATCTATCACAAGATTCTGACTTGACTCCACCCATATGATTAACATATGTCACAGCTGTAGAGTTGTCAATTTGAACCTGCATATGCAAGTGACTCTTGGTAGAGAAATAAGCTTTAAGCCCATAAAACGTTCCCAAAAGCTCTAAATAATTGATCCCTCACAATTGCAGAAGAGATGCCTCATCACTATTCAATCTGCCTCCACACCTGGAAAATGTATATCAGTAGCATCCCAATGTAGAGCACGAACATCAGTCTGTAAGACTATGGAGGTGGTTCAACCAAAACTTCCCTGAAACTACTTAAGACATTCATGATCCACCATTGTATTTCAGAAATGGCTTCAGCTGGTAATCCCATGGGCCTGTCAAAATGACCTGCATGTGTCCTCAGTACCTGTTCTTTTGCTCGTTGTAACTGTTGATAATGCAGAGGTCCGAACTGCACAGCTGGAAAAGCAGCCACCAACTTACCAATCAAGCTGGCCACCTGTCTAATTGAAGGTTGTTGTTCACCAATGAGCTTGATACAACCTTCAATTAACTGCTGCCTTTTATCACTGGGCAGAGTCACTAACATGTGATCTGAGTTAATGGTGAAGCCCAAGTAATCAATAACTTTGACTGGTGTTAATTTGGATTTAACTGGATGAATGATGAACCCCAATTCCTCAAAAGTGAGTTTAACAACTGAAACAGATGATTCATCTGCATCCCGAGTCTTTCCTACAATTAAGATATCTTCCAAATAGGCCATTACAACATGACCCTGAGCTCAGAGAGCCCCAGAACTGGTTTTAACAATTTGGTTAACAATCTAGGAGCTGAGGTTAATCCATTAGGCAGTGCTTTGAATTGCCATAACTGACTCATCCAGCTAAACTTCAAATATCTCCTATCATCGCAATGAGCAGACACTGAGTAATATGCATCTTTAAGATCTATGCTTGCCATATAACACCCTTTGGAAATCAGCTGTTTAGCAGTAGGAAAAATTTCCATTTTGAAATGTCTATACTGTACAAAAGGGTTAAGGCTCGTCAGGTCCAGAATGATTCTACATCCCCCATCCTTTTTAGACCGAGGAAATATATTTGACACAAACTGGTGGAGTTGACGAACCGACTTCTCAATCACCCCTTTAGTGCACAATACCTCAAGTTCTGCCTGTATCTGCATATTCTCTTTGTGTGAGAAAATGAGTGTCCGACTTGGGACATGCTGAGTGGGTGGACACAAATTAGGGAATAATTCAATTCGAAACCCTTCTATACTGCATAGCACAAACGGATCTGATATTATCTCCTGCCATTCTTTTAGGAACAAGTGTAACCTGCCCCCAACTTGAACATATTTCCCACTTAATTTGTTTCTATCAGGAGCAAAACCACTTACCTGCACGTTTACCGATGGAACTTGTTGCCCCCGGTACCTCGTGGGAAAATACATCCTTACCCGTGTGCCTGTGGCAGGGTGCCAGCTGCGTATGTTCGGGAATGAAAGGCTCGTCCCTTCACCAGCCCCAGTCATTGCACCCGTCGATAGGGGAATTGCCTCTGACCCATTTTGCTGCTCGTCGGCGCTTTTATTAACCCCACAGTTTTTGCCTCATCATCAAGCTCTTTTACTCGCTTTGCGAGGTCCTCCCCAAGCAGCAGATTAGGCAATTGAACATTGCTAGGCTTGTAGAGCGCTGCAAACTTAGGGTGAATACTTGGGCGTATGGCACTCTTTCTTAAACAGTTCACCTCAAAATGTGCACTGCACAGAAGCCCCAAAGCATCCTGATGTGCTTCAGACAGGTGCCCCTTGTCCACCGTTCTGGCGAACGCAGTAATGCCTGCAGCAAGTAACTTCAGCACTCGCTGGAGTTTTAACTCTTGTGCCCGAACTGCAATTGCCATTTGGCCCCATATAACATGGTTAACCACCGGCACCTTCAATAAGCCACAGTTAACCGGGGTTTCATACTTCTTTGCAGTGTCATCCATTGTCAGCTCTTGGAGCTGATGGGAGAGCAAATAATGAATAGTTGTGGGCAACTCCTCCCCCAATGGCTCCCCTGCTTCTCTGGGAATAGCAAATTTTGCAGCCAAATTAGGTATTGTAACCTCATGCCCTTCACCCCTTGGGCTCTGTTCACCCACTGATTCGGCGTCAGTCTACCCCTGACCCGTCAAGCTCTCCGCCTCCATGAGGGAGCCCCCTGCTAATGACGGTATATGTGAGCTAGGCAGGCACCCGCTACCTGCACTCCAAGCTTTTACTAGCGGGTCGACTCGCCTTCACCTTCGTAGCTTTCTGCATTTTGTAATATCGCCCTGAAAACCAAGCGTACCAACAGAAAGCAACCTCCAATAAGTCTAGCACTTACCTCAAGGTTTTTAAACTTACCACTGGAGGAGCTCTGCTACTCCAACCGGTCACTGCACCATGCGTCTGACGTAATGACGCACGTGCGGCTGGATGGGGTCTTCTTCACATAGTCTTCACGTGACTCCGAAGTAAAATTGAATGTGCTGGCCTGCAATCTGCTTGAAATTCTATGGAATTGAATGCGCTGGCCGGCACTCTGCTTGAAATGCTTTGGAATTGAATACGCTGGCCTGCACTCTGCTTGAAATCATAGTGAATTGAATGCGCTGTCCTGCAGTCTGCTTGAAATTCTAACAAAATTGAATGTGGTGGCCTGCACTCTGCTTGAAATGGAATTTTCAAGGAGTCGCTATGAGTGAACTGCCAGACCACCAGCCCTGAGTGACTTATCTGCCAGCCCACCAGCCCTGAGTGTCTGATCTGCCAGCCCACTAGCCCTGAGTGACAGAGCTGCCAGTGCACCAGGCCTGAGTGACTGAGCTGCTAGCCCAAGAATCCATTCGGCCCACAATGTCCATACTAGCCATCTGGAAAGGAGTCCCTTCGGCCCACAACACCCCATACTAGCGCTCTAGAAAGCCCCTACCCACTGACCACCAATATTGGAATTGGTGGAGGTGGAATATTGCGTTGCGGGACATGGGATATGTACATACATACACATATGCACACACACATACACACATATATATATACACACGCACGCAAATATATATATATACACACACATATATACACACATACACATGCACATATATATATACACACACACGCAAATATATACACACACACACACACACACACATATATATATATACATATATATATATATATATATACACACAAATATATACACACATACATATACATACATACATACATACATATATGGGTGTTTCCCTCAATACAGCACTCAGTAGTGAAACTTTTCTCCAAACTTCCAGGTTATGTTCCTGTTTTTTATGTAATATTTCCATTGTTTCATATCCTTTGAGTAGTATAGATTATGATGTATAGCCAAGATAATGAGATGAACCAAAAATAAATCGGTCGGATTTTACAAAGAAAAATATCAGATATTACCCTGTGTTTTCTAGTCTTTTTTTTACAACATTTTTCAAGCAGGATTTCATCAAATTCTTCGGCTAATTTATACCAGAATGATTACATTATATTAGCAATTAAATAACTACTGTATGTAAGCCAAATTCTGATTATGCTTATGAGTTTTATCATTTATGACCTGATAAGATGGTTTTCTGAAGCCCCAAGTTTTTGCAACAGAATTTGTGCAGCAGTGTCCATTTGGTCACATGTTAAATGTGTGAATTAAAAGCAGTAACCATTTTTATATTTATTGTTTCTTTTTTAATTGTTTATATTTTGTGTTTAAGCTTTCCATTGAAAGACTTAATAGTGAATAGAACTTAAAATCATGAAATAAAATATCTAATTTGCTCACTTATTTGAGAGAGAGGGAGAGGAGAGAGGGAGAGAGGGAGAGAGGCTTTCTCCCAAAACACCGTATCACTGACCACATTTATACCTCCACACTCTCATTGAAAACATGTACACCAAGCAAAAAATGGAAAAATATTTGCCTGTTTTATTGACTTTGAGAAAGCATTTGACTCTATTTGGCATGAAGGGCTCTATTACAAACTCCTCTGTTGTGGTATAGGAGGAAAGGTATATGACCTTATCAAATCAATGTATCTGAATAATAAATGTGGCGTTAAAATTGGGGACAAACGCACTGATCTCTTCGCCCAGAGAAGAGGCGTCCGGCAAGGCTGCAATCTGAGCCCGACACTGTTTAATGTATATATCAACGATTTGGCAGTAAAGCTGGACCAGAGCACTGCGCGGGCCTCTGTATTCTGGACGGAGAGGTAAAATCCTGTTTTATGCGGATGACTTGGTTCTGCTGTCCCCCACAGAACAGGGACTGCAGCAACAGTTGGACCTACTTGATGAGTACTGTCAAAATTGGGCCCTGGCAGTAAATCTAAAGAAAACCAACATCATGAATTTTCAGAAAAGACCCAGATGTCAGGAAGATAAATACAAATGTACTCTCAATGGTATTATTATCGAACACACTGTGAGCTATACTTACCTTGGTCTAACTGTTGCAGCATCAGGGAGCTTCAATATGGCAGTGAATGCAATAAAAGAGAAAGCTCGAAGAGCTGTATATGCAATAAAAAGAAGATTCTACAACATCCAAATTGCAATTAAAATCTGGCTTAAATTATTTGACAGTGTAATCCAGCCTATTGCACTTTATGGTAGTGAAGTATGTCAGTCACCATAGTTATAGTAAATGGGAAAAACATACAACGGAGGCCCTGCACGTGGAATTTTGTCGGAACATCCTCCACATCCAAAGGAAAACACCAACTAAACACATGTAGGGCGGAATTAGGCAGAAATCCACTGATAATAAATATCCAGAAAAGAGCACTAAATTTTTGGAATCATCTTAAATCTAGCCCACCAGACACCCTCCAGTTTAAAGCCTTAAAACACAAGAGGAGAGCCCAGAAAAGAGTTCCCTGTGTCAGTTGGTACTGAGACTAACTACCCTATTCAGTTAAATCCTATCCAGTTAAATCCTGACCAGCCTCAGATCAATAATGATCCCCAATCACCAGTTAGTGAACCAAATTATCAAACAATGTAAAGAAACGTATTTGGAACATTGGGATAAAGAAACCAAAAGCCAAAGCAGATTAGAATGTTACCGTGCCCTAAAAAGAGATTATAAATTGGCAGACTATCTCTCAACTGTTGGAGACATAAAACAGAGTCAGACCCTCACCAAATACAGGCTGTGACACTATTTGGCAGTTGAAAAAGGAAGACAGAAGAGATTATGGCAACCAAGAGAAAACAGAATATTTGGCCATTGTTTGACAGATGAGTTGAAACAGAGGTGCACTTCCTCGTAAAATGCAAAAATTTGACAAAACAAGGAAAACATACTTTGACACTCAGTCTGGCAACCCCTGAGTTTAAAGAAGTAGATGATACATCAAAATTAAAAATAATCCTTGGTGAAGGAAATACGGCACATCTTGGTGCACAATACGTAACAGCATGCCATAACCTGAGAGACGGTGAATGAACAATATGCACATATGTACGCACACACTAATTGACATTAAGTGACACTAAGAAATTAATATTGAATTGCTAAACTTGCTATCCTGTTGTACTGCTACAGCTGCAAGAACGTGTAGCAATCAATAAAGGGCTATAGGTCTCTTGCGAGTTTATGTACAGGGACATATCTATCCATGCACTGTATACTTGTATTTATACTTATGCATTTTAAATATGCATGTGATGTTTTATACTTTGGCAATATAACTGTATTTTTTATCATGCAAATAATGTTTTTTAAGAGAGAGAGAGAGAGAGAGAGAGAGAGAGAGAGAGAGTAGAGAGAGAGAGAGGAGAGAGAGAGAGAGAGAGAGAGAGAGAGAGAGAGAGAGAGAGAGAGAGAGAGAGAGAGAGAGAGAGAGAGAGAGAGAGAGAGAGAGAGAGAGAGAGAGGAGAGAGAGAGAGAGAGAGTGAGAGAGAGAGGAGAGAGAGAGAGAGAGAGAGAGAAGAGAGAGAGAGAGAGAGAGAAGAGAGAGAGAGAGAGAGAGAGAGAGAGAGAGAGAGAGAGAGAGAGAGAGAGAGAGAGAGAGAGGAGAGAGAGAGAGAGAGAGAGAGATGAGAGAGAGAGAGAGAGAGAGAGAGAGAGAGAGCTATCTATCTATCTATCTATCTATCTATCTATCTATCTATCTATCTATCTATCTATCTATCTATCTATCTATCTATCTATCTATCTTAATGACTATGGCAAACAATGATTTGTATATTTATGGATGAAATAAAACGTGGCAATATTGTGAACTGAGAATAGCGAAAAAAATCGCACCAAGAAGTTAGCAGGCTGATGGGATGGGCAGCAGCAATACAATTGAAGTTTGATGTGGAGAAATTGAAAGGATTCATTTTGGTAACAACATAGTTTAAAGATAAAGTTCTCAGAAGGTGTGTAGGAGCAGAGGGGGCTTGGGGTATGGGTACATAAGTAATTGAAAGTGGCAGGGTTGTTTACGAAAGCCGTTAATAAGCCAGGCACAATTATGGGCTTCATCATAACAGGTGTAGTGTTAAATTCAGAGAGGTCATCCTAAACCTTTATAAAACACTGCCAATCTTTAACTAGTCTAATATGTCGAGGAAGAATGTGAAAATATTAGATTGGGAGCAGAAAATTATCAATGAGATTAGTTGCTGGGGACGACGGATTACATGTTACAACGTTAGATCAGAAAAGCTGGCTTCGTTTTTAATGAGTAAAAAACAGGTTGAGATAAGATTTGATAGAAGTATATGAAGACTGTGGTCTGGACAGAAGGGATGGTGGAGGCTGTTACTGGTGGTGGTGGAGGGGTCAAGAATAAGAGGGCAAGATTCTCAAAGTAAAAGCATTCGAGAATGAAATGAGGGAAAAAAATGTCTAATGTTTTTACACAGTGTGCAATGGAAATCCAGAGTGTGCAACTGCAAATGTAGTGGAGGCAGGTTCCGTTATATAGCATTTAGTGGGAATCGCATAAACATGTGGTAAGGCACCATTTGCAATACTACTAACAAGGGACTGAGGGTGGAACTAATGGTAGAAAGAGAGTACCGACACCATGTGCTGAATGGCTTCCTCATGTGCTGTAACATATCCCTGTTTCAAAGAATCAATAACTGACCATTCACTAAAAGAAGACAAAAAACCTCTCTGTAATGTTTTGTACATATACTCATACTTAAATTTGATTAAATACAGTCACATTTCCATGGAGACAAAGTCACCATATAGCAATGAACCCAGCCCTAAAACTGTATGCTCCTAAAGATCCCCTGGGTGTCATTTGGCCTGGATTACCTGCCTCTGTATATAGCTCAAGATGGTTGTTGGTAATGGCTTTCTTTGTTGTGTAAATGTCTCTCTATGATCATCAGAAAACATGGAGTGGATAAAAGGGTGATAAATGCTCCTGTCAGACACTACCATCAATCTCCGGACTGAAACTTTGGGTCAAAAAATGACCCTGGAGGCCAGAGATAATCAATGGATATTTGGGATGAGAGGACTATCCCAGGAGGAATGATCAAATAGATAGGCTAAAATTCCCTGGAGTTTGGAGTAATGAAATTTATTGTTATCGAGCCACCGATTCATAGACCAATAAACCATTTGGCCCACCAGGTCTGTGCTGACAAAGTCCCACCGGAAACCTTCGTTATACCCATTTTACTCTCCCTCCATTCTAATCAATTCATTCGTGATTTTACCACTCACCTACTGTGGCCAATAAACCCATCAAACTTCACGACAATGCAAATTGGGAGGAAACTGGAGCACACAAGGAAATCCACATGATCACAGGGACAACTGCAAGGTTGCTGAACTACCAGCTACACCAGTGTGCTGGCCTGGAATTTCTTGAAGGTGGATCCCATAAAGGGGACAGTAGAACTGGAGGCCATAGTCTTGGGATAAAAGGCGAAGATGAGGAAACATTTCTTCACTCAGCAAATTCTGAATCTTTGGAATTCAGCAGCCAAAGACCTTTAGATACTCTGTTGTTGAATATATTTGAATCTGAAATTAAATTAGAGAATGTTGCAAATGCTCAGCAGGTCAGACAGCATCAGGGAGCAAAGAGTTAATGTTGGGGTAAGTAACATATCATCAGAACTCATCATATGTGAGAAGGGAGCAGTGTGGGAATGTTGAATTTAGCAGATCAATCAGTCATAATGGTTAAGCCATTAGCATTGATTTATTATTGTTACATGTCCATTGAAAACTTGGTTTTGCATACTATCCAGGCAGATGATAGCATGCATAAATGCAGTCATCCCATACATGAGTGAAAAAGATTAAATAAACAGAGTTCAGCCTGTAGTGTGTAGGAGGGAACTGCAGATGCTGGTTTAGACTGAAGATATACTCAAAAAGCTGGAGTAACTCAGCGGGACAAGCAGCATCTCTTGAGAGAAGGAATGGGTGACGTTTCAGGTCGTGACCTTTCTTGCATGTTAAAGCCGGGGAAAATACATGAAAAAAAGCTTGGAAGATCTGGAAATTCACCAGGAGTTATCTGACCTTCTAAAGTTTTTTTGATACCAGGTCATCAGAATTAGCTTGGATCACACGAGGCTAAGGAGTGATCTTATAGAGATGTATACAATCCTACAATTTAAGAATAAGGGGTAGGCCATTTTGGACTGAGATGAGGAAAACTTTTGCACTCAGAGAGTTATAAATCTGTGGAATTCTCTGCCACAGAAGGAGATTGCCACTAATTGGCAGTGGAGGCCAATTCATTGGATGTTTTCAAGAGTCATATAGATACATAGATACATTGAAAATAGGTGCAGGAGTAGGCCATTCGGCCCTTCGAGCCTGCACCGCCATTCAATATGATCATGGCTGATCATCCAACTCAGTATTGCGTACCTGCCTTCTCTCCATACCCCCTGATCCCCTTAGCCACAAGGGCCACATCTAACTACCTCTTAAATATAGCCAATGAACTGGCCTCAACTACCCTCTGTGGCAGAGAGTTCCAGAGATTCACCACTCTCTGTGTGAAAAAGTTTTTCCTCATCTCGGTCTTAAAGGATTTCCCCCTTATCCTTAAGCTGTGACCCCTTGTCCTGGACTTCCCCAACATCGGGAACAATCTTCCTGCATCTAGCCTGTCCAACCCCATAAGAATTTTGTACGTTTCTATAAGATCCCCTCTCAATCTCCTAAATTCTAGCGAGTATAAGCCAAGTCTATCCAGTCTTTCTTCATATGAAAGTCCTGACATCCCAGGAATCAGTCTGGTGAACCTTCTCTGCACTCCCTCTATGGCTATAGTGTCCTTCCTCAGATTTGGAGACCAAAACTGTACGCAATACTCCAGGTGTGATCTCACCAAGACCCTGTACAACTGCAGTAGAACCTTCCTGCTCCTATACTCAAATCCTCTTGCTATGAAGGCCAACATACCATTCGCTTTCTTCACTGCCTGCTGCACCTGCATGCCTACTTTCAATGACTGGTGTACCATGACACCCTGGTCTCGCTGCATCTCCCCATTTCCTAATCGGCCACCATTTAGATAATAGTCTGCCTTCCCGTTTTTGCCACCAAAGTGGATAACCTCACATTTATCTACATTATACTGCATCTGCCAAACATTTGCCCACTCACCCAGCCTATCCAAGTCACCTTGCAGTCTTCTAGCATCCTCCTCACAGCTAACACTGCCCCCCAGCTTAGTGTCATCCGCAAACTTGGAGATGTTGCTTTCAATTCCCTCGTCCAGATCATTAATATAAATTGTAAATAGCTGGGGTCCCAGCTCTGAGCCTTGCGGTACCCCACTAGTCACTGCCTGCCATTGTGAAAAGGACCCGTTTACTCCTACTCTTTGCTTCCTGTTTGCCAGCCAGTTCTCTATCCACATCAATACTGAACCCCCAATACCGTGTGATTTAAGTTTGTATCCTAATCTCTTATTGTAGATGAGATGTCGAAAGCCTTCTGAAAGTCCAGATACAACACATCCACTGGTTCTCCCCTATCCACCCTACTAGTTACATCCTCGAAAAATTCTATAAGATTCATCAGACATGATTTACCTTTCGTAAATCCATGCTGACTTTGTCCAATGATTTCACCACTTTCCAAATGTGCTGCTATCCCATCTTTAATAACTGACTCTAGCAGTTTCCCCACTACCGATGTTAGACTAACTGGTCTGTAATTCCCCATTTTCTCTCTCCCTCCCTCCTTAAAAAGTGGGGTTACATTTGCTACCCTCCAATCCTCAGGAACTACTCCAGAATCTAAGGAGTTTTGAAAAATTATCACTAATGCATCCACTATTTCTGGAGCTACTTCCTTAAGTACTCTGGGATGCAGCCTATCTGGCCCTGGTGATTTATCGGCCTTTAATCCATTCAATTTACCCAACACCACTTCCCGACTAACCTGGATTTCACTCAGTTCCTCCATCTCCTTTGACCCGTGGCCCCCTGCTATTTCCGGCAGATTATTTATGTCTTCCTTAGTGAAGACGGAACCAAAGTAGTTATTCAATTGGTCCGCCATATCCTTGTTCCCCATGATCAATTCACCTGTTTCTGACTGCAAGGGACCTACATTTGTTTTAACTAATCTCTTTCTCTTCACATATCTATAAAAACTTTTGCAGTCAGTTTTTATGTTCCCTGCCAGTTTCCTTTCATAATCTATTTTCCCTTTCCTAATTAAGCCCTTTGTCCTCCTCTGTTGGTCTCTGAATTTCTCCCAGTCTGGTATGCTGCTTTTTCTGGCTAATTTGTACGCATCATCTTTTGCTTTGATACTATCCCTGATTTCCCTTGTTATCCACGGATGCACTACCTTCCCTGATTGATACTTTTGCCAAACTGGGATGAACAATTTTTGTAGTTCATCCATGCAGTCTTTAAATGCCTTCCATTGCATATCCACCGTCAACCCTTTTAGAACTAATTGCCAGTCAATTTGGCCAATTCACGTTTCATACCCTCAAAGTTACCTTTCTTTAAGTTCAGAACCGTTGTTTCTGAATTAAAAATGTCACTCTCCATCCTAATGAAGAACTCAACCATTTTATGGTCACTCTTGCCCAAGGGGGCACGCACAACAAGACTGCTAACTAACCCTTCCTCATTACTCAATACCCAGTCTAGAATAGCCTGCTCTCTCGTTGGTTCCTCTGCATGTTGCTTTAGATAACTATCCCGCATACATTCCAAGAAATCCTCTTCCTCAGGACCCCTGCCAATTTGATTCACCTAATCTATATGTAGATTGAAGTCACCCATTATAACTGTTTTGCCTTTGTTGCACGCATTTCTAATTTCCTGTTTGATGCCATCCCCAACTTCACTACTACTGCTAGGTGGCCTGTACACAACACCCACCAGCGTTTTCTGCCCCTTAGAGTTTCGCAGCTCTACCCATACCGATTCCACATCCTTCAAGCTAATGTCCTTCCTTTCCACTGCGTTATTCTCCTCTCTAACCAGCAACGCTATCCCACCTCCTTTTCCTTTCTCTCTATCCCTCCTGAATATTGAATATCCCTGGATGTTCAGCTCCCAGCCTTGGTCACCCTGGAGCCATGTCTCCGTGATCCCAACTATATCATAATCATTAATTGCTATCTGCACGTTCAACTCATCCACATTATTACGAATGCTCCTTGTATTGAGACACAAAGCCTTCAGGCTTGTTTTTACAATGCTCTTACCCCTTATACAATTATGTTGAAAAGTGGCTCTTTTTGATTTTTGCCCTGGATTTGTCTGCCTGCCACTTTTACTTTTCACCTTGCTACCTATTGCTTCCGCCCGCATTTTACACCCCTCTGTTTCTCTGCTCACCCATTTAAGAACCCCACCACCTCTTATTCTCTGTTTATTATTGTTTTCTTCTTTCCCCCCTACATTTTGGGTCTGAGTGCTTTCCTTCTCTGCCTCCTGCCTCACACACTGTCTAGTAGCATTCTCTATTTAGCCTCCCCCCAACCATTCTAATTTAAAGTCTCCCCAGTAGCCTTTGCAGATCTCCCCGCCAGGATATCGGTTCCCCTCAGGTTCAAGTGCAACCCATCCTTTTTGTACAGGTCGAACCTTCCACAAAAGATGTCCCAATGATCCAGAAATTTGAATCCCTGCCTTCTGCACCAGTCCTTCAGCCATGCATTTAACCTCCACCTCGCTCCATTCCTACTCTCACTGTCGCGTGGCACAGGCAGTAATCCCAAGATTGTTACCTTTGCTGTCCTTCTCTTTAACTCCCCTCCTAACTCCCTAAATTCTCCTTTCAGGACCTCTTCTCTTTTTTTACCTATGTCATTGGTACCTATATGTACCACGACCTCGGTCTCCTCTCCCTGCCCTTTCAGGATATGTTGGACACGTTGAGACACATCACAGACCCTGGCACCAGGGAGGCAAACTACCATCCGTGTCTCCCGACTGCGTCCACAGAATCGCCTGTCTGACCCCCTAACTATAGAGTCCCCTATTAGTATTGCCCTCCTCTTCTTTTCCTTACCCTTCTGAGCAACAGGACCGGTCTCTGTACCGGAGGCCCGGCCGCTGTCGCTACGCCCAGGTAGGCTGTCCCCCCCAACAGTGCTCAAACAGGAGTACTTATTGTCAAGGTGTACAGCCACCGGGGTACTCTCTAGTCCCTGCCTGTGCCCCTTGCCTCTCCCAACCGTGATCCACTTGCCTGCCTCCTGTGGTGTTGGAGTGACCACATCCCTGTAACTCTTCTCAATGACTTCCTCGCTCTCCCTGACCAGATGGAGGTCATCGAGCTGCTGCTCCAGGTTCCTAATATGGTCCATTAGGAGCCCCATCTCGATACACCTGGCGCAGATGTGGACATCTGGAGGGCTATCAGACACCATGACTTCCCACATCTGACATCCAGAACAGTAAACTGCCCTGGCCCTCATACTCCCCTTACCCTGGATACAATTTAAAACAAACTGCTACAATACAAAACAAACTGCTACAATACAGTACAATCAGCAGGGATCTGACTCCCAATCAGCTGCTCCCTCTTGTCTGCTTCCACCAATCAGCGGCTTCCTCAAACCCACTTGTTTTTGAAGTGGAACTTGGAACGTTACAGATGTCGGTTCCTCTTTATCTCCTACCGCTCGGGTGTAGCTCCTCCCTCTGCGACCTCTCCAACGGCTCTCGGGCCTCTGTAGAAGCAAGCCCCGCGCTCCTCTTTATCTCCTACCGCTGTAGGAGATAAAGAGGAGCAGAACTAGGCCATATCAAGTGATAGGCCATATCAAGTGATAGGAGCAGAACTAGGCCATTCGCCCATTAAGTCTACTCCGCCATTCAATCATGGCTAATCTATCTCGCCCTCCTAACCCCATTCTCCTGCCTTCTCCGCATAACCCCCGACACCCATATTAATCAAGAAAGCAGAACCATGTTTGTTGCCATAATGGACAAGCCACTAATGCTCAAGAAATGTCAATGTCTAGTTTTACTATTTGTTAAATCAGCACCTCACAAGTAAAACATTGTAGTTGCAATGTGTTCCAAAAACAATATTGACAAGTTGTTACTGTGTGAAGGCTGTGTTATGAAAAAAAAACACTTGATTGATTTCTCCTCTGTGTACAATACAGTCCCCAAAGTACCAAATATAGCCGTACTGAAAGGAAATTGAAGCAACTGACCTCAAGGCAAAATGAAAGCCCCTCTTGTGACACACTGTCAACTTTTGGGTATAAAAGGAACGATTTTGAAGTGGTAGCAAAAGGTGCATATAATATGATCACATCAATTTCCTTTGTAACTAATGAAATAACATTCAGCCATGCAGAGCTCAATTCTTCTAGCCTTATATAGCGATGATGGCGACAAAATCAAATCATGTTTTTTTGGTCTCAGGCTAACCCATCGTGTACTAGCAGTTTTTTCAATTCATTCAATCCCTGTGAAATAAATTACATGCATGTAAGTTTGGTGCAGTCGAGCTTGTTACAATATGTCACAGATTGTGATGCTGATTCACATTTGTTCCATTGCATATGTAACAGTTCGGTACATCTGTAGCTTCCTTTCCCACTAAGAATAATCAACTTCCAGGTGAAAAATGTAAGGCCTGCTGTTTGTGAACATTTTGTTAATAAAGTAATAATATGGCTGGATTCTGGAAGAACAAAGAAAGAAAATAATCCTCATGCTTCAAGATTGCTTTCTTACTTATAACACATACTCTTATTTCCCAGCTTATCCTTTGAAATGCATTTAACTGCAATGTATTTGCACTTGACCAAAAAGTTATGAAATTAGTTTTATTAAGGGACCTGGAATTGAAAACATAGAAAAAAAAAATGGAAGGATGTAGAGTACATAGAAAATGTGTAAGGGAGTACGATAGTGGCCAAGAAACCCTGGACAACCTGGCACTCTGCACTGTACAATTCTAATTTATTGTCTCATTCTCTTTTGGATTATTCTGCCATCTTCAATTGGAAGCACATTGCTGCTTTTTTTTCATTGTTGCTGGGTTGAAATCCTGGCTTTATCTATTCAACAGTATGGTGGGCGTACCTCCACTAGAAGGTCTGCAGCAGTCCAGGAAGATGGTTCAGCACTGTATTCTCAAGGACAGTCTGGAATTGACAATAAACACTGTCCATGACAATGGAGCCACGATCATGAAAAATGAGTAAATGTATCCGTTGCCAGCTATAAATGTAAGGTACACAATATCACTTGGACTATTTAAGGAACGAAAGGAAAGCTGAATGTGGAGGAGTTGTAAAAGAGATTGATACATTATGGAGTCAGGTAAAGCTATGTTCAGATTGATGTTACATTGTTTTGCTGAGTACAGCAAGGGTCAGGAAGGGGGATCTATTTCCCTGCATTAGCAAAAAGGAGCCAAATGCTCTAAAAAGGTATTGCTACAGACAGCTGAAAAGAGCAGCAGTAGCATTGCAGTGCTCAGCATCTTGATCCTGCAGAGGAAATTGTTTAATGACCCAGACAATCTAAACAATGTTTGTACAGTTGCAGATTCACCAGCATCCTTCAGTCAGCCCCAATGTCTCCCTCATACATTTTCTTGATCATGCACCTTTCACCAGAACCATGGGCTGAGCGTACTCTGTCACATCATTCCTTACAGTTGTTTAACATTTAGCAGCATTCAACATTTGATTTCTATCTACTTTATATTCATGTGTTTTGTCTCCAACATGGCCTCTCACGTACTTAAGTCTTCTCAGCCAGTTCACCGTACATGATGGCAACCTGTGCCATTTGCAATGTAGTTGTTTGTATGCTGGGCTCTTTGGATGCATTGATGCCTCAGAGATCGTTATTGAATTGAATTGAATTGAATACATTTTATTAGCCAAGTATGCATAAATACAAGGAATTTGCCTTAGTGCTTTGCTCGCAAGTAACAACATGATATACAGTAGAAAATTAAAAATAAAACATTATAATTTAAACATGTGAAGAATGAAATAAAATACCAGAGCACAAGGAGGCTACAGACTTTTGGCTGTTGAGTAGAGCTTCTGCTCATGGAAAAAAAGCTGTTTTTATGTCTGGCTGTGGCGGCTTTGACAGTCCAGAGTCGCCTTCCAGAGGGAAGTGCTTCAAAGAGTTTGTGGCCAGGGTGAGAGGGGTCAGAAATGATCTTACCCACTCTCTTCCTGGCCCTTGCAGTGTCCAGTTCATCGAAGGGAGAAGGTTGCAACCAACAACGTTCTCGGCTGATCGAACGATGTGCTGCAGCTTCCGGATGTCATGCTTGGTGGCTGAGCCAAACCAGACCATGATGGAGAAGGTGAGGATAGGTTCTATGATGGCAGTATAAAACTGGACCATCATTGTCTGTGGCAGATTGTGTTTTCTCAGCTGCCGCAGGGAGTACATACTCTTTTGGGCCTTTTTGACTGTGGAGTCGATGGTGGCCTCCCATTTAAGGTCCCTGGAGATGATGGTTCCAAGGAACTTAAATGATTCCACAGGTGTGACTGTGGTGTTGTTGATGGTGAGTGGGGAGAAGGGAGGGGAAGCTCTCCAAAACTCTACAATCAATTCCACTGTCTTAAGAGCATTGAGCTTCAGGTTGTTGTGATGGCACCAGGATGCCAGCTGTGTCACTTCCTGTCTGTAGGCAGATTCCTCCCCATCTTGGATCAGTCCAATCAAGGATGTGTCGTTCGCAAACTTGAGAAGCTTGACAGAGGAGTCTGTGGAAGTGCAATCATTGGTGTAGATATAGTAAAGGAGAGGGGAGAGTATGCAGTCTTGCGGAGCTCCTATGTCGAGGGTCTGCGGGTTTGAGATGAGCTTTCCCAGCCTCACATGCTGCTTCCTGTCTGTCAGGAAGTTGATGATCCACTGACAGAGGGGTTCAGGCACAGTCAACTGGGAAAGTTTGGAGTGTAGTAGCTCTGGCACAATGGTGTTGAATGCAGAGCTAAAATCCACAAACAAAATCCTTGCATAGGTCCCCTGGCAATCTAGGTACTGGAGGATGAAGTGCAGGCCTAGGTTGACTGTGTCATCGAATGATCTATTTGCCCGATATGCAAACTGCACAGGGTTCAGCAGGGGGTTTGTGATTTTTTCAGGTGGGCCAACACAAGTCTTTCAAGGGTCTTCATTATTACAGAGGTCAGTGTGACAGGCCTGTCATCATTAAGACCAGTATTCCTTGGATTTTGGGGTACGGGAACAATAGTGGAGACTTTGAAGCAGGCAGGGACCGATTGAAAATGTCTGTGTAAACAGCTGCCAGTAGTTCAGCACAGAGCTTGAGGGGAGAGGGGGAAACATTGTCCGGTCCTGGAGATTTCTGGCTTTTCTGTCTCCTGAATAGCTTTTCCATCTCCACAATTGCTATTGTTAGTGATGGAGAAAGGACAAAGGACAAAGGACAAAGGACAAAGACAAAGGACAAAGGACATTTATTGTCACATACACCAAATGGTGTAGTGAAATTTGTTCTTGCCATGCAGCACAAATAGACACAACATTAAAGAAATTTAACATAAAACATAAAAACATCCCCCCACAATGGATCCCACTGTGGGGGAAGGCACAAAGTCCAGTCCATATCCCCTTGTCCACCCATAGTCTGGCCTATATAGGCCTCCACAGTCGCCGCTACGGGGGCCGATG
Source organism: Malacoraja senta (assembly GCA_038087875.1). Classification (NCBI taxonomy): domain Eukaryota; kingdom Metazoa; phylum Chordata; class Chondrichthyes; order Rajiformes; family Rajidae; genus Malacoraja; species Malacoraja senta. The sequence goes on from CM075977.1 coordinate 189,256,954, forward strand.
TTACAGGCCCTTCTTCGCCGGGTGATGGTGCTCCGGCGTCGGGAGAACCCTCTCAGCAGCTTGGGACACCTGGAACGGCCGTCTCCCTACCGGAGTCCGCGGCTTCCGAAGCCGACAGGCCGCGCTCGATGGAGCTCCACCACTGGCGATCTCGTCGCGAGATCCCAGGCTCCCGATGTAAAGTTCAGCGCCGCCGCCCGCAGCTGGCCGCTCCAGTCCCGCAGCTCCACGATGTTCACCTGCGGTCTCAGCTCACCGGAGTTCCAGCGCGGGGACCCGGGCAAGGCATCGCGCGCTCCGCTCCGCGATAGCGCTCCAGCGCTGCGCTGCCGCAGAAGCCGAGGTTCTGGGCAGTCCCCTCAGGAAACGCCGCTCCAGGCCCGCTGGTAGGCCGCAAGGACAGGTCGAAAGTGCAGCCGGAGAAAAGCTGCCTCTCTGACCAGGTATGGACCCTAGAAAGTAGTTTCCCCCTTCCCCCCCCACATAAAAAAGAATAGAACTCCTAAAAACAAAACAACTAACTAACTAAAAATTAAAAAAAAGATGAAAACGGACAGCTGCAGGCTGGGCAGCCATACCACACAGAAGTGGCCAGACTGAAGACAATAGACAATAGAAAATAGACAATAGACAATAGACAATAGGTGCAGGAGTAGGCCATTCGGCCCTTCGAGCCAGCACTGCCATTCAATGTGATCATGGCTGATCATCCACAATCAGTACCCCGTTCCTGCCTTCTCCCCATATCCCCTGACTCCACTTTCTTTAAGAATCCTATCTAGCTCTCTCTTGAAAGTATCCAGAGAACTGGCCTCCATCGCCCTCTGAGGCAGAGAATTCCACAGACTCACAACTCTCTGTGTGAAAATGTGTTTCCTCATCTCCGTTCTAAATGGCTTATCCGTTATTCTTAAACTGTGGCCCCTGGTTCTGGACTCCCCCAACATCGGGAACATGTTCCTGCCTCAAGCGTGTCCAAACCCTTAATAATCTTATATGTAGCAATAAGATTCCCTCTCATCCTTCTAAATTCCAGAGTAAATAAGCCCAGCCACTCCATTCTCTCAGCATAAGACAGTCCCGCCATCCCGGGAATTAACCTTGTGAACCTTGGGGAGATTTGCAAAGGCTACTGGGGAGACTTTAAACTAGAACGGTTGGGGGGAGGGACTCAAATAGAGAAAGATAGTAGAAAATGTGGGAGGCAGGAGGCAGAGAAGGAAAGCACTCGGACCCAAAATGTAGGGGAGAAAGAAGAAAAAGATAATAAACAGTGAATAAGTGGTGTTAAAGAAGGAACTGCAGATGCTGGAAAATCGAAGGTACACAAAAATGCTGAAGAAACTCAGCGGCTGCAGCAGCATCTATGGAGCGAAGGAAATAGGCAACGTTTCGGGCCGAAACCCTTCTTCAGACTTCAGAGAATAAGTGGTGGTGGGTTTCTTAAATGTGCATATTTTAATGCTAGGAGCATTGTAAGAAAGGTGGATGAGCTTAGAGTCTGGATTGACACGTGGAAGTATGATGTTGTGGCGATCAGTGAAACATGGTTGCAGGAGAGCTGTGATTGGAAACTAAATATTCCAGGATTTCGTTGCTTCAGGGGTGATAGAATTGGAGGGGCAAGAGGTGGGGGTGTTGCATTGCTTGTCAAGGAAGATATTACAGCAGTGCTTTGGCAGGATAGATTAGAGGGCTCGTCTAGGGAGGCTATTTGGGTGGAGCTGAGAAATGGGAAAGGTGTAGCAACACTTATAGGGGTGTATTATAGACCGCCAAATGGGGAGCGAGAATTGGAAGAGCAAATATGTAAGGAGATAGCAGATATTAGTAGTAAGCACAAGGTAGTGATTGTGGGAGATTTCAATTTTCCACACATAGACTGGGAAACACATTCTGTTAAAGGGCTGGATGGTTTGGAGTTTGTAAAATGTGTGCAGGATAGTTTTTTGCAGCAATACATAGAGGTATCTACTAGAGAAGGGGCAGTGCTGGACCTCCTGTTAGGAAATGAGACAGGGCAGGTGGTGGAGGTAAGCGTTGGGGAGCACTTCGGGTCCAGTGATCACAATACCATTAGTTTCAATATAATTATGGAGAGGGTCAGAACTGGACCTAGGGTTGAGATTTTTGATTGGAGAAAGGCTAACTTTGAGGAGATGCGAAAGGATTTAAAAGGAGTGAATTGGGACATGTTGTTTTATGGGAAGGATGTAGAAGAGAAATGGAGGACATTTAAAGGTGACATTTTAAGAGTACAGAATCTTTATGTCCCTGTTCGGTTGAAAGGAAATAGTAAAAATTGGAAAGAGCCATGGTTTTCAAGAAAAGAGAGAGATCTACAATAATTATAGGCAGCATGGAGTAAATGAGGTGCTTGAGGAGCATAAAGAATGTAAAAAGAATATTAAGAAAGAAATTAGAAAAGCTAAAAGAAGATATGAGGTTGCTTTGGCAAGTAAGGTGAAAGTAAATCCAAAGGGTTTCTACAGCTATATTAATAGCAAAAGGATAACAAGGAATAAAATTGGTCCATTAGAGAGTCAGAGTGGACAGCTATCTGCAGAGCCAAAAGTGATGGGGGAGCTATTGAACAAATTATTTTCTTCGGTATTCACCAAGGAGAAGGATATGGAATTATGTGAGGTAAGGGAAACAAGCAGAGTAGCAATGGAAACTATGAGATTCAAAGTGCGGACACTTTTGAAAAATATGAAAATGGATAAGTCTCCAGGTCCTGACAGGATATTCCCGAGGACATTGAGGGAAGTTAGTGTAGAAATAGCAGGGGCTATGACAGAAATATTTCAAATGTCATTAGAAACGGGAATAGTGCCGGAGGATTGGCTTACTGCGCATGTTGTTCCATTGTTTAAAAAGGGTTCTAAGAGTAAACCTAGCAATTATAGACCTGTTAGTTTGACGTCAGTTGTGGGCAAATTAATGGAAAGGACACTTAGAGATAATATATATATAAGCATCTGGATAAGCAGGGTCTGATTAGGAACAGTCAACATGGATTTGTGCCTGGAAGGTCATGTTTGACTAATCTTCTAGAATTTTTCGAAGAGGTTACTAGGGAAATTGATCAGGGTAAAGCAGTGGATGTTGTCTAAATGGACTTCAGTAAGGCCTTTGACAAGGTTCCTCATGGAAGGTTGGTTAAGAAGATTAAATTGTTGGGTATTAATGGTGGAGTAGCAAGATGGATTCAACAGTGGCTGAATGGGAGATGCCAGAGAGTAATGGTGGATGGCTGTTTGTCAGGTTGGAGGCCGGTGACTAGTGGGGTGCCTCAGTGGTCTGTTTTGGGTCCACTGTTGTTTGTCATGTACATCAATGATCTGGATGATGGTGTGGAAAATTGGATTAGTAAGTATGCAGATGATACTAAGATAGGTGGTGTGGTGGGTAATGAAGTAGATTTTCAAAGTTTACAGAGAGATTTAGGCCATTTGGAAGAGTGGGCTGAAAGATGGCAGATGGAGATTAATGCCGATAAATGTGAGGTACCACATCTCGGCAGGACAAATCAAAATAGGACGTGCATGGTAAATGGTAGAGAATTGAGGAATGCAGTTGAACAGAGGGATCTAGGAATAACTGTGCATAGTTCCCTGAAGGTGTAATCTCATGTAAATAGGGTGGTAAAGAAAGCTTTTGGTGTGCTGGCCTTTATAAATCAGAGCATTGAATATAGAAGTTGGGATGTAATGTTAAAATTGTACAAGGCATTGGTGAGGCCAATTCTGGAGTATGGAGTACAATTTTGGTCGCCTAATTATAGGAAGGATGTCAACAAAATAGAGAGAGTACAGAGGAGATTTACTAGAATGTTGCCTGGGTTTCAGCAACTAGGTTACAGAGAAAGGTTGAACAAGTTAGGTCTTTATTCTTTGGAGCGCAGAAGGTTAAGAGGGGACTTGATAGAGGTCTTTAAAATTATGAGCGGGTTAGACAGAGTTGACGTGGATAAGCTTTTTCCATTGAGAGTAGGGAAGATTAAAACAAGGGGACATGACTTGAGAATTAAGGAACAGAAATTTAGTGGTAACATTAGGGGGAACTTCTTTACTCAGAGAGTGGTAGCTGTGTGGAATGAGCTTCCAGTGGAAGTGGTGGAGGCAGGTTCGATTTTATCCTTTAAAAATAGATTGGATGGGTATATGGATGGGAAAGAAATGGAGGGTTATGGTCTGAGTGCAGGTAGATGGGATTAGGGGGGAAGTATTTTTTTTTTTTAAATAAAAAAATAAAAAAATGTTCGGCACGGACTTGAAGGGCCGAGATGGCCTGTTTCCGTGCTGTAATGGTTATATGGTTATATGGTTATAACCTATGCTGCACTCCCTCAATAGCAAAAATGTCCTTCCTCAAATTTGGTGACCAAAATTGCACACTATACTCCGGGTGTGGTCTCACTAGGGCCCTGTACAACTGCAGAAGGACCTTTTTGCTCCTATACTCAACTCTGCTTGCCATTTGCTTTCTTCACTTCCTGCTGTACCTGCATGCTTAATTTCATTGACTGATGAACAAGGACCCCCAGATCTCATTTTACTACCCCTTTTCCCAACTTGACACCATTTAGATAATAATCTTCCTTCCTGTTTTTGCAACTAAAGTGGATAACCTCACATTTATCCACATTAAACTGCATCTGCCATGCATCTGCCCACTCACCCAATCTGTCCAAGTCACCCTGCATTCTCATAGCATCCTACTCACAGTTCACACTGCCACCCAGCCTTTTGTCATCTTCAAATTTGCTAATGTTACTTGTAATCCCTTCATTTAAATCATTAATATATATTGTAAATATCTGCGGTCCCAGCACCGAACCTTGCGATACCCCACTAGTCACTGCCTGCCATTCTGAAAGGGACCCGTTAATCCCAACTCTTTGTTTCCTGTCTACCAAACAATTTTCTATCCATGTCACCACTCTACCCCCAATACCATGTGCCCTAATTTTACCCACTATTCTCTTATGTGGGACATTATCAAATGCTTTCTGAAAGTCCAGGTACACTACATCCACTGGCTCTCCCTTATCCATTTTCATAGTTACATCCTCAAAAAATTCCAGAAGCTTAGTCAAGTATGATTTCCCTTTCGTAAATCCGTGATGACTTGGACCGATCTTGTTACTGCTATCCAAATGTGCCGCTATTTCTTATTTATGATTGACTCCAGCATCTTCCCCACCACCGATGTCAGGCTAACTGGTCTATAATTCCCTTTCTCTCTCCCGTCTTTCTTAAAAAGTGGGATAACATTACCCTCCAGTCCACAGGAACTGATCCTGAATCTATAGAACATTGGAAAATTATCACCGATGCATCCACAATTTCTAGAGGCACTTCCTTAAGTACCCTGGGATGCAGACCATCAGGCCCTGGGGATTTATCAGCCTTCAGTCCCATCATTCTACCCAACACCATTTCTTGCCTATGATGTTAGGCAGCAAGGAGGGGGTGGATAGTGTACGAGGGCCCAGTCTTTGCAGATTGGAGTCAGGCTGTAGGTAGGTGTGAAATGGTGATTGGGGAGGAGTGGTTGGGGGAGGGAGGCAGGGGGTACCGGGGTTAAGTTTCTGTCTATCAAACCTGCAGTAGAACTCGATCAGGTTGTTGATCAGTTGATGATTATCCAAGGAGCAGGTTTTTTTTTCTCTTGTAGCTGGTGATTTTTTGCAAGTCCTTCCATACTGAAGATGAGTCATTAGCTGAGAACTTGCTCTTCAACTTCTCAAAGTACCGTTCCTTGGCAGCTCTGATTCCTCTTCTCAGCTTGTACTTACATATATATATCATGACCATTTCCACACAAAAAATATTTCCCAGAACCCGCTACAGCCTACAGCCTTTCACTAACAAGCATGATGTATGATTCCAGGTCTGTTGAGGTACCAAAAGTATTTCTTCTGCATGCCAATGGCTTTCTTTAGCACATGCACAGTTGTTACAGATATACATTGTGACATTGCTGTGTATGTTAGTGGAGTTCTTCTGAGATACTATTAGCTGGGGGGGCTCCAGTGGATGCAAATATCATTGCTTAATTGTCTGTTATGATCTTTAGACTTATTATTGCTAATTAACCAATTTGACACTTGAAAGATTTTGCATTGTTTATATTATATATCAGTGAGTCTATTAGAAGATAAATAATGGCAATAAAATGATTCAAATTTCTCCCATATTTGTGTGTGGAGCGCAAGAGGCAGGTATTCCATCATGAATGAAAATTGAACAGATCTTCATAATATCCTAAGTAATTAATAGTTTGGTATCAGTGTAGGTCTGCAAATGCATTGGACCAACTTCTTGACAGGAGACTGTGGACAAAAACAGAGAGTTAATAATATAAATAAAGAAGAGCTGGCAGACCAAAACAGTTTCTGAGGTGCGAAATATTGCAGAAAAATGTCCCCTCAATATAATGCTCCACATTTACGACAAATAATACTTCCAAGGTTTACATTCTGGAATCAATTCTCCAAATGGCCATGTTATCTAAATTCATTATTTTGTAAAGCACTGCAGATTTTTTTTTCTGCTGTATCAATTGTGATTAATTATAATGATGACAAAAACATATTTTTCTAGACAGACACAGAAGAATATGTGTCCATTTTATGAATTGCAATATGTATGATTTAATGGGTTAAAAATGGCTTAGTTCTCATTTTTATTCTATTCAGTGAGTTATGTTGATTATTTCCCCATCATCCTCTCCCCTCCTGAAGCAATACCTGCCTATCAGTGCAGAACTTGACAACTATAGGTTTTCTTTCAGGATCTCAGCTAAAGTGCTGGTATAGTCAATAGACTAAAGTTTCCACTTCTGTCCATGTGGCCCTGACCACTCTGCTGCAGAGTGAGTTACTTATATGAGATGGCACAAGGGGCTCTATTCTCCAAGAACAACATTTTTCATTTGGTATTGGTATTGTTTATTATTGTGTAGGAGGGAACTGTAGATGCTGGTTTGCACCGAAGATAGACACAACATGCTGTAACTCAGCGGGACAGACAGCATCTCTGGAGAGAAGGAATGTGTGACAATTCGGGTCGACACCCTTATTCAGACTGAAAGTCAGGGGAGAGGGAGACACAGAGATATGGAAGGGTAAGGGGTGAAAACGAGGGATCAATGGAGCCAAAGCTAAAGAAAATTATCATTGTTAGCAAGGGAAAGGTGACAATGAGGCATATAAAGATAAAATGACTGTCCTCATTAAATTTTATCTCTTGTTTATTATTGTCATGTGAAACAAGATACAGTGAAAAGCTTATTTGTCCTGAACCAAACACTGGAGCTGTGGCCAAGAAAGCACTCAAATATTTCCAACATTCTGAGGTGATTGCTGAGGCAAATGTGGACCAGCAGAATCTGCCTCAGATGGGACAGAAAGTGCTCAGCAGTCTCACTTCTCAGTCTAATATAATCTAAAGAACAAATTCCTTGTCTGCCCAACATCTGCCTATAGGTCAGGCCCTCAAGTTCTCGCAACATCCTTGTAAATCTTCCATGCATTCTTTCGAGGTTAAGGTCTCCTTTTCTACTGAGGGTAATCAATTGTCCAAGTGTAATGCCTTGTACAACAGCAAAATAATGTATCAACTCCTCTATTCAATGCCCTGACTGATAAAGGACAGCATGCTGAATGCTTCGCCATCCTGCCTACCTGTGATTACCACTTTCAATGAGCTATGTACTTGTACTCACATGTCCCTCTGCGACAATTAAACTCTGGAATCTTGAGTCTTGACACTCATATGTTCATAGGTTCATGAGTTATTGGAGCAGAATTAGGCCATTACCCACCTGCTTCTTCTCCCAAGTTCACCCCTCCTCCTCTTCTACCTTGCTCCATCTGTCATCCTTCATCTCTCCTCGGCCCATCTATCTCCTTCTGGTCTCTGTCTCATATCATCTTCCTGCTCTACTCTCAATTCTGCTGCAGTGTCTTGACACAAAATGTCTCTGTCTTTGTGAAGTTATTGGTGAACTACAGTATCAATATATCAACATACAGTCAATTTCTATCTTTTTCATCCTATCATGATACAGATTAATAGAAAAAAACTTTTACCTGTTGAAGGCTCCTGCACGGATGATTAATTTTGTCATTAATGTTGAGGAAATAATTGTTAAGCATGAAATTATCCCTTAAGAATTATATTTGTAATTTAAGATAATATCATTGGAGAAGGAGGCAAATCATTTTGGAAAGTCTCTGTTTTATTGGTGATGTGAAGATAATGATGATAGCATTAAGACCCAATCATCTTCAATTATATAATTGTGCAGGTATCTGACAATCTTCTTGCTCAGTCAAGTTACTTATATTTGATTCCACTTTCAAGTTTTAATAAAAAGAAATTACAGCACATTGTTAATTGTTCTGTTGCTGAAAGATATTGAAATGTGTAAGAGAGCAGAACATTGAGAGTAAGATGTGCAGATCTGTGTTAAATTTACTTAAATAACTTAATTTGGATAAGGACAAGTGTTGCAAGTGGAAAAAAAAAATTGTGCAGAATTATTGGATAAAAATATTGCTTATTTATTTGGCCAGAAGGACAGGGTTATTTTTTTCAGGGAGTCAGTTACAAGCTGCAGGAAGAGTACCAGGAAGGGACCTCATTAGCCAGTCATTCCAAAGGGTTCCATGGGCTTCATGGCTTCCTCTGCTATGACTGTTTGACCTGCATGATTCAATGATCCTCTGAATAATAATGGGAAAATTATATTAAAAGTCATCGATCGAACATAACTAAATGCCATGTTCAATGAATTGCAGTAATAACAGCATTTAAAAAAAAACATCTTGCTAGGTCTTCAACCACAGAAAAGTACTTTAATTCCGTTTTCCAGACTTTGTTGTCAAAAAATAACATTATAATTTAATCTTGCTGGGATAACAAATTTAATTTTAAGTGATGTGTTATTTTGCCTGAAAACATTTTTCACCAAGATCTTCTCTACTCTGTTCTTCTGGTGATCATCTTCATTCTAAGTCTCCATATTACCCATTTTGTATCATGATAGATATAAAATAAAATAATCTGCAGGTTGAACAGAATCTGTACAAAGATGCTGGCCCAACTGATCTGCCGGGCATTTCCCATAACCTTCACCTGCATTTTACAAATTTAACATGCCCTTTCTGTGCCATCCTAATCCAACGGCCTTCATTTACCTATGAAGCAGATGGCTTCATCAACAGCCTTAAGACCGCCATTGCCATGCCGCACTCTATCTGAAGTATTTCCATTTCCCTAACAATCTGCGAGGATGGTTTGGTATCATATCAACCAGCTCAACCCCACCACAACCCCCATCAATTCCATCCACACTTCCTGCTGCCTCTGGAAAGCCCCAACATAATCAACGACTATTCACACCCCAGTCATTCTCTCTTCTCTGCTCTCCCCTCGGGCAGAAGATACCAAAAGTTTGAAAGTGTTTACACCAGATTCAAGAACTCTACTTCCCTGCTGATATGTTGCAAAACATATGGCTAATAAAGTATGATTATGATTATGATTATGATATCAGACTCTTGAATGGACTTTTCATATGCTATGCAAGAATTTCCATCTTCTATTCTATTTTTGTGGCACTCACACTTCTTAAAATCTGCACTTTCTCTGCAGCTGCAACATTATAATTATTTTAGTTTAGAGATACAGCATGAAAACAGTCTCTTTGGCCCACCGAGACCACACTGACCACCAAACACCCATACACACTAGTTCTAACCTACACACTCAGGACAATTTAAAGAAGCCAATCAACCAACAAACCTGTACATCTTTGAAGTGTGAGAGGAAACTGAAGCACCTGGAGAAAATCCACGTGGTCACAGGCGGAACGTACAAACTCTGTACAGACAACATCCATAGTCAGGATCGAACCCGGTCTCAGGTGCTGTAAGTCAACAAACCTACTGCTGCACCACTGTGCCACCCCAAAGTTCTACATTCTATTTATTGTCTCACAGCTTGTTGTACCACATGTTTGGTATGATCTATCGAATAGTCTGCAAAACAAAACAAAATCACTGTATCTCGGTACCCATGACAATATAAACTGATAAATATACCAATACCAATACATCTTGGACTCTCTGAAATTTATTTTTTCCTCTTTTCCAGTTCTGTTGAAAGGTCTCTGACATGAAATAATAACATAGTTTGTCTTTCCTCAGTTCATGATTAACCTGTTGAAAGCTTTAAGCTGTTTGTTTTTTTCCAGAATTCAAGCATCTATATAATTTTTTTGATTTAAATTTTTTTCCCCTACTGACTTTATTTGCACGTGAAAACTGCCAATATGCTCATTTAGCAAACGTGGAGAAAGATAATTTCCTCATCATTACCATATCATGGGATCTTCTGTTTCCTCCCACAGGTTTGTAGGTTAATTGGCTTGGTGTATGTGTAAATTGTCCCTAGTGTGTGTAGGATAGTGTTAACGTGCAGGGGGTCGCTGGTCGGTGCGGACTCGGTGGGCCGGAGGTCCTGTTTCTGTGCTGTGTCACTAAACTAAACTGCTGTTGATCTACAGTTGATTTACACTACCATCACTGGATGATGAATTAATTATATGACTGTCAGAAGACATCAGGAATTCTGTTCACTCATCTTTCAATTCCAAACCACGGAGAAAATCCACGCAGGTCACGGGGAGAATGTACAAACTCCAAACAGGAATGTACAAACTCAGGATCGAACCTATGTCTCCGGCGCTGCAAGCGCAGTAAGGCAGCAACTCTGCCGCTGCACCACTGTGGATGCCCAGTGAGATTGTGTAGAAGAAAACTATTTAAATTAGGGGTGGTGAGTGGTGGGAAAATATTTTCTGTGGGATGATAATAAATTAAACACTGAGACACACACGAGTGAAGACCAAGGTGAAATTATTCTTCAGAAAGAATGAGGAACAAAATTGATTAACAGGTGACAGATGAAGGTGATGGTTTTTGAACACTTGGAATATTTCAATAGTGTATTTAAATTCTAAGTTCATTTTTCTGAATTCTTCACTTTGTTTGCATTTGTTATGTTACACTGATCACTCATACAACCTTAGAAAAGTTACCATTGTGCGGTTGAAGGACATCTTATCCTGGAGTGGAGCAATTCGGCACCCAATCCTGGATAATTTGGTACCCTTGTGAAATTCAGCTTCTCGCTTCACTGAGATTTCCATTCCTCCAATATTTTTTTTCTGATGTAAAACTTCCCCAAATGCTCCCAACACCTGTGCAATGTACAAAATTCAACTGAAATTAGATTTTCAATCCCACATGTTTGAAAATTGGTCGTTCTTATTTACTCACACGATAACTAGATTTCTGTCCCCTGAGGTAGTGGTACTTCTAGGCTTAACACTTAACATGGATTTGCTGACATCCATGAGATGTGTGACATTGAAATTTATGCCTGAACTGGATTGCCCATGGACATCAGAGTTATCTGATCCAGTGATATTCCCTGGCTGGTGTTGCTCCTCTCCGCCACATCTCTCAGATTGCTGTCCACTGCTGCATTTGCAGGGCCACTGGGTTCTGTCCTCAAGAATAGAAGACTTCCTCTACCTTCCCCTTACTCCTCAGGAACAGGCAGATAAGAAAAGAAAATCTGGTGGAGGAAAAGAACATTTGAGATAATTTCCTAAATAATGATTCAAAGTTGCCATTTTTTTTATTTTGGGGGATTTCATTTCTGGAATTACAGATTCTCATATAATTTACAACAATATACAAAATTGTCCTAAACCAAAGTGGAATTGAATTTTTAATGCAGGTTCTTACTTCTCCCAGTAATAAATCAAATAAAAACTTGTTATTAATGAAAATACAATTGTTTTGGAGCATTGGGAATTAACAAAACAAACAAATGCTGTGCATTAAACTGGAAAATAAAGACACAATCCAGGCTTGTATCTTATTTCTTTCAGACACTTTGCAAAACAAAGTGTAAAACTTCATTTTCCTCATAATATTCCATCATAATAAACAGAGAATAAGAGGTGGTGGGTTTCTTAAATGTGTGAGCAGAGAGACAGAGGGGTGTAAAATGAGGGTAGAAGCAATAAGTAGCAAGGTGAAAAGTAAAAGTGGCAGGCAGACAAATCCAGGGCAAAAATCAAAAAGGGCCACTTTTCAACATAATTGTATAAGGGGTAAGAGTGTTGTAAAAACAAGCCTGAAGGCTTTATGTCTCAATGCAAGGAGCATTCGTAATAAGGTGGATGAGTTGAATGTGCAGATAGTTATTAATGAATATGATATAGTTGGGATCACGGAGACATGGCTCCTGGGTGACCAAGCCAGGGAGCTGAACATCGAGGGATATTCAATATTCAGGACAAACAGAAAGGAAAAGGAGGTGGGGTAGCGTTGCTGGTTAGAGAGGAGATTAACACAATAGAAAGGAAGGACATTAGCTTGGAGGATGTGGAATCGATATGGGTAGAGCTGCGAAACACTAAGGGGCAGAAAACGCTAGTGGGAGTTGTGTACAGGCCACCTACCAGTAGTAGTGGAGTTGGGGATGGCATCAAACAGGAAATTAGATATGCGTGCAACAAAGGTAAAACAGTTATAATGGGTGACTTCAATCTACATATAGATTGGGTGAATCAGGGGTGCTGAGGAAGAGGATTTCTTGGAATGTATGCAAGATAGTTTTCTAAACCAACATGTAGAGGAACCAACGAGAGAGCAGGCTATTCTAGACTGGGTATTGAGTAATGAGGAAGGGTTAGTTAGCAGTCTTGTTGTGCGTGGCCCCTTGGGCAAGAGTGACCATAATATGGTTGAGTTCTTCATTAGGATGGAGAGTGACATTGTTAATTCAGAAACAACGGTTCTGAACTTAAAGAAAGGTAACTTTGAGGGTATGAGACGTGAATTGGCCAAGATAGACTGGCAATTAGTTCTAAAAGGGTTGACGGTGGATAGGAAATGGAAGGGGTTTATAGCCTGCATGGATGAACCACAACAATTGTTCATCCCAGTTTGGCAAAAGAAAAAATCAGGGAAGGTAGTGCAATCGTGGATAACAAGGGAAATCAGGGATAGTATCAAAACAAAAGATGAAGCTTACAAATTAGCCAGAAAAAAGTAGCCTACCAGAGGACTGGGAGAAATTCCAGCAAAGGAGGAGCAGAGGAGGACAAAGGGCTTAATTAGGGGAGGGAAAATAGATTATGAAAGAAAACTGGCAGGGAACATAAAAACTGACTGCAAAGGTTTTTATAGATATGTGAAGAGAAAAAGATTAGTTAAAACAAATGTAGGTCTCTTGCAGTCAGAAACAGGTGAATTGATCATGGGGAACAAGGTCATGGCAGACCAATTGAATAACTACGTTCTGTCTTCACTAAGGAAAACTTAATTAATCTGCTGGAAATAGCAGGGGACAGGGGGTCAAATGAGATGGAGGAACTGAGTGAAATCCAGGTTAGCCGGGAAGTGGTGTTATGTAAATTGAATGGATTAAAGGCTGATAAATCCCCAGGGCCAGATAGGCTGCATCCCAGTGTACTTAAGGAAGTAGCCCCAGAAATAGTGGATGCATTAGTGATAATTTTTCAAAACTCTTTAGATTCTGGAGTAGTTCCTGAGGATTGGAGAGTACCTAATGTAACCCCACTTTTTAAAAAGGGAGGGAGAGAGAAAACGGGGAATTACAGACCAGTTAGTCTAACATCGGTAGTGGGGAAACTGCTAGAGTCAGTTATTAAAGATGGGAGAGCAGCACATTTGGAAAATGGTGAAATCATTGGACAAAGTCAGCATGGATTTATGAAAGGTAAATCATGTCTGACGTATCTTATAGAATTTTTCGAGGATGTAACTAGTAGAGTGCATAAGGGAGAACCAGTGGATGTGTTATATCTGGACTTTCAGAAGGCTTTCGACAAGGTCCCACATAAGAGATTAATATACAAACTTAAAGCACACGGTATTGGGGGTTCAGTATTGATGTGGATAGATAACTGGCTGGCAGACAGGAAGCAAAGAGTAGGAGTAAACGCGTCCTATTCAGAATGGCATGCAGTGACTAGTGGGGTACCGCAAGGCTCAGTGCTGGGACCCCAGCTATTTACAATATATATTAATGATTTGGACGTGGGAATTGAATTCAACATCTCCAAGTTTGCAGATGACATGAAGCTGGGGGGTAGTGTTAGCTGTGAGGAGGGTGCTAAGAGGCTGCAGGATGACTTGGATAGGCTGGGTGAGTGGGCAAATGCATGGCAGATGCAGTATAATGTGGATAAATGTGAGGTTGTCCACTTTGGTGGCAAAAACAGGAAAATAGACTATTACCTGAATGGTGGCCGATTAGGAAAAGGGGAGATGCAACGAGACCTGGGTGTCATGGTACACCAGTCATTGAAAGTGGGCACGTAGGTGCAGCAGGCAGTGAAGAAAGCGAATGGTATGTTAGCATTCATAGCAAATTGATTTGAGTATAGGAGCAGGGAGGTTCTACTGCAGTTGTACAGTGTCTTGGTGAGACCACGCCTGGAGTATTGCGTACAGTTTTGGTCTCCTAATCTGAGGAAGGACATTCTTGCCATAGAGGGAGTACAGAGAATGTTCACCAGACTGATTCCTGGGATGTCAGGACTTTCATATGAAGAAAGACTGGAAAGACTCGGCTTGTACTCGTTAGAATTTAGATGATTGAGGGGGGATCTTATAGAAACTTACAAAATTCTTAAGGGGTTGGACAGGCTAGATGCAGGAAGATTGTTCCCAAAGTTGGGGAAGTCCAGAACAAGGGGTCACAGTTTAAGGATAAAGGGGAAATCTTTTAGGACTGAGATGAGAAAAACATTTTTTACACAGAGAGTGGTGAATCTCTGGAAAATGAATCTATGGAGAAAAGGCAGGTACAGGATACTGAGTTGGATGATCAGCCATGATCATATTGAATGGCGGTGCAGGCTCGAAGGGACGAATGGCCTACTCCTGCACCTATTATCTATGTTTCTATGTTTCTATGAAGGGGAAGTATATCTTTAGCTATCATGCCAAAAGGACAAAATTAGGGGGAAATTGTGGGAGATGACAATCACTCATATATACTCTTAAAGAGAATTTTCCTCTTAAAATATAATAGATCCTGCAATTAAATTTCACATTAAATAACGCAGAATCTTCCCCTTGGTCACATTGCGCTTACCGTTATGTAATTAGTTTAGAAAGAAACATAAGTTTAATTTAGTTACCAACAACCTTTAAATTCTGTCATGGCATTTATGATGCACAAGGTTATACTTCAGGTCTCTTGGACTACTGTTTCTTGGGGTTACTTCTTTCCTGTTTACAACATCACTGCTGTTCTCTGAGGGACTGGACAGGTTCTGATGGCCTTGAGAGTGTCCCTGCAGCAATATTATCATGGGTATATCATCATCTCTCAGGTGCATGTTTACCATACTTTGGAGCAAATCCTATTTGCTCTCCATGTTTCCTTAAGCTTTTTCTACTGCTTCGTTTAACTGATGTGAATTATTTTCTCTTCAAGTTGCACTGCATTCACCATTGAGCTAGCATTTTCCATGATGTTGTTCAATCCCTGGCTTAATACCTCATTATCACCTGATCCCATGTGTCCTATTCCTGGGATTTATTTTGTCTCTAAATTAATTATATTGCTTTGGGTTATTTTGCTAATGTTTCCTATAACTTGTCTCCAACTGTTTCTTGTATAATCTATCACATATATCTTGAGTTACTTTCACATCCTGCCTGTCCATCAGAACAGATACTAATAAGCACCCGATATTCTTATTATTCTTATTATTAACTGGTGATGTGAACATTTTGCACTATTATTCATCATCGTCAATGGTAAGACGTAGCCCCAAATTTTCCATCTGTGCATCTAATCCTTTCCCTATCATTTCATTTAGGATTCTGCTCATCCATGCTTCAATTCCCAGAGAATTCTGATCATGTCAATGTCATTTTTCTTCAGTACCCAATGGTCTCAAACTCACTTCCATCACCTTAGAGACTTCTATGGTTTAGTTTAGTTTAGTTTAGAGATACAGCGCTGAAACAAGTCCTTTGGCCCACCGAGTCTGCGTCGACCAGCGATCCGTGTACACTAACACTATCCTACACACACTAGGGACAATTTCACATTTACACAAAGCCAATCAACGCACAAACCTGTACGTCTTTGGAGTGTGGGAGGAAACCGAAGATCTCGGAGAAAACTCACGCAGGTCATGGGGAGAAAGTACAAACTCCGTACAGACAGCACCCGTAGTCAGGATCGAATCTGGGTCTAAGGCGCTGTAAGGCAGTAGCTCTACCACTGTGCCGCCCACTTCTGTAACCTGATTTCACTATCCGAGGTGGTCTATATCAAGAAAGTAAAGGGCCTGTCCCACTTGTGCCCTCACTTACGCGACAGGCCGGTAGTGACTGATGCGCGACGGTTGGGCGATGGTCGCGCACGTCATCATGCATCTGCACAGCCATCTGGAGTGCGTGACGTCATTTGAAGATGGACACAAAATGCAGGAGTAACCCAAAACGTCACCCATTGTTTCTCTCCAGAGATGCTGCCAGTCCCGCTGAGTTACTCCTGCATTTTGTGTCTATCTCCAATTGTCTTGGCCCCGCTCTGGGAGTAGGAGTGGGGGCGGATCTGGATTCGCAATGGTGGTGAGCCCCAGGACGAGTTCGGTGATCGTTTGCCTGCTTCTGCGGCTGTTGGAGGTGAGACGTTGTGCCGCGCCAGGGTCTTGGGCCTGTCCCACATTGGCTGTCAGTTACGCGACAGGCCGGTGGTGCGCGAAGATTTCGTTCAGGACGAAGTCCGCACTCCTCCACGCCACTCCACACTCCTCCACACCACTCCAAGCGCCCGTCCCGCGCAACCCACGCGCTACCCATGCGCTACCCACACGCTACCCACACGCTACCCACACGCTAGCAGGTCGCGTAAATGGCGCGCGATTGACAGCCAAGTGGGACAGACCCTTAACTCCCATGTCAATATTTTCACCATTGTCACTGCCTTACACAGAAACAACTCAACCCAATTATTGAAGTTATTAAAGGTTTAAGAAGGAACTGCAGATGCTGGAAAAATCGAAAGTAGACAAAAAATGCTGGAGAAACTCAGCGGGTGAGGCAGCACCTATAGAGAAAAGGAGTAGGCGACATTTCGGGTTGAGACCCTTCTTCAGACCCTTCTTCAGCTGAAGAAGGGTCCGACCCAAAACGTCGCCTACTCCTTTTCTCCATAGATGCTGCCTCACCTGCTGAGTTTCTCCAGCATTTTTTTGTCTACTATTGAAGTTATTCACCAGATCAAAACAGTATTTAGTTCCTCAACTTTAGGTTGTGAGTTGCCCAATAAAATCTTTCTGTACATTCAGTTAGGGTCCTTCTACACTGGATGTGCTCTAAAAATGCTATTTTTCTTTAGTTTATAAAGTACACATTTCAAGTATTAATGACAAAAATCTTCCACATACTATTTATTTTACTGTATTTCCAGTTTCTTCTTGAATCAACTATTCTGCTTGCCGTCTTCCATGTATTAATCACAGGAAATCCTTCCTCTAGGCTGCTGGAACTACCAGTTGTCCTCAACTCCCTTCACTTCCTTTATTCCCACTGCAGGTTTTCCACAGGGTTCTTGAATTGATTCTTCCTTTCTCATCTTATCTTAACACTTTCCTGCTGGACCCGTTAAATCTTTCATTCGCATGCTGATAAATCAGCACTTGGTTCAAGCGCACTCTGCTTTTAATTCACTGCTCTCCTGGGGGACATGAATAGGTTTCATCCCATTCCCCACCCACCTCTTCTTGCAGTTATTCACAGTATTACAAATTAATTGCTTATATCTGGATGTCTCTGGGTAGGTGCTGTAAAACTGGTGAAGGATCACGAAGCAGTACAACTCAATGTTCATTTATTAGTTTTTGTATTTACAAATGTGATACAAATTGATATTTCTATTAAGACACTATACATGTTCACTTCAAATATTTTTTATTGGCACAGTTTGATATAGCCCTCGATGATTTCAAACAGCAATTGCTACAGTAGTAATTTTGAAGAAGTGATGTGTTTTAATCGGAGGCTGGTGGGTGAAAGGTGAGGACCAGGAGACTATCCGTGTTCCGTCTGGTGGGAGGGGGAACAAAACTATAAGACCCTACAAAATCCTCGTACTCTTCACATCCCCCACCACCTTATTTTCTCCCCTCCCCTCCCGTGTGCCCCACATGGATATGTACCAATAACTCCCCACCCCCCACCCCACTTCATCCTACATTCCTTCCCTCTAGCTTCAAAGTTTACAACTCTTCAAACCTCTCATCTCACACCTTCTGTCTTTTCATCTATGGCCATTGTTCAACCATCTGCCCATTAAAACCCTCCTCTCCTGCATCACCTGCCAGTCTTGGTCCTGCTCCTCCTCTCTTCCAGCTTTCTTCCTCCACTCCTACAATCATGTCTGAAGGAAGGTCCTGCCCCAAAACATCACCTATCCATGTCCTCCAGAGATGCTGCCTGACCAGCTGAGTTAGTTCAGCACTTTGTGTGGGGTTTTTTGTTAGCCAGCATCTGCAGTTTCTTGTTTCTTCAATCACTTCAAAGAAGTGACCAATCCTGTCAACTATTGCCTTGTAAATTGTTAAAATTTGCCCTGAACCTTCACACCAATGTCAAGTTGAATTGAGGCAATCATCAGCTTGATTGTATCATCTATCTCTTTGTCATTAATTCACTGAGTCATAGTCACTCAGCATGGAAACAGTCCCTTTGGTTGTCCACCTTGACCATCAAATACCTATCCTATTGTCCAGCACTCCAATACTCATCAGAATGCTTCATAAATATTTTGAGAGTGTGATCCAGATTTCTACCCTCTCTAGGTGAGAAAGTTTTCTTCTTAATTCTCAGCCTCAGGGGTTCACGATAATGCCTCCAAATGGTGCTCAAGCACTGAAACCCAGCTCTCAAACTGATCACATTTGCACTTCCCCTGAATATGGTCATCCAAACCATAATGTGCAGCCAACACATCACATGTGCTGTAGACCACACAGTGCTTGGGACCAATCTCCCTTGTTATATCTTTGACTTTAAAAATGCCTTGTCATTACTTAGAAATATTTCCAAGTAGAAAGGAATGACATTTTAATTCAGCTCCTAGTTACCCCTATTAATTAAGTAAAATTAATCTCACTACTAATCACCCCCCTGCCTTTATTTTATCTTAAACTATTAAACCAAAAAAGTTATGGAAATCCTCACCTACTCACCATTCTGTACATTATTTTCTCCACTCTGCTGGTGGTATCCATGAGATGCCAATTGTGTCTTTTTAAATTAATAACTAGGAAAGCAGTGTAAGTTGCACAGGAAAATCATTGTAACTCAGCATAACAAATGCTGATAATCAACGTTATTAGGAATAGAGTGTGCAGATATAAAATGGTGACATTAATCAAAGAATGCTTCTGTTGTTTAATGAAGGTTAATGGTTTCCATTGCTTTGAACAGCAAGGTTATGCAGTGGTCAAATTTCAATATGTGATTTAAAATCAGAAATCACTTAACATCATATCACGAATGATGATGTTAGGCCAGTATAAATTCTGCTCTATGGTGCAGGCATTCGTTTCTGCAATGTTGACGTGATATCAGTTGTGAGGAAAATGGTAGAACTATTCGGAAGCTATGTTTAGACAGACTACTTCGAAAATATCAAGGGGTTTAGACAAATTTGTGATTAATTTATGTAAGGGAAATTGTAGGACAAACATACTGGAATTATTTGAGGACATAACTGTAGGAATAGATATGGGGGAAGGCAATATATGTGGTGAATTTGTATTTTCAGAAGACCTTTGAAAAAGTCCCATTTAATAGGTAAGAGTATTAAAAATGTTACTGCGGAGTCACGTGAGTGACTACGTGGAGAGCCCGCCAGGGCGCATGCGCGACATATCGTCTAGCACATTGAGAGCGACAGGCGGGGAGGAGCGTTCCCCGCAGCGGTTAGCTGAAACCCGGAGACCTACAGGTAAGTTACTTACTCTGAGGTCGTTTTTCGGGTGTCTTTCTGTTTCCAGGAAGACCAACGATACATAGATACATAGATACATAGAAAATAGGTGCAGGATTAGGCCATTCAGCCCTTCGAGCCTGCACCGCCATTCAATATGATCATGGCTGATCATCCAACTCAGTATCCCGTACCTGCCTTCTCTCCATACCCCCTGATCCCTTTACCCACAAGGGCCACATCTAACTCCCTCTTAAATATAGCCAATGAACTGGCCTCAACTACCCTCTGTGGCAGAGTTCCAGAGATTCACCACTCTCTGTGTGAAAAAGTTTCTCCTCATCTCGGTCTTAAAGGATTTCCCCCTTATCCTTAAGCTGTGACCCCTTGTCCTGGACTTCCCCAACATCGGGAACAATCTTCCTGCATCTAGCCTGTCCAACCCCATAAGAATTTTGTACGTTTCTATAAGATCCCCTCTCAATCTCCTAAATTCTAGCGAGTATAAGCCAAGTCTATCCAGTCTTTCTTCAAATGAAAGTCCTGACATCCCAGGAATCAGTCTGGTGAACCTTCTCTGTACTCCCTCTATGGCTATAATGTCCTTCCTCAGATTTGGTGACCAAAACTGTACGCAATACTCCAGGTGTGGTCTCACCAAGACCCTGTACAACTGCAGTAGAACCTCCCTGCTTCTATACTCAAATCCTCTTGCTATGAAGGCCAAGATACCATTCGCTTTCTTCACTGCCTGCTGCACCTGCATGCCTACTTTCAATGACTGGTGTACCATGACACCCAGGTCTCGCTGCATCTCCCCATTTCCTAATCGGCCACCATTTAGATAATAGTCTGCCTTCCCGTTTTTGCCACCAAAGTGGATAACCTCACATTTATCCACATTATACTGCATCTGCCAAACATTTGCCCACTCACCCAGCCTATCCAAGTCACCTTGCAGTCTCCTAGCATCCTCCTCACAGCTAACACTGCCCCCCAGCTTAGTGTCATCCGCAAACTTGGAGATGTTGCTTTCAATTCCCTCGTCCAGATCATTAATATAAATTGTAAATAGCTGGGGTCCCAGCACTGAGCCTTGCGGTACCCCACTAGTCACTGCCTGCCATTGTGAAAATGACCCATTTACTCCTACTCTTTGCTTCCTGTTTGCCAGCCAGTTCTCTATCCACATCAATACTGAACCCCCAATACCATGTGATTTAAGTTTGTATCCTAATCTCTTATGTGGTACCTTGTCGAAAGCCTTCTGAAAGTCCAGATACAACACATCCACTGGTTCTCCCCTATCCTATCAGCATAATATATACAAGGAAACTCAGTAATCCAGCATCTTGGGATTTTGCAAATGCCAGACCGCCAAATTTTCCAAACTGTTGGATGTTATTTTGTTTATTACTTCAACACACTTTTAGTTGACTTTTTTGAAGATGTTACACAAAAGTTAAATTTCCCAATGAATCTGGTGAGTTTCGAGAAAGCAAGGGAAACTGGGTCCTTGTGCGTGAAAGAGCGTGCAGGAAACTAGTTGCCCAAGAATGTAAAGGGAGTGCAGAAAGCAATACCCACTGAGCCAGATTCTGAACCATCAGCATTTCTGAACAATGCAATTGCAGATCATTGAAATGTTATTGTACTTTTAAAATTAAATTTCTCCAGCTATCCGAAATCAGCTGTTGCCTGCTCATTAATCAGCTTGTAAAGAAACCTATTGCTTTCTATATATATCACGCTGGCTTGTTAAGTGAAGCATGTAAAAATGTTGGTGTTGAAAATTATTATTTTAAAGTGATGGTTCTGACAAACATTTTTCTAATGCATCTAGTAAATCATTGGAATACACTTCTCTTTGCATTCACTGTATTCCAACGGGGTTTTGTTACCATTGACGTTTCTCTTTATGTCAATGACATTTACTTAGAATCCGATGACATCTGTCCTTTAACTTTCTTCTTATGGCATGTTGCTATTATGTTCATTTCTGTTGATAATGCACTTAAGGTGTGAATTGCTGCGCTTTGACCTTTCTGTTCTTTACAATGGGGGAATAGAAATCAGTTTTGGTAATGTCCTAATCTAAAATTCTCACAATCCTGCCTATTCTCTAATAAAGCACGTGTATTTCCATAACTAAGACTGGTTTTGGTACTGCTCCACCTGATCTTTCTGAGCCACAGTATTGTCAGGTTTTGGAGGAACAATCGGAGGTCTTTAATTTGGAAGTGTGTAGGAGGGAAGATAGAGGCTGCACAAGCAGTGATGGAAATGGGGGGGTACGCAGTGGGATGGCGTTTCCCTACTTTTCAGTTTCCAGTTTATGTACAATTTCTGTACATACAAGAAGGGAGTCAGAGTTGTTAAATATGGATTTAAAAAACAAACGACCATGGATAATCGTTACAACGAGTCTACGCTGCATCGGCCATGAGACAAAAACGATTTTTTAACTACCACTGTTAGCACTTTGTTAACAGCCAGTAGTTAACACTTAGTTATACAATGTCTCATCAATACATCGATCCAGATTTAGCAATGTTACATAATTTTGAGATTTTAAAATCAAGTCTGCAATTTATCCCATCAGATAAAGCATACAAATAAGTTTAATTTGACACCTAATTCACTTTCATATCTTCAGTATTAAAAAAGTTATGCCTATTTTCATACTCTGAAATTAGCATCTTGTTCCCTATTGCTTTTCCATTGACTTCACTCAAAAGCTGTGAAATTAGGACGACAGATGGCGCAATGGGCTAAGTGTTCGGCTGGCAACTGGAAGGTAGCTGGTTCGAATCCCGCTTGGAGTGCATACTGTCGTTGTGTCCTTGGGCGGCACAAGGACACAATGCGGGTGGGCAAACAACATCGGGCTGCCGTTGCGGCGACTGGCTGCAGTGGCCTCAGACTGGCCCCGACCTCGGGTGGACTAGGAGGAGGAGGAGGACTGGACATTTTAGTGCCTTCCCTCACAGTGGAGAGTGTAGATTCTACTGTGGGGGGATGTTCGTGTTTGTGTAAAATCTCTTATAGTGTGTTGTCATTTTTTTCTATCTCTTTTTATTATTTGTTTGGTTAGTAACTGTAAAGCACTTTGGCTTTTGATTTAAATCAATTGGAAAATGTGCTATATAAATAAACTTATTATTATTATTATTATTATTGGGCAAGACACTTCACCCACCTTTGCCTGCGTGTGAATGTGTGTGAATGTGTGTGAGTGATTGGTGGTGGTCGGAGGGGCCGTAGGCGCAGATTAGCAGCCACGCTTCCGTCAGTCTGCCCCAGGGCAGCTGTGGCTACAGAAGTAGCTCACCACCACCGAGTGTGACTGAGGAGTGAATGAATAATGCGATGTAAAGCGCCTTGAGTATTAGAAAGGCGCTATATAAATCCAATCCATTATTATTATTATTATTATCCACTCTACTAGTTACATCCTCGAAAAATTCTATAAGATTCGTCAGACACGATTTACCTTTCGTAAATCCATGTTGACTTTGTCCAATGATTTCACCACTTTCCAAATGTGCTGCTATCCCATCTTTAATAACTGATTCTAGCAGTTTCCCCACTACCGATGTTAGACTAACTGGTCTGTAATTCCCCGTTTTCTCTCTCCCTCCCTTCTTAAAAAGTGTGGTTACGTTTGCTACCCTCCAATCCTCAGGAACTACTCCAGAATTTAAAGAGTTTTTAAAAATTATCACTAATGCATCCACTATTTCTGGAGCTACTTCCTTAAGTACTCTGGGATGCAGCCTATCTGGCCCTGGTGATTTATCGGCCTTTAATCCATTCAATTTACCCAACACCACTTCCCGACTAACCTGGATTTCACTCAGTTCCTCCATCTCCTTTGACCCGCGGCCCCTGCTATTTCCGGCAGATTATTTATGTCTTCCTTAGTGAACATGGATCCAAAGTAGTTATCAATTGGTCCACCATATCCTTGTTCCCCATGATCAATTCACCTGTTTCTGACTGCAAGGGACCTACATTTGTTTTAAATAATCTCTTTCTCTTCACATATCTATAACAACTTTTGCAGTCAGTTTTTATGTTCCCTGCCAGTTTCCTTTCATAATCTATTTTCCCTTTCCTAATTAAGCCATTTGTCCTCCTCTGCTGGTCTCTGAATTTCTCCCAGTCCTCTGGTATGCTGCTTTTTCTGGCAAATTTGTATGCATCATCTTTTGCTTTGATACTATCCCTGATTTCCCTTGTTATCCACGGATGCACTACCTTTCCTGATTTATTCTTTTGCCAAACTGGGATGAACAATTTTTGTAGTTCATCCATGCAGTCTTAAATGCCTTCCATTGCATATCCACCGTCAACCCTTTTAGAACTAATTGCCAGTCAATCTTGGGCAATTCACATCTCATACCCTCAAAGTTACCTTTCTTTAAGTTCAGAAACTGTTGTTTCTGAATTAACAATGTCACTCTCCATCCTAATGAAGAACACAACCATATTATGGTCACTCTTGCCCAAGGGGACACGCACAACAAGACTGCTAACTAACCCTTCCTCATTACTCAATACCCAGTCTAGAATAGCCTGCTCTCTCGTTGGTTCCTCTACATGTTCGTTTAGATAACTATCCCTCATACATTCCAAGAAATCCTCTTCCTCAGCACCCCAGCCAATTTGGTTCACCCAGTCTATATGTAGATTGAAGTCACCCATTATAACTGTTTTGCCTTTGTTGCACGCATTTCTAATTTCCTGTTTGATGCCATCCCCAACTTCACTACTACTGCTAGGTGGCCTGTACACAACACCCACCAGCGTTTTCTGCCCCTTAGTGTTTCGCAGCTCTACCCATACCGATTCCACATCCTCCAAGCTAATGTCCTTCCTTTCCACTGCGTTAATCTCCTCTCTAACCAGCAACGGTACCCCACCTCCTTTTCCTTTCTCTCTATCCCTCCTGAATATTGAATATCCCTGGATGTTCAGCTCCCAGCCTTGGTCACTCTGGAGCCATGTCTCCGTGATCCCAACTATATCATAATCATTAATTGCTATCTGCACGTTCAACTCATCCACCTTATTACGAATGCTCCTTGCATTGAGACACAAAGCCTACAGGCTTGTTTTTACAACGCTCTTACCCCTTATACAATTATGTTGAAAAGTGGCTCTTTTTGATTTTTGCCCTGGATTTGTCTGCCTGCCACTTTTACTTTTCACCTTGCTACCTATTGCTTCCGCCCGCATTTTACACCCCTCTGTTTCTCTGCTCACCCATTTAAGAACCCCACCACCTCTTATTCTCTGTTTATTATTGTTTTCTTCTTTCCCCCCTACATGTTGGATCTGAGTGCTTTCCTTCTCTGCCTCCTGCCTCACACACTGTCTAATAGCATTCTCTATTTGAGTCCCTCCCCCCAACCATTCTAGTTTAAAGTCTCCCCAGTAGCCTTTGCAGATCTCCCCGCCAGTATATCGGTCCCCCCTCAGGTTCAAGTGCAACCCATCCTTTTTGTACAGGTCGAACCTTCCACAAAAGAGGTCCCAATGATCCAGAAATTTGAATCCCTGCCTTCTGCACCAGTCCTTCAGCCACGCATTTATCCTCCACCTCGCTCCATTCCTACTCTCACTGTCGCGGGCACAGGCAGTAATCCAGAGATTGTTACCTTTGCTGTCCTTCTCTTTAACTCCCCTCCTAAATCCCTAAATTCTCCTTTCAGGACCTCTTTTCTTTTTTTACCGCTCACTGTTCAGTATCAATTGCTCTCATTGCCGATGTGGACGACTCAACCTGTCTTTCTTCAGGTTCCCCAACAACAAAGAAAGGTGAGGAAATATTATTGTTTTCTGTCGATATTATTCTGTCCTGAAAATGTTACTTTTTGTTCCCCTATCAACACTCATTGGGAAACTAGGTTTGTTGGTACATTAGAAAGTTACTCGATTTTTTGAAATAGAACTACACTTACCACAATAATAAAGTCAGCAAGTTTTGTTCTTCTGTACATTTTGGTTTTTGTTCCTGTAAGGCAGGAGTCTCCAAAATATGGTCCGTAGGGAGAGAGAGAGAAGGGGCAGAGAGAGATGGGGTGAGAGACACATCAGGCCCATCACCAGATTTTTAGCTCAGATTCGAGTCGGGGAGCGCAGTGGCCTGGGGCTGTTCTTAGTGTAGTTACCGGTTAGATCATCGAATTGTCAGAGCCGACACATCACAGGGCTGGCATGAAGAAGGGTGCAATGGTGCGGTGGGGGGTTCAGCGGTGGTCAGAATGGGATGGCTGTGTGTTATAACGTGCCATCGTGTGTGTGTGTGTGTGTGTGTGTCTCTCTCTCTCTCTCTCTCTCTCTCTCTCTCTCTCTCTCTCTCTCTCTCTTTTTTTTTTAATTTTATTTTTTTAAACTTTTCAAAAACTTTATTCAACACACTCAATGATACATCA
This sequence comes from Malacoraja senta, assembly GCA_038087875.1. Taxonomy (NCBI): domain Eukaryota; kingdom Metazoa; phylum Chordata; class Chondrichthyes; order Rajiformes; family Rajidae; genus Malacoraja; species Malacoraja senta. The sequence goes on from CM075977.1 coordinate 189,283,475, forward strand.
CATCAATACATAATCAAAAGATACATTATATCAAACCACATCATTATAGTACAACATTACATTCATTATTTATTATACTCTCCACCCCACGTGGTGACCATCGCCCACGGAAGGCCTCCAGAGTCCCCGTGGACACCGCATATTCCCGCTCCAGGGACACCCGTGCACGGACGTACGCCCGGAAGAGGGGCAGGCAGCCAACTCTCGCCTCACCATCGACCGCCCGCTGCCTGGACCCACGAATGGCCATCTTAACCAGGCCCAGGAGCAAACCGACAGGGAGGTCCCAACCCCCCACTTGGCTCTCCCCACACCCTACCTTATGCCCACACACTAGAATCGTGGGACTAAAATGCAACCAGAACTTAAGGAACAACCCCTTCAGATATTGATACAGGGGCAGTAACCTCTCACACTCCATGTATACGTGGAACACGGTTTCTTCCTTGCCACAGAAAATACACGCGGCAGACGAACCCGTGAACCGACTCAAAAGTTTATTACAAACCACCGCTCCGTGCAACAGTCTCCACCCCAGGTCCCCAATGTAAAGGGGGACAACTCCCGTATAGAAGGACCCCCACCAGGGACCCCCCCCCACCATCAGGTGGTAACACCGTCCGCCAAGGTGTGTCAGGACGGGAAACAAAGGCAAGGAGGTGCAGAATGTGCAGGAACATCCTATACAATGTGCGTCTCTTCGCATCACGAAACGGTATGCTGATCATCTCAGAAAGGCGGCTCAGGTTGTGTGGAGCCGGTTCCCGAGATATATCCCGGAGCCTTGGCCCGATGAGCAGATCTGACGGAGCAATTGAAAGCTCAGCCAGAACCACTCTAGGCGCTCGCCTCTCCTCGACACCCGCCATGACTGGGCGAGGACCGGCCACTCTCGCAACCGCACCATCGCCCTCCCCTCGTGGAACAACACGCTGGCTGAAAACAACCAAATTCCTCACTCTGATCACATCCCGATAAAAAACAGGCAAACCCCTTAGGGCGGGTCTACTGATGCCCGCCACCGGGAGCCGCGAGACCCCCCCTAGGCAACGACCACGACGGAAAAAATACGTGGCCAGAGCGTGCCATCTGGGGGGATTCTCTACATACATATACCTCCGCAGAGTCCTGAGACGGAGAGCCGCCACCTGGGTACGCACGCATACCAAGGACTGACCGCCCTCCTCTAACGGGAGACTCAGGACCGCTGCAGAGACCCAGTGCTTCCTATTTCCCCAGAAGAAATCTACCAGCTTCTTCTGAAGAGCATTTACAAATATGGAAGGTGGGACAAGAGTAGCCAGCCGGTACCATAACATGGAGGCCACCAGCTGATTTATGACCATCACCCTCCCCCGGAAAGAAAGAACTCCAAGCAAGCCCGACCAGCGACCCAGCCGGGCAACCACCTTCGTCTCCAACTCCAGCCAGTTCGCCGGCCAAGCATCCTCAGTGGGACTCAGGTAAACCCCCAGATAGAGGAGATGTGTTGTGCTCCACACATACCTTTCCATCTCCTCCGGCAGGGAATCCACCTGCCACTGACCCACTAAAAGACCAGAACATTTACTCCAGTTAATCCTGGCAGAAGATGCAGCTGAGAAAATCTCCTGGCAGTCACGCATCCTCCGCAGGTCACCTGGATCAGAGGACATCATCTGCATACGCTGAAAGAACCACCTCCAACCCAGGCCCAGGTAGGGCCAGGCCTGTCAACCTCCTCCGAAGAAGACACAGGAACGGCTCCACACAGACCGAGTACAACTGACCCGACATGGGGCACCCCTGACGGACCCCCCTCCCAAACCGAAAGGGAGCCAACAACGCACCATTAACCTTCACCAGGCACTCCGCTGCAGCGTACAGAAGCCGGACCCGGGCCACAAAATGCGGTCCAAATCCAAACGCTTGCAACGTCCCGAATAGGTAATCATGCTCTACCCTATCAAAAGCCTTCTCCTGATCAAGACAGAAAAGCAGCTGACTGACCAGTACCCTGAACTAGATGAATCAGGTCCCTAACCAGGTGGATGTTATCCTGAATGGACCTGCCAGGGACTGTATAGGACTGGTCAGGATGAATCATTTGAGACAGCACAGGGCCCAGGCGATTTGCCATTGCCCGTGCAAATACTTTATATTCTGTACATAGGAGAGATACCGGCCTCCAGTTCTTCAACAAGTGGAGTTCACCCTTCTTAGGCAGCAAGACAACAACTGCCCTACGCCACGAGAGGGGCATCGCCCCGGCCGCCAGACTCTCCCCCAGCACCAACATGTAATCACCCCCCAGGATATCCCAGAAAGCTCTGACAAACTCTACCGTCAACCCATCCATCCCGGGTGACTTACCCTTCCTGAGCTGAAACAATGCACAAGTCAACTCCTCCAAAGATAAGGGGCCATCAAGAAGATCGGCCACCTCCCTATCAATAGTCGGTAGACCCTCCCACAAGTCCTGCTGAGCCTCCCCGTTATATCCCCCTGCGGAGAACAGGGAACCATAAAAGGACCTGACCTCCTCACTGATCCTCTCTGGATCAGTGACTGAGGATCCATCATCTGCGAGCAGCTCTACGAGCTGCTTGCAGGCTCCCCTCCCTTTCTCCAAAGAGAAAAAGAAAGGCGACGCTCGGTCCAGATCTTGCATCATCTGTACCCGCGCCCTCACGAAAGCACCAAGGGACCGCACAAGCAGCAGATTCCTCAAGGCTTCCTTCTTCTCCTGAAACTCTCCCCATCCACAGGAGTCTTCACCATCCCGACCCAGGCGAGACTCTGCACCCCGTAGCTCCCTCTCAAGCCTCGCGACCGCTGAGTCCCGCCGTCCGGTCGACCCCCACGTATACTCCTTACAAAATAGACGAATGTGAGCCTTCCCCACATCCCACCACTGCCTAAGGGAAGAGAAGCCCCTCCGCCCCTCTCTCCATTTCCCCCAAAACCTACTGAATGACTCCCGGAAACACCGATCCTCCAGCAACCGGTTGTTAAAGTGCCAGTACGCAGACCCAGCCCTAGCGCGCGCCGGATTGAAGTCCACACGCACCAAACAGTGATCCGAACATGGCACCACCCGCATTGAAGCCTCTGAGACACGGGCAACAAACGCTCGGGAAATATATATTCTGTCAATACGGGAACCACCACCCTCATACCTCCGCGAAAAAGCATTGGAATCCGGGTGGAGGTTCCGCCATGCATCAACCAACTCAAAGGATTCAATGATCCCTCTCAACTTCTTCGCTACAGCAGGGGCACACTGAGTACCAGAACGATCTCGCGCCTCAAGTGTGCAATTAAAGTCCCCACCAAGGAAAACACACTCTCCCCTATCAATAGTGCTCAACAGAGCAGTCACCTCCTGAATTAGGCCGGCCTGCATCGTGCTGGAGCTAGGGGCATACACGTTAATGAAATGCAATGGTATGCCATCCAAGCTCACTGCCAGATGGAGCAAACGTCCAGGCACAACTTCATTCACTTTTAAAATCGTTGGCAGGAAATTCTGGGCCAACAGAAAGGCCACCCCACTCGAATTCGAGCTGAGATGGCTCATGTAAACCCCCCCTTCCCACTCCAGTCTCCATGTAGGTTCATCACTAACAACTGTGTGCGTCTCCTGCAGAAAACACACTGCAAATCTCCCCTCTTTAAGGACTGATAAAAGCTGAAATCTACGAAAACTCGCTCTACTCCCGTTTAAGTTTAATGTTGCAACGGTGAATGTAAAGGCCCACTATATTAAACCCCATCACTCCCCGTAGATACAACAAATTTCTCTCTAAGTAACACCAAAAAGTCCCCAAACTGCCTCTCCTCTAAGTCAGTAAGAGCACTCTCCCTGCTGCCAAGAATATCCTCGAGAATCGGAATCAATCCTGGCAGATCCTTCCACCACCTACTAGCAGCCTCCAATCTTGTTCTTACGGAGCGGTTTGTTCTGAGAAAGTCTCGAACCACCTTTATCTCACATTCAAGAGACTCGGCCTTGGACCCTGGGCACTCGGCCAACGCACTTGCACCTGCACCATCAGGCTCCACATCACAACGTTCAAGGTCTCCCTCAGTAATTGAACGCCCAGAGCTCTCCAAAAGCTCTCCACCCCCACTACCCAAACTTTCCCGTTCACCCTCCCGCTCCTCCAGCAAGACACCACCCCCAGGATCAATGCCAGGTAAGGGCCCCGAAACCCCCAACTGCAACAAGCATCCCCCTGACTGGCTTGGCACCTGCTCGCTACCATCACCCACCACTCCCTGGCCTGGGGAAACAAAAACACTGGGCACCCCCCGGGCCTGGGATACACTGCCACCCCTTGAACCTAAAGGGAAATCACCTCCCGAACTATCCCCAACCTCCACACCACCTATAGCATCCCCACCACTAGCAATACCCAGAGGCTCTCCTCTTTCTTTTAGCCTCTCCCCTTCCACCTCATCCGGCGATGCAGCACCCCCCCCATTACCACCACTGGCACTGATGTGCAGCATAGACTGGAACACCACAGCCCCGAACCACCCCCCTCAGGCCGACTCTGCTCATCCCCCATCTCAGGGGCCCCCCTACCAGGGGCACATACCCCATCCTCTGGCGTTCCATCACCCTCAAGAGGCCTCTGAAACGAGGGGACCTCCTCCGACCCAGAGGACACACCCCCAGGGGAGCTCACCTCACCACCCGATGAGATAACTCCATCAGAGGGCCCCTGAAATGAAGGGACAGCCACCCGCCCAGAGGACACATCTCCAGCGGAATCAACCCCCTCCCCTGCCCTAACTTTCGCCCCACGCCCTTCCTCTTCCTCGCCAGGCCTATTCCTTTTTACCCCACTAGCATGCGGCGGTACGGTGACCTCCATAAAGGAAGGGTCTTCCACCCCCTCACTACCCCCATCCACTATACCACCCGCACACTTTACCATCCCTTCCCCCGTCTGAGTGACCTCATCGCCTTGCTGGGCCACATCAAGCACACTCTGGACCTCACTAGATCTGACACGCACCCCGTTCTCAGATTGCGTTTTACTCGCTGGATGGCCCTTTGCCCTCTTCTTCCTCGACTTCTTCACCTCCCACTCCCCCCCCCATCTTTTTCCTCCCCCTCTCCACCCTCTCCCTCCCCCTCACCATTATCCACCACCACCTCCACAGTCTCAGGACGCATGGCCTTGAGGCCTTCCCCGCCCCGGGTCCCCAAGGCAGAACTTTCAGACCCAGATGGCCTATCACTTCCGCCCCGGATCCCCGAGGTAGAGCTAGCCGCCCTAGCCAGGTCAGCAGTGCCGCCCCGCGCCACCGAGGCATGATGTACCACCCCGGATGGGCCAGCATTGCAATCCTGGGCCACTACGCTAGAACTTCTAGCATTGCCCCCGCGAGAAAGACACTCTTTACGGAAATGTCCATATGCTCCACACTCATGACACTGTGCCTTCCCCCAACTCCAATACACGGTTCTATGGAGACCCTGACAACCCACCTCAAAGCTCCCCTCCGCGCCTTCGCCCTCACCCACCTTCATGAACACCCTCCTCTTAAAACTCAAGATCCCTCTTTCCTCCGGGTCCCCCCCGAGGTGCCTGAGCCTAAAGCACTTAGACCTTACCTCCCCAATCGTAGACAGGTGTGGCATAAGTGCAGCATCCGAAATAAATGTGGGGCAACTCCGCAGGAGAACCGGTCTCACCCTAGATAACCACGGATCCACATGTAATTGGATCCCCCCCACTGATATCCCCCTCTCCAACGCCATTTTCACACCCTCCTCGGTCTTCAAAATCATCTCCACCTTTCCTCTTACAAGCTCGGAAGAGACAACAGCTCGCCCCCCAATAAGGTCATTCGCGGCCTTGGTAATTGCCCCCCTAGACATCTGGGGCCCAGTTTGGACCGAGATACCAAACTTGCCCCAATTCAAGTTCACATAAGGCTCATACTCCAATGTCCTCGCATCCGCCTCTGATGCCGCCACTGCGTAGCTCCGGTTCTTCGGCCTCGCCCCAGCCATCGCCATCCTGACAGAGGCACAACCAGCTCCAATCGCCCCGGCAGCTCAGCTCCACGTTAACTCCTGCAAACAGTCACAGTCAACAAGTAGCAGAACTCTGAAGCCTCCAGCTACAGCCAGAAAACCCCAAAGACGTCCACAGCCGACAGCAGCTTTTGGGAAGCTCTATCCCATTCTTTCCAGACTCAACAGTACCATCTTCACATTAAACCCGGCATCCGTCGGAGCAAAATGATTTTTTTCCTTTCCCTGGAACACCATCCACTCTTGGCAGTCCGGTCGACAACCGCACCCTCGACAATGGAAAAATATCTCCGGAATGTCCGCACTTGTGGAGAATTCCTAGAGCAGAGAAAAGTTTCACCAGTCCAACAATAAGTTAAACAATGAAGCCCCTCTGCCTCTGTTCCTTCCCCATCGACAACGTCCTTGAAAAGATGTTTGAATCCTTCTCAACTTCAGAGCTGAAAAAAAATCTCTCTCTCTCTCTCTCTCTCTCTCTCTCTCTCTCTCTCTCTCTCTCTCTCTTCAATTTCAATTTAAAAACTTTATTGGCATGATACAAATATGACATACATATTTAAGATGCATAATTATAAATACAAGTATACAGTGCATAGATAGATATGTCCCTGTACATAAACTCGCAAGAGGCCTATAGCCTTTTATTGATTGCTACACGTTCTTGTAGCTGTAATCAGTACAACAGGATAGCTAATTTAGCAATTCAATATTAATTTCTTAGTGTCAGTTAATGTCAATTAGTGTGTGCGTACATATGTGCATATTGGTCATTCACCGTCTCTCAGGTTATGGCATGCTGTTACGTATTGTGCACCAAGATGTGCCGTATTTCCTTCACCAAGGATTATTCTTAGTTTCGATATATCATCGAGTTCCTTAAAGTCTGGGGTTGCCTGACTGAGTTTGTCAAAGTACGATTTCCTTGTTTTGTCAAATTTTTTGCATTTTAGAAGGAAGTGCACCTCCGTTTCAACCTCATCTGTCAAACAGTGGCCACATATTCTGTTTTCTCTTGGTTGCCAGAATCTCTTCTGTCTTCCTTTTTCAACTGCCAAATAGTGGTCACTTAGCCTGTATTTGGTGAGGGTCTGTCTCTGTTTTATGTCTCTAACAGTTGAGAGATAGTCTGCCAATTTATAGTCTCTTTTTAGGGCACGGTAGCATTCTAATCTGCTTTGGCTTTTGGTTTCTTTATCCCAATGTTCCAAATATGTTTCTTTACATTGTTTGATAATTTGGTTCACTCTAACCGGTGATTGGGGATAAGTATTGATCTGAGGCTGGTCAGGATTTAACTGGATAGGGTTTAACTGAATGGGGGTAGTTAGTCTCCGTACCAACTGACACAGGGAACTCTTTTCTGGGCTCCCCTCTTGTGTTTTATGGGATTTAAACTGGAGGGTATCTGGTGGGCTAGATTTAAGGTGATTCCAAAAATTTAGTGCTCTTTTCTGGATATTTATTATCAGTGGGTATCTGCCTAATTCTGCCCTACATGCGTTTGTTGGTGTTTTCCTTTGGATGCGGAGGATGTTCCGACAAAATTCCGCATGCAGGGCCTCCGTTGTATGTTTTTCCCATTTACTATAACTATGGTGACTGAGCGGCCCCCATACTTCACTACCATAAAGCGCAATAGGCTGGATTACACTGTCAAATATTTTAAGCCAGATTTTAATGGGAATTTGGATGTTGTAGAATCTTCTTTTTATTGCATACAGAGCTCTTCGGGCTTTCTCTTTTAGTGCATTCACTGCCATATTGAAGCTCCCTGATGCTGCAACAGTTAGACCAAGGTAAGTATAGCTCATAGTGTGTTCGATAATAACACCATTGAGAGTAAATTTGTACTTATCTTCCTGACATCTGGGTTTTTTCTGGAAAATCATGATATTGGTTTTCTTTAGATTTACTGCCAGGGCCCAATTTTGGCAGTACTCATCAAGTAGGTCCAACTGTTGCTGCAGTCCCTGTTCTGTGGGGGACAGCAGAACCAAGTCATCCGCATAAAACAGAGATTTTACCTCTCCGTCCAGGAGACAGAGGCCCGGCGCAGTGCTCTGGTCCAGCTTTATTGCCAAATCGTTTATATATAAATTAAACAGTGTCAGGCTCAGATTGCAGCCTTGCCGGACGCCTCTTCTCTGGGTGAAGAGATCAGTGCGTTTGTCCCCAATTTTAACGCCACATTTATTATTCAGATACATTGATTTGATAAGGTCATATACCTTTCCTCCTATACCACAACAGAGGAGTTTGTAGTAGAGCCCTTCATGCCAAATAGAGTCAAATGCTTTCTCAAAGTCAATAAAACAGGCAAATATTTTTCCATTTTTTGCTTGGTGTACATGTTTTTCAATGAGAGTGTGGAGGGTGTAAATGTGGTCAGTGGTACGATGTTTTGGGAGGAAGCCAATTTGGTTTTTACTGAGAATGTTGTGTTTGTTAAGGAAATCCTGCATTCTGTTATTTATGATACTGCAGAATAACTTCCCTAGGCAGCTACTGACACAGATGCCACGGTAGTTATTTGGGTCTAGTTTGTTTCCACTCTTATAAATGGGTGAAATAAGCCCTTGGCACCAAATATCAGGGAAATAACCTGAACGTAGTATGATGTTGAACAGCCTAAGTACTATGTCCTGCATCTCCGGAGTGCTGTATTTGAGCATTTCATTTTTAATGCTATCTGGACCACAGGCTTTCTTTGAGTGAAGAGATTTTATTTTTAAGGTCAGTTCTTCCAAAGTAATTGGGAAATCAAGGGGGTTTTGATAATCTTTGATTACTATTTCTAGTGTTTGGAGTTTTTCTTTGATATGAGAGTGATTTGAGTTTATTTTATTTATTGGGATGTCTTTATATAGATTTTTGAAGTGTGCTCTCCAGATATCACCGTCTTGAATTGGTAATGTTTGTAGTTTTGTTGTGCTCATGTTATTCCACATATCCCAAAATTGGTTTTGATTTATGGAATTTTCAATTTCTTCAAGTCTTTTGTGAGTGTGATTTTGTCTTTTGTTCCTAATCGTGTGTTTATACCTTTTAAGAGTTTCATTATATCTAATGGGTAAGTCTGGATTGTTTGGTTGACGGTGTTTTTGGTTCGATATTTTCCTCAGATCTTTTCTGACATTCTTACACTCGTAGTCGAACCATTTTTCATGGTTGTTTTTTTTGATAATTTTTCTCTTCTGTTTCACAAGGTCAGATTTAATAGCTGCCTTGTGAAAGATCATATTAATGTCCTTTATAGCCATGTTTACACCATCTCTAGTAGTCTCATATGGGTTTGTCTTGAATTTCAATATTTTATTTGTGAGATCAGGTGAATTCAGGGCCACGATGAATTTATCTCCACTGTCTGAAGCCCATCTGTAAGTCTGATTTAGTTTATACAGCTTACTTGGTTCCTTTTTTACATCTTTAGTTTGAACAGGAAATTTTAGGTACACATTGATTTGACTATGGTCTGAAAGAGGGGACTGCTGCCTAACAGTGAATGCACTGATAGTGCAGGGGTCTATGTCAGTAATTGCGTAGTCTACCACGCTAGACCCAAGAGATGAGGAATATGTAAACCTTCCCATCGAGTCCCCTCTGAGCCTACCATTAACTATGTACAGGCCCAAGGCTCGGCAGAGATGCACTACCTCTCTACCGCTTTTATTTATTTCACAGTCCAGGTTGTTCCGGTTAATGATAGTTGGTGTGACATACAATGGGGTTTGACCGAACACATGGTTGTTGCCCTGTGGGTCTATGGAATCGGGTTCACATCCGGTCCTTGCATTCAGGTCCCCACATAGTAGCATCTCTCTCTCTCTCTCTCTCTCTCTCTCTCTCTCTCTCTCTCTCTGGAAGGTATTATAATATTGAAGTATTTTTTTTCCGCTAATAGTGTCAGGGGGGGCCACAGAAAAATTAAAAGATCCCAAGGGGGCCATGAGCTAAAAAAAGGTTGGGAACCACTGGGTTAACCTATGATGAGCAGGAAAGAACTGCAGATGCTGGTTAAATCGAAGGTAAACACAAAATGCTGGAGTGACTCAGCGGGATTTCTCTCCAGAGATGCTGCCTGCTGCTGAGTTACTCCAGCATTTTGTGTCAACCTATGATGAGCGTTTGTCGGCACTGGGCCTGTACTCGCTGGAGTTTAGAAGAATGAGGGAGGGAGTGGGGGAGACACACCTCATTGAAACATAGAATAGCGAAAGGACTGGATAGAGTGGATGTAGTGAGGATGTTTCCACTACTGGGAGAGTCTAGGACAAGAGGTCATAGCCTCTGAATTAAAGGATGTTCTTTTAGGAAGGAGGTGATGAAGAAAGAGGGTAGTAAATCTGTGGAATTATTTGCTACAGGCTGTGGAGGCAGTCAGTGGATATATTTAAGGCAGAATAGATAAATTCTTGATTAGTACAAGCGATTAATACGGGTCACGGGGAGAAGGCTGGAGAATGGGGTTAGGAGGGAGAGCCACGATTGAATGGTGGAATAGACTGGATGGGCCAAATAGCCTGATTCTGCTGCTGTCACATAATCTTATGAATAAATGCCTTTCTCCTTTAACATCGTTACTTTTTGCACATCTTTCATTAATTTGTTCTGTATTTCTCCACATCACCATTTGTATCTCTCCTTTCCATTTCTCCTGACTCTCAGTCTGAAGAAGGGTCTTGACCCAAAACAGTATATATTCCTTTTCCCCAGGGATGCTGCCTGTTCTTCTGAGCTACTCCAATTTTATGTGTTTCTCTTCGGTTTAAACCAACATCTGCAGTTCCCACTTACACACACATACCCACACACATCTTTACACACACATGTACACACACAAATATATATATACACATACACACACCCACAGACATATGCGCACACACACACATTGACTCCATCTGCACTTCAGGCCAGCAACATAGGACCAGTCTCATCCTAGTCACCACCTCTTTTCCCCTCTCCATCAGGCTAGAGGTACAGAGACCTGTACATCTGTCAACTCCTGTGCATCGGCGAGACCACGCGCAGGCTCGGCGATCGTTTTGCTGAACACATCCACTCAGTCTGCCTTAACCTATCCAGTTGCTCCCAGTTGCTCAGCACTTTAACTCACTCTCCCATTCCCACACTGACCTTTCTGTCAGTTCTGTCAAATTGGAGGAACAACACCTCATATTTTGCTTGGGCAGCTTACACCCAGTGGTATGAACATTGACTTCTCCAACTTCAAATAGCCCTTGCTTTCCCTCTCTCTCCATCCCCTCCCCAGTTCTCCCACGAGTCTTATTGTCTCCGTCTATCTCTGTCCCGCCCACTCCCCTGACATCAGTCTGAAGATATATATATATATATATATATATATATATATATATATATATATATATATATATATATATATATATATATATATATATATATATATATATACACTAGACCAAGTGGAGACCTGTTGGGTCTGTCTCCTCAACGCGCGTTTCCAAAGCACGGCTGCGGGGTGGGAATCTGGCACCCACAAACACACACTCATCACACCCCTTGATATTATCGAGAGAGGGGTGGGTGAGGGCAGGAGAGAGCAATAGGGGAAGGGGAGAGAGGTGTGGGGGCGGGAGGGGATATGGGGTAGGGGGGTTGGGGAGAGAGGGATGGGGGAGGGAGGGAGGGAGAAGAGTGTGGAGGGAGAGGGAAGGGATGGGGAAGAGAGAGGGGTGGGGGAGGGAGATGGGGAAGAGTGTGGAGGGAGGGGGAGAGGGGTAGGGGGAGAGAGTGGGGAGGGAGAGGGAAGGGAGGGGGGGAGAGAGGTGTGGGGGAGGGAGATGGGGAGGGGTGGGGGAGGGGGGAGATAAGTGGAAGAATGGGGAGGGAGGGGGAGAGGAGTAGGGGGGAGTGGTGGAAGTGGGAGAGAGGGAGAGGGGTAGGGGGAGTGGCGGAAGAGGGACAGAGGGGAAGGGGGCGGGGGAGAGAGGGAAGGGGGTGGGATAGAGGGGGAAGGGGGGTGGGGGAGAGAGTGATGGGGTGGGAGGAGGAGGGGGAGGAGAGGGAGAGGGAGATGGAGAGGGGGAGGAGAGAGGGGAGGGGGAGAGAGGCGAGGTTGGAGATGGGGTAGGGGGGAGAGTGTGGGTGGAGTGAGGAAGGGGAACGGGGTGGGGGAGAGAGGGAAAGGGGTGGGGGAGGGAAAGGGGTGGGGGAGGGAAAGGGGTGGGGGATGGAAGGGGGGTGGGGGAGGAAGAGTGGGGTGTCAGGGGCAGAGGGGTAGCGGGGAGTGGTGCAAAAGAGAGGGGAAGGGGGTGGGGGGAAATGGGGGGTGAAGAGGGGTGGGGGAGGGGGAAGAGAGGGGGTGCAAGGGGAGGATGGAGAGGGGTGAGGAGAGAGGGGGAAGAGGAGGGAGGGGGAGAGCGGAGACGGGGAAGATTGGGGAGGGAGAGTGAAGGGAGGGGGGGTGAAAGTGGTTGGGGAGGGAGATGGGGAGGGATGGGGGAGATAAGTGGAAGAATGGGAAGGGAAGGAGAGAGGTGTAGGGGGGAGTGGTGGAACTGGGAGAGAGGGAGTGGGAGGGGGGTAGTGGGGTGGTTGAAGAGAGAGAGAGGGTTAGGGGAAGGGGTGGGGGAGAGATGGAGGGGGAGTGATAGAGGGGGAGGGAGGGAGAGAGGTGGGGGGGAAGGGAGGAGAGAAGTGGAAGAGTGGGCAGGGTGGGGTAGAGGGGGGATAGGGGGTGTGGTGGAAGAGGGACAGATCGGTAGGGGGAAGGATGCGGGTGGAGAGAGGGAAGGGGATGGGAGGTGGAGAGGGAGAGGGGTGAGGAGAGAGAGGTGGGGGAGGGGAGGGGAAGGGGAGAGAGGTGTGGGGAGGGTGAGGAGGGAGATGGGGTAGGGGGTAGAGGGGGAAGAGTGTGGATGGAGGGGGAAGAGTGGGGAGGGGGAAGGGGGTGGGGAGAGAGGGAAGGGGGTGGGGGAGGGCCGGGGGGAGGGGCTGGTGGAGAGAGGGAAGGGGGTGGGGGAGGGGGGTAAGGGGATGGAGGAGGGAACGGGGGTGGCGGAGAGAGGAATGGGGTGGGTGGAGGAGGAGGGGGAGGAGAGGGAGAGCGTGAGGAGAGGGGGGGAGAGAGGGATGGGGAGGGGGAGAGAGGGAGGGGAGGAGGGAGATGGGGAGGGGAGGGAGGGGAGGGAGGGGGAAGAGTGTGGAGGGAGGGGGAGAGGGGTGGGTGGAGAGGGGAAATAGTGGGGAGGGAGAGTGGAAGGGGGAGAGGTAGGCACAGTCCGTCTGTTTCCCATTCCCTATCACCCTCAATCCTCTTTCTCTATTCCCACACGTACATGATGTGCTTCGACACAGGCTGCGGGGGTGGGGGGGAGGGGCTGGGGCTGGGGGTGCTGCAAAGGCATATGTAAATGGATCCATTCCGATTGGACATCTGTGAGCATCGGTCATTGTGACATCACACGACGGATCCTTCACCAACATTCTATGACTGAGAGCTGTTTTTTTTTACATTTTGAAATTTTGGGGGGAGGGGGGGGAGCAGGATCTTATTAAAAATTTGTACATAAACACGACGAAGTTTAATCAGGAGTGGCTACTCGCTGGCACAAGTCAAGCGCGCACGCACGCACGCACGCACGCATGCATGCACACACACACACACATGCACACACACACACACACACACGTGGGTGAGGGGATGTTAGAGGTGGAGAGGGATGAGGGGAAGGGGAGAGCGGAGTAGGGGGAAGAGAGGTGGAGAGAGGGAGGGAGAGAGGGAGGAGGAGGGAGAGAGGTGGGGGAGGGAGAGGGGAAGAGTGGGAGTGGGGGGGAGAGGGGTAGCAGGGAGTGGTGCAAGAGAGGGGAAGGGGATGGGGGTGAAGAGGGGGAGGGAGGGGAGGAGGGAGATGGGGTAGGGGAGAGAGGGGGGAGTGGGGAGGGAGAAGGGGGTGGGGGAGAGAGGGATGGGGTGGGAGGAGAGAGGGGTGGGGGAGAGGGATGGGACGAGGAGAGGGAGATGGAGAGGGGTGGGGGAGGGGAGGAGAGAGGGATGGGGAGGGGAGGAGAGGGATGGGGAGGGGGAGAGAGGTGTGAGGGAGGAGGGGAGGGAGATGGGGTGGGGGTGGGGGGAGAGGGAAGGGGGTGGGGGAGAGAGGGATGGGGTGGGGGTAGGGGAGGGAGGCGCAAGAGTGGAGGGAGAGGGAAGGGAGGGGGTGGAGAGGGTGGGGGCAGGAGATGGGGAAGAGTGTGGAGGGAGGGGGAGAGGGGTAGTGGGGAGAGAGGGGTGGGGGAGGAGTTGGGGAGATAAGTGGAAGAATGGGGAGGGAGGGGGAGAGGTGTAGGGGGAGTGGTGGAAGGGAGAGAGGGAGGAGGTGAGGGGTAGGGGGGGTGTTGGAAGAGGGACAGCGAGGGAGGGGAAGGGGGTGGGGGGAGAGAGGAGAGAGGGATTGGGGAGGGAGAGAGGGATGGGGAGGGGGAGAGAGGTGTGGGAGAGGGGAGGGAGGGGATTAGGGAGATGGGGTAGGGGAGGGAGGGGGAAGAGTGTGGAGGGAGAAGGGGAGTGGGGGAGAGAGGGATGGGGTGGGAGGGGAGGAGAGGGAGAGGGGTGAGGAGAGTGAGATGGAGAGGGGGAGGAGAGAAGTGTGGGGGGAGGGGAGGAGGGAGATGGGGTAGGGGATGGGGAGAGTGGTGGGGGGAGAGGAGGGGAAAGAGTGGGGAGGGAGAGTGGGAGGGGGAGGGGGAGAGAAAGGAAGAGTGGGGAGGGAGGGGGAGAGGGGTAGCAGGAGTGGTGAAGAGGGACAGACGAAGAGTGGGGAGTGAGGGGGAGAGGGGTAGCAGGGAGTGGTGCAAGAGAGAGGAGAAGGGGATGGGGGGTAGATGGGGGAGAAGAGGGGCGGGGGAGCGGGGGAGGGAGGGGAGAAGGGAGATGGGGTAGGGGAGAGCGGGGAGAGTGTGGAGGGAGGGGGAAGAGTGGGGAGGAAGAAGGGGGTGGGGGAGAGGGATGGCGGGTGGGAGGGGATGGGGGAGAGAGGGATGGGGGTGGGAGGAGGAGGGGAGGAGAGGGAGAGGGAGAGGGGGAGGAGAGAGGGGTGGGGGAGGGGAGGAGAGAGGGATGGGGGAGTTGGAGAGAGGTGTGAGGGAGGGGAGGAGGGAGATGGGGGTAGGGGGTGGGGAGAGAGGGAGGGGTGGGCGTAGGGGAGGGAGGGGGAAGAGTGTGGAGGGAGAGGGGAAGGGAGTGGGGGAGGGAGATCGGGAAAAGTGTGGAGGGAGGGGAGAAGGGTAGGGGAGAGAGGGGGAAGGAGAGGGGTGGGGTAGGGGGATGGGGAGGGGTTGGGGAGATCAGTGGAAGAATGGGGAGGGAGGGGGTGAGGTGTAGGGGGAGTGGTGGAAGTGGGAGGGAGGGGGGAGGGGAAGGGGGAGTGGTGGAAGAGGGACAGCGGGGAAGGGGGTGGGGTAGAGAGGGAAGGGGGGCGGGGGAGAGAGGGATGGGGGTGGGAGGGGGAGGAGAGAGGGGTGGGGGAGACGGGAGGAGAGAGAGTTGTGGGGGAGGGGGAGGGGAGGCAAGGAGGGAGATGGGGTAGGCGGTAGAGGGGGAGAGTGTGGATGGAGGGGAAGAGGGGAGGGGGAAGGGGGTGGGGGAGAGAGGGAAGGGGTGGGGGAGGGAAGGGGGGTGGGGGAGAGAGGGAAGGGGGTTGGAGAGGGAAGGGGGAGGTGAGGGGGCTGGGGGAGAGAGGGATGGGGGTAGGAGGAGGAGAGGGTGAGGAGAGGGAGATGGAGAGGGGAAGGGGAGAGAGGTGTGGGGGAGGAGGGAGATGGGGTGGGGGAGGGAGGGGGAAGAGTGTGGAGGGTGGGGGAGAGGGGAAATAGTGGGCAGGGAGAGTGGAAGGGGGAGGGGTAGGGACAGTTCATCTGTTCCCCATTCCCTATCACCCCCAATAATCTTTCTCTATTCCCACACACGTGATTGGAGATAGGTTCGGAGATAGGTTCGTAGGTTATAAAGTATAACTTTTCATCTAATCTTAAGTTCAAGCTTCAGTTAGGTTCCTGTGCCGAACCGATCTACCCCTTCAAATAGTCAATGAATGGAGACCACATGCTAACAAAAAGATCTTGTTTGTCCATTAAGACAAGTCTGATTCTTTCCAGGTGTAGGGTCTCCGACATTTCCTTAATTGTGGGGGTTATAGGACCTTTCCAAAATTTTAATATTAATTTTTTCCCAGTTATTATACTGTAGTCTAGGAAGTTTCTTTGGCTTGTTGTGGGTGTTCGACTTTGTTCTGATATTCCAAGTATTATTAGTTTTGAATCGGGATCCAATTTAGTATTGACAACTTCAGAAATTATTCTAAAAATATCAATCCAGAAATGTTTATACAATTTGCAAAGGTATGTGTTAAGTTAGCCTCTAGAAGCTGACACTTAACGCAAATAGGAGAAAAATGTGGGAAAATTCTAATTAGTTTTGCTTTAGAATGATGTAATCTGTGTAATACTTTAAATTGTATTAAAGTATGTCTGGCATTTAACGAGCATTGATGTATATATTGTAGACTTTCGTCCCAAATATCTTTCGTGATAGGTTGGCCTAATTCATTTTCCCATTTGTGTCTATATGATTCCATCGATGGGACCTCATTATCTAAGAGGGGGTTATAAATATAAGTTATTAATTTTTATGTTTTAGGATGTTTATTCAAACATTCGTCAAGGATTTCTGGTTCCCTAGTCCTATAATTTTGTGTATTGGATTTAACATAATTTCTAAGTTGTAGATATCTGAAAAAATTATTTGAGTGTAGTCCGTAGATCTGTTCTAACTCCTGAAATGAAAGAAAAGTGCCTTTTCAATAAAGATGTCCCATTTAATTTATTCTATGTAAAGCACTTTGGTTTCAACGCAAGTTGATTTAAATGTGCTATAAAATTTACTCACTTACTTACTTAACTCATTTTTTCCTCTTCACATACCTAAAGAAGCTTTTACTATCCTCCTTTGTATTCTTGGCTAGCTTACCATCGTACCTCATCTTTTCTCCCCGTATTGTTTTATTAGTTATCTTCTGTTGCTCTTTAAACATTACCCAATCCTCTTGCTTCCCGCTCATCTTTGCTACGTTGTACTTCTCATTTATTTTTATACTGTCCCTGACGCCCCTTGTCAGCCACGACTGCCCCTTACTCCCATATAACCATATAACCATATAACCATTACAGCACGGAAATAGGCCATCTCGGCCCTTCAAGTCCGTGCCGAACTTTTTTTAATTTTTTTATTTTTTTAAATAAATACTTCCCCCTAGTCCCATCTACCTGCACTCAGACCATAACCCTCCATTCCTTTCCCGTCCATATACCCATCCAATCTATTTTTAAAGGATAAAATCGAACCAGCCTCCACCACTTCCACTGGAAGCTCATTCCACACAGCTACCACTCTCTGAGTAAAGAAGTTCCCCCTAATGTTACCCCTAAACTTCTGTCCCTTAATTCGCAAGTCATGTCCCCTTGTTTGAATCTTCCCTACTCTCAATGGAAAAAGCGTATCCACGTCAACTCTGTCTAACCCGCTCATAATTTTAAAGACCTCTATCAAGTCCCCTCTTAACCTTCTGCGCTCCAAAGAATAAAGACCTAACTTGTTCAACCTTTCTCTGTAACTTAGTTGCTGAAACCCAGGCAACATTCTAGTAAATCTCCTCTGTACTCTCTCTATTTTGTTGACATCCATCCTATAATTAGGCGACCAAAATTGTACTCCATACTCCAGAATTGGCCTCACCAATGCCTTGTACAATTTTAACATTACATCCCAACTTCTATATTCAATGCTCTGATTTATAAAGGCCAGCACCCCAAAAGCTTTCTTTACCACCCTATCTACATGAGATTACACCTTCAGGGAACTATGCACAGTTATTCCTAGATCCCTCTGTTCAACTGCATTCCTCAATTCTCTACCATTTACCATGTACGTCCTATTTTGATTTGTCCTGCCGAGATGTAGTACCTCACATTTATCAGCATTAAACTCCATCTGCCATCTTTCAGCCCACTCTTCCAAATGGCCTAAATCTCTCTGTAGACTTTGAAAATCTACTTCATTATCCACCGCACCACCTATCTTAGTATCATCTGCATACTTACTAATCCAATTTTCCACACCATCATCCAGATCATTGATGTACATGACAAACAACAGTGGACCCAACACAAACCCCTGAGGCACCCCACTAGTCACCGGCCTCCAACCTGACAAACAGCCATCCACCATTACTCTCTGGCATCTCCCATTCAGCCACTGTTGAATCCATCTTGCTACTCCACCATTAATACCCAACAATTGAATCTTCTTAACCAACCTTCCATGAGGAACCTTGTCAAAGGCCTTACTGAAGTCCATATAGACAACATCCACTGCTTTACCCTCATCAATTTCCCTAGTAACCTCTTCGAAAAATTCTAGAAGATTAGTCAAACATGACCTTCCAGGCACAAATCCATGTTGACTGTTCCTAATCAGACCCTGCTTATCCAGATGCTTATATATATTATCTTTAAGTATCCTTTCCATTAATTTGCCCACCACTGACGTCAAATGAACAGGTCTATAATTGCTAGGTTTACTCTTAGAACCCTTTTTAAACAACGGAACAACATGCGCAGTACGCCAATCCTCTGGCACTATTCCCGTTTCTAATGACATTTGAAATATTTCTGTCATAGCCCCTGCTATTTCTACACTAACTTCCCTCAATGTCCTCGGGAATATCCTATCAGGACCTGGAGACTTATCCGTTTTCATCTTTTTCAAAAGTGTCCGCACCTCCTCTTCTTTGAATCTCATAGTTTCCATTGCTACTCTGCTTGTTTCCCTTACCTCACATAATTCCATATCCTTCTCCTTGGTGAATACCGAAGAAAAGAAATTGTTCAGTATCTCCCCCATCTCTTTTGGCTCTGCAGATAGCTGTCCACTCTGACTCTCTAATGGACCAATGTGATGACGCGCTTCGACACAGGCTGCGGGGGTGGGGGGGAGGGGCTGGGGCTGGGGCTGCTGCAAAGGCATATGTAAATGGATCCATTCCGATTGGACATCTGTGAGCATCGGTCATTGTGACATCACACGACGGAACCTTCACTAACATTCTATGACTGAGAGCTTATATTTTTTTAACATTTTGAAATTTTGGGGGTGGGGGGGGGAGAAGAATTTAATTAAAATGTGTACATGAACACAACGAAACACAGGAGTGGCTATTCGTAAAGAACAATGAAATATCTACCGAAATGGAAAAAGAATCTCGGCATTTCTGTGGCTGGCTGGCACAAGTCAAGCAGGCAGGCAGCCACACACACACACACGCACAGAGTTTTAAATATAGATAGATACAATATATATCTATATACTTTTAAACTCTGTGGCTGTCGTCCGTCCGTGCGGCTGTACGTCCAACGTTCTGCTTGCCGCGCGGCCTTTGACACCGCCCCTCGCCCACACAGCGCGCGGAAAGGCCCACATTTTTGACCATTTCCAAAGAGATTACATTTATCTTTACAAAAAGCCACTCCTGATTAAATTCTGTCCTGTTTATGTACACGTTTTTTAATAAAATCCATCCCCCCCCCAACCCCAATGTGATTTTCTCCGATTGTCTCCGATTTTCTCCGAAAACTACGCCATCTTTTTTCCCCCGATTTTCTCCGAAAACGACGCCATCCTTTTTTCGCCGATTTTTTCCGAAAACGACGCCATCTTTTTTTCCACGATTTTCACCCCGGGGTCTGAAGCACGTTCGGGAACAACACCCCGGGGTGTCAAGCACTTTCGGGGACCAGACCCAACGGGTCTGCACTTGGTCTAGTATATATATATATATATATACACAATATAATAATACTTTATTAGCCAAGTATATTTTGCAACTTCTTGGGAGGAATTTCATTTGCCAAGTCAGTCATACAAATAAAACGCAATAGAACACACAAAATACATTTCAACATAAACATCCACCACAGTGACTCCTGCACATTCTTCATAGTGATGGAAGGTGAAAAAATGCTCAATCTCTTCCCTTCTTTGTAGGTATGTTACAAAACTTACCTTCAGTCGCGCTGTAATTCTGCCACTGGCCGTGTGCGCGATTTTGGCGCCTTCAAGGGGGGGGCGGGGTTAAAACGCGGTTTATCCTCCCTTGTCCTGGAAATATTTTGTTGGAGTACAAAACTTCGCTGACAAAATCGTTCCTACCGGCGTTTTGTGAATTTAAAAAAAAAATTAAATCGTCAATGTCAGCGCTACAGTTATTTTAAAAGCAGCTCCTGAAGCGTCAACGCCAATAACGGGGACGGATTTCACACAATGGACAGGTAAACAAAAGTGCTTTCTTTAAATGTATAAAAGTGCTTCTTAAGAAGCCTTTAATTCACATTTTGTCATGCGACACGGTGATTTTATTCCCCGAATTAACGGCAGTATTTTTCATGCCAATACGGGGTTAAATTCACCGCAAATGAACGTTCCAAAAGATCGCGTTCCAGAAATTCTCACTCGCAAGATGAATTAAATCCCCATTAATTTACAGGTATTAAACATTCAATTCCTTCCATTTGGCCTGTAAATTCATGAAAATTAGATTTAAAAATTATGTTATATTGTGAATTATTGTGTGAATGTTATTTGGACACTTAGGCTATTTAAAAATGTTAATCTTTTCTTAAGAAATTGATAGATGTTTAGATCTAGTAATTGAATTTTGTAATTAGCTACAATTAGGTAACTAACTAATTATATGCTTTACTTTCATGTCTTCGAAGTAAGATTGTTTCATATTTGTTTCAGAATGCTTCAATCTATAATACCTGAAAATTTCTTTCAGTTACCATAATTTTTAAGAAAGTTATGGGCTTTTAACTGTCCTCGATCACAGCTTTTGTGTTAAGTCAATGGAAAAGCAATAGGGAACTAGATGCTAATTTCTGAGTATGATAATGGCCATAACTTTTTTAATACTGAAGATATGAAAGTGAATTAAGTGTCAAATTAAACTTCTTTTCATGCTTTATCTGATGGATAAATTGCAGACTTTATTTTTTAAATCTCAAAATTTTGTAACATTGCTATTCTTTGTACTCCCGCGGTCGTGGGCCTCGAGCCTTCCATTGACAGGACGATCTTGACTCCCGTAGCCGGCGGCGGGCCTGCTCATCGGGCGATCAAGGTCCCGCGTCAGCTCCCCGCGCCGGGCGATCTGACCCCGGGTTGGGGCGGGTCAAACCTTCTGCGTCGTTGGAGCTCCCGACATCTACGGTCTCTAACCGAGACTGCGAGCTCCTTGATGGTAAATTCTGCAGACAAGGGATCGGCTCCGATGTAAGTCCACACCTGCGGTGGGGCTCAAAGTCAGTCCGAGCAGGCCTCCAGCTCCATGATGTTAGGCCACAGAGCGACCGGAGATACGACCCGAAAAGCAATAAACGGCAGGGTAAGAGATTGAAAAAAACATTTTCCCCTCCCCCTCCCCCCCCCCCCGCACATAAAACAAACCACTGAACATTTACGCAAACTTTTAAAACTTTTAAAAGACTGTTGGCGGGGCAGCCAATTGTGTGGCGTCCCTGGTAGACATAGACATTATATGTGTCTGTCTGTCTTATCTATAACTCTCGTCTTGTTTCTATCTATCTGCGTGTTTGCCCACGTGATCCTGGAACTATGGCAAAACGGTACATGATTGCGCTAAAATTATGCACCAGCTTACTCACCATTGTCTTATTGTTCGTTTGTGTCAAGTTTTGTTCAGATTGGTGTTATATTTAACGTTATGGACATTTAACAATTTACAAAATCAAGTTTAAGAAAAATGTTGCAGCTATTGGGATCCAAATCCTTGCTGGCCCAGCTTGCATCAAATTTGCAATCGAGGAACACTCAGTCCTTCCAGCAAGTTTTTAGCTGAACAGGAGGGGGAGGGCGCAATTACATTAATTTTTAAAGTCCTCGAAGCAAGAGGAGGGGAGGCGGCAGTGCTGGTGGAAACGCCCCTGCACAGTTGGGGGGAACGGGTGAGTGGTGGAATATTGCGTTGGGGAACGGGTTGTGTTGGGGGACCAGGCCTCCTGTGGGGGCTATGGGTGAGTGGTCGAATATTGCATTGGGGGAACGGCTTGCGTTGGGGAATGGCTTGTGTTGGAACAGGTGAGTAGTGGAATATTGCATTGGTGAATGGGTTGCGTTGAGGGACCAGGACTCCCATGGGGGCTATGGGTGAGT
The DNA here is from genome assembly GCA_038087875.1 of Malacoraja senta. NCBI lineage: Eukaryota > Metazoa > Chordata > Chondrichthyes > Rajiformes > Rajidae > Malacoraja > Malacoraja senta. The sequence continues at coordinate 189,305,770 of CM075977.1, forward strand.
GGGGGAATGGGTTGCAGTGGGGGAACAGGTTGCATGGGATCAGGCCTCCCGTGTGACAGGGACCCAACGGATCTCACTTGGTCTAGTATCTATCACACCTATCTATATTGCGTTGGGGGACCAGTGCTCCCGTGTGATGCTGGGACCACTTAGTCTAGTAACTATTAAAACTGATCGTGTGTGTGTTTGCGTGTCTTCTCGAAAAAACGACGCACTAACGGTAGAATTTTTACATATTCCAATGGAGATTTATCCCGTAGAGTACAAAATCGCCTTATCTGAAAAATTCATGCTTTATTTCTTGAGTATTAATGATAATGTTCAAAGATCTGACAAAACTTTGGATTTAAAATGTTTTTTCCAGTAAAAATCATTTCTCAGAGCTTCCAACACACTTCGATACAAAGTTGCAAGACATGAACTCTGGCAGGAACACTCTGAACTTTTCAGCTCAATGGCATCTCACAGCAAGTGCACATTTGCAACAATGTCGCCATCATAGCTCCTGGCAGGACAGGAGGGGGAGGGTCAATTGGTATTGCAATTGGGAAGATGCTATTGGGATTATTTTTTTAACTCCAGTGCTGGGTGAGGCTCACGAGCTATGATTTTTGCTGAGGAGTGCTTGAATCTTACCTTCGTCAACGGGTTATGTTGGAGGCCCTAGCCTCCCGTAGGGGCTACGGGTAGGGGACGGGTACAACGGGTCTGCAATTGGTCTAGTATACTATTAAAAGTATTGTCTTGTTTGTTTGACTGTCTGTCTGTCTGCGCTATCAAGGAACTGCGCCAAAACGATACACAACAGCGCAAATATTGTTGCAGAATCGTATTCAGCTTTTCAGCTTCAGCATGGCCATTCCTATCAAGTTTCTTCACATTTGATGTTATATTTTACAAGAAATTTTACATTTTTAAACTTAAAAACTCAAGATTCTGGAATAAAGTGGGGACCTATGCCCAAAACGGTACACGGTAGCGCATACATTCTTGCATCACCTTACGCACTTTTGTCCCGTGTTCGTTCCTGTCACATTTCCTTCAGATTTGATGTTATATCTCACGTTATTGATATTTAAACGTTTCAAAAAGCCAAATTATCAGAATAACTGCTATGAGAAGTTTCTGACAGTTGCAGGGATGTTGGGGGAATGGGTGAGTGGTGGAAACGAGTTGCTTTGGGGGAATGGGAGAGTGGTGGAATACTGCTTTGGGGGAACAAGGCCGAACGGGTCCCACTTGGTCTAGTATATATATAGGAATGTTACAAAATGTTGAGATTTTAAAAATCAAGCCTGTAATTTATCCCATCAAATAATGCATAAAAGAACTTTAATTTGATACCAAATTCACTTTCATATCTTCAGTATTAAAAAAAGTCATGGTCATTTTCATACTCGGAAATTAGCATCTTGTTCCCTATTGCTTTTACATTACCTTAACACAAAAGTTGTGATTGAGGACAGTCAATTGATATAAAAGCCCATAACTTTCTTTAAAAATTAAGAGAACTGAATGACATTTTCAGTGATAGATTGAAGCATGTTGAAACAAATATCATACGTTACTTGGACGACCTGAAATTAAAGCATATAATTAGTTAGTTACCTAATTGTAGATAATTACAAAATTGACCGTTGTGCCGGAAAAATAATAAACACCCAGACTGCCTTGAAAATTCAAATATGTGATATTCTCAAGATCAGAACTTTAATATTATTATAACGTTATAAGAAATAGTAAATATCCAACAAAAAAATCATATTCATCCGTGTCATCAAATCAATTCATCTAAATTCAATTACTAGATCTAAATATCTATTCCATTCTTAAGAAAATACAATTTAAAAAAAAATAGCCAAAGTATCCAAATAACAAACAGAACCCATTCACACAAGAATTCACAATATAACATGATTTTTAAATCTCACTTTGTCATGAATTTCTATTGCAAATGAAAGGAATCTTATGTTTAATTCCCATAAATTAATCCAGAAACATCCACTCTCAAGATAATCAAAACCATTATTTTTTGCACAATACATCTGACTAAAACTGTACTGTGGATATTTAGTATGAAAATATTGATCATGGATTGACAATAACACAAAATATAGATTATTTAGATGTTCTTGTGGCATGATTATGCAAAAAAATAATGAACTTGATTATTTTGAGTGGATGTTTCTGGAATGTTGCCGCTGCCATGATTTAAGCAAAACATGGCCGATTTGTATCGGGACCAAATAACATTTTTCACATCAGCAGATTAAAATAAAGCCACACCAAAAAGCAAGATAATATGTTAAATAAACGACACACCTTTTATTTTGTCCTGCACTTGCGATCCGTGATTATAAAGGCATTTTTAGTTGCGTTTAAGTTCAATCCAGCGACACACTCGCCCAGCAACTTTAAAAAAAAAAAATACGGGGGCAGGATCGCAGAATGGATATTCTTCATCAGCTAGCAGTCCATGCAAATTCCTGTCTGACAACCAATACAAACCTGCATTTTAATCCCGCTTCGCCCCCCAAAGCCTCTGGAATCGCACGCACAGGCAGCAGGCAGATCTGCAGTGCCACTGGTGGTAGGTTTTGTAACAATGCTACAATATATGTACACACAGAGACACACACACAACCCATTCCCCTACCCTGAACAAGAGACTGTATTTACCCAATCTATTTTCAATAAGGGGTTAAGGGGAGAATGCAGGAGAATGAGGTTGAGGGAAAGATAGATCAGCCATGATTGAATGATGGAGTAGACTCAATGGGCCGAATGATTAATTCTGCTTCTATCAGGTATGAACATGATTTAAATACACCTCTATAACATCACCCCTCATCCTCCTGCGCTCCAAAGAAAAAAGTCCTAGCCTGCCCGACCACTCCCTATAATTCAGGCCCCTCGAGAACTGGCAACATCATCGTAAATCTTCTCTGCACCCTTTCCAGCTTGAAAACATCTTGTAGGATAGTGCCCAAAACCAAGCACAATACTCCAAATGTGGCCTCTCCAACATATTGTACAACTGTAAAATTACCTCCCAAGCTTCTAATCTCAGATTGAAGTGTTGCTTCTAACTTTAAGTAATCCTTGCATCCCCTCTGCCTCGGTCCAACGCCCACCCAAGTCGTGGTACTAGCTTCAAAGTGGTCTTCTTTACTCCAGATTGTTCAGTCTCATTGTCTGTAACTCGTTTTCACCCAGCCCACAGCTAACAATGGCCTGTCTCCTTCATTACTTTTTTGCATATCTTTCATTCATTTGTTCTATATCTCTCTTTATCCGTCTATATCTCTAATTTCCATTTCGCCTGAATCGCAGACTCATCTTGCCTATCTTCGGTTTAAACTGCAGTTTAATAGTTTATCTGCAGTTCACACGCACATGCACACATACACACACACACATGCACACACACGCACACGCACATACACACTTGCATTTTAAGCCGCATCGGCAAAACACGCAGCATGATATTGGACCAGTCTCCCTCTTCCTTCTCACATCAGGCAAGAGATATAGAAATGTGGAAACGCACACCTCCAGATTCAGGGCCAGTTTCTTCACAGCTGTTATCAGGCAACTGAACCTTCCTCTCACCAACAAGAGAGCGATCCTGACCTCCCATCTACCTACCTCGGACTATCTTTAATTAGACCTCACCGGACTATCTCTTGCACTAAACATTATTCCCATTATCCTGTGGATGGCTTGATTGTAATCATGTGTAGTCTTTCCGCTGATTGGATAGCACGCAATAAAAACGTTCTTTACATGACAATAATACTAATAATAAACTAAACTAAACTAGAGAGAATGGGCCAAACGAAGGTAAATGGGACTAGCATAGACGGGCATTTTGGTCGGCATGGATGAGTTGAGCTGATGGGCCTGTTTCTCTAGTTTAGAGATACAGTGCGGAAACAAGCTCTTTGGCCCACCGAGTCCATGCCGACCAGCGATCACCCATTCACACTAGTTTAGATATACAGGGCCTTCTGCCCACTGAGTCCGCACCTACCAGCGATCCCCGCGCACCAACACTATCCTACACATACTAAGCACAATTTACATTTATTCCAAGCCAATTAACCTGCAAACCTGTCCATATTTGGAGTGCGGAAGGAAACCAGAGCCCAATCAGGTCACAGAGAGAACGTACAAACTCCACACAGACAGCACCCGTAGTCAGGATTGAATCCTGGTCTCTTGGGATGTAAGGCACCAATTCTACCGCTGCGCCACCGTGCCTTCCATTGTATGCAGTATGAATCCGTCATTTTGAATCAACACACTTTTTAATTCCCTTTGCAAGTGAAGATGTTGTGCTGGTGTTTAAGAAAGAACTACAGATGCGGGAAAATCGAAGGTAGACAAAAATGCTGGAGAAACTCAGCGGTGAGGCAGCATCTATGGAGCGAAGGAAATAGGTGACGTTTCAGGTCGAGACCCTTCAGACTGATGTGGGGGTGGGGGGAGCGGGAAGAAGAAAGGAAGAGGTGGAGACAGTGGGCTGTGGGAGAGCTGGGAAGGGGAGGGGAAAGAAGGAGAAAGCAGGGACCTGGAGAAGTCAATGTTCATACCGCTGGGGTGTAAACTACCCAAGCGAAATATGAGGTGCTGCTGCTCCAATTTATGGTGGGCCTCACTCTGGCCATGGAGGAGGCCCAGGACAGGAAGGTCAGATTCGGAATGGGAGGGGGAGTTGAAGTGCTGAGCCACCAGGAGATCAGGTTGGTTATTGCGAACCGAGCGGAGGTGTTCGGCGAAGCGATCGCCAAGCCTACGCTTGGTCTCACCGATGTAGAGCAACTGACATCTAGAGAGAGGAGGGGAGAGGGGGTGGTGGAGAGAGATTGGAGGGGGAGAGAGGAGGAGGGAGTGGAGGGGGAGAGAAAAGAGGGTGAGTGGGAGTGAGAAGGGGGAGTGGGAGAAAGGCGTGGGGATGGAAGGGAGGGACGGATGGGGAGAAAGATATAAGAGGGGAGACAGAGAGATTAGAGGGTAGAGAGCGAGTATATGGGAGAGGGGGGGGTAGGGGGGAGAGAGAGGAGGGGGTGAGTGAGGGGGAGAAGAGGATGGGGAGAGTTGGAGGGTGGAGAGAAGAGGAGAGGGAGAGGTGGAGAGGTGGAGGGGGGAGAGAAGAGGAGGGGGAGAGGTGATGGCGAGGGTGGAGAGGGGGTGAGGGGTAGAGAGGCGGGGTGGAGAGGCGGGGTGGAGAGGGGGAGGAATATACGATGTGGAGGGGGTAGAGGGGAGGGGGATAAAAGGGAGGGGGGAGGGAGGGAGAAATAAGGGAGGTGAGAGGGTGGTAGAGGTGGGGGGAGAGAGGGGTAGAGGGGAGAGGGAGAGGGGAGAGGGGGAGGTGGAGAGAGATTGGATGGGGAGAGAGGAGAGGGAGAGAGAGGGAGATAGAAGAGGGGGAGAGGGAGGAGGGAGAGAGAGAGGAGGGGGAGAGAGAGGAGGGTGGAGAGAGAAGGGGGGAGAGAGAAGGGGAGAGGGGGATAGGCACGGGAGGGAGGGAGGGAGTGGAAGAGAGAGAGAAGGTAGAGATAGTACAGGGGAGAGGGGGAGGGAGGGGAGAGAGGAGGGGGTGTGAGGGAGTTGCAGGAGATGGGAGGGGGAGAGAAGAGGGTAGTTGGAGGCGGGAGAGAAGATGGGAGGTGGAGGGGAGTGAGATGAGGAGGGGGAGAGGTGGAGGGGGGGGAGAACAAGAGGGGATGGAGGAGAGGGGAGGGGGAAGGGGAGGGGGAGTGGAGGGCGGTAGAGAGGGAGGGGGTAGATAGGGAGGAGGGTGATTGTGATGTCATATCATAGGTAAATGAGATCCATTGTGATTGGACATCTGTGATGGCACTGTGAGTCATGCAGCAGCTCGCTGGCCAGCAGGATTAAAAAAAAATAGTGGTTGGTGGGGGATGGATTTTATTTTAAAATGTGTACATAAAAACGACGAAATTTAATGAGTGTGTTAGGGGATGTAAAAGTGTAACGTCTAGTGAAAAGGAAAAAATCTCGGAGTTTCTGCGTGTGGTATTGGCGGACCAATCAAAGGCCAAATCTGACACACACACACATTTATATTGTAATATAAAGTGATATATAGTGATATATATATATATAGTGATACACACACACACACACACATTTTTATTGTGATATAAAGTGATATTATAGTGATCTATATATATATAGTGATACACACACATTTATATTGTGATATAAGGACACACACACACACACACACACACACACACACACTCACTCACTCACTCACTCACTCACTCACTCACTCACTCACTCACTCACTCACTGACTCACACACTCACACTCTCTCTGAAAGAAAAAGGTTGCTACAAATTAGAGGACATCTGAAGAAAGAAACTAGAGAAATATATATATATATGTGTGTATACATCTATATCACACATTTTTTACATGAATGTGTCATCAAAACTAAAACTGAGCCAATCTTCAATTTGGCAACACACTGTCTCATCGGCCATCTATGTCACTCAGATCCACAAGGTAATGTACCGTTTACATTACATGCGGTGTCCACTCACATGGATGCAGTATTCTACTACATGATCAGATGAATGAAGTCGAAATGGTGTTTGCAATTTTATCGTTCCATGTGGTATTCATCAACATAGAAAGGAATAAGAAATACGTGCACTTACTGTGCCAACCAGGTCACTGGTAGACACCACGCGACAACCGGTACACAAAATGTATATGTGTATGCTGATGCTATTTTCAGAAACTTGTCATCAATGTGCTATCTTTTCTTATATTTGTTGTTGATACTATGTTAGTCATGAACCCAATACAGTGCTTGTCAAGGAATTTGAAATTTGACCCCATATGTCATTTCTTTGTTTGCAGCTTTGTAAATATATATATATATATGCATATATTTATATATATTTATATATATGCATATATTTATATGTGTATAATTATATATATAATTGCCTTTATGGTTTATGTATATCATCTGACAAATAAGATAGAGAGTAATAGGGGGGTTGCACATAAGGTCACTGGGTCACAGGGCTTGACACACGGAGCCGCACAATCCATCTGAAGGACATCCGTAACTTCCGGTATATGTTATTAATGGAAGAAATGCGTACTTTCCTACCTGTTAAAAACTGCCAAAATGTTGAATATTTGCGCAGTAAAAAATTGTGGAAGTCGGGGTAAGTGTGAGAGACATGTACCCAACTTCAGAATTCCAAAAGTGAAGCGAAATGAAGGTAAAGAGAAGTGAGAGCAGAAGGGACAACAACAGCTAAAGTGCTTGGCAAACATATCGGAATTGAAAATATTGGGCATTATCGCGTTTGATTACTGCATTTCTTCAACAGTAAGGCATTATTTGTGGTTTTTCTTGATTCCTTTGGTATCTAAAAAGTCTCAGAAGTGATAAATCTGGCTTTCAATTTAGCTTCAGAGGCATTTTCTTTTTGTATGTAAAAACCAACGAGAACCATGGGCGATTTAAAAATTTTACTGCCAGATTTATCACTTCTGAAACTTTTTAGATGCCAAAGGGGACAAGAAAAAACACAAATAATGACTTAAAGGCCTGTCTCACGAGTCTGCGGTCATTGGCGGCGAAACGGGAAGAATGTGCCGCCATAGACCGCGCACTCGTGCGACGTATAATTCCGGGGCCGTGCGGCGGTGCTAAAATAAAACCGACAATGTTGAAAACTATATACTCACCGCACAACCTCCACCAGTGATGCACGAGTGCGGCACGGCCGCCCGCACGGGCCGCTGCCAGTGTGGCTCGAGCGCCGTGCGTCAAACCTCCACTGCCACAGCCTCCGCCAGTGAGGCACGTGTGCGGCACGGCCGCAGGCACAGCCACCGCTACAGCGCCGCACTCAGGATGGCCGCCGCTTGTGAGTCACGTGCGGCGGGCCGACGTCATCGCAGTCGGCCCGCCCTTTTTTTTACTTACCGCAAGCACGTGGGACCCGCCGTGTTTGAATTACTCGGCCCCCGCGCAGCATCCGTGCGGCGTTCCAGTGGATAGGCTCGGCGCTCTCGCCGTTGCCGCGCGGTCCCCGCTACCGGCGACGCCGCGCTTCACCGCCGATGACCGCAAACAGGTAAGACAGAGCCTTTAGTAGATGAAATGTAGTGAGCAAACGGCCAATGTTCGTCAAGCACTTTGCTTGTTGTTGTTGTTCCTTCAGCTCTCGTTTCTATCTACCGTCATTTCTCCTCACGTTTGGAATTCTGAAGTAGGCTAAATGTCTCTCACGCTTATCCCGATTTCCATAATTATTTACAGCGCAAAAATTGACAATTTCGGCGGGTTTTAACGGACCTGCTACGCTGGAAACAATGGTAAGTGCTTACCTGCAGTTCATCGCATGTACTCCACTTGGCGTAGCGTGGCAACAGTACGGGTCATGGGTCGTGACCCGACTGCCGTGAAACCTCCCTATAGTGATGCTTTAAATTAAAGTTGCTTCTGATCCATGAGAAGGAAATTTATTTCTCTAACTTGCCTCTCACACACAGGCACACACAAACACACATTCATATAAATATATATAAGTTAAATTTTGTGCACAGTGTGTGTTAAAGCAATACAAGGGAAGCTGCACAATACAATGCAAGGGGAACTACGCAAAGGAGGGGGCTGGAGAGGGAAATGGGGGAACAGGGGGGAAACATTTACAATAAAATTAACTAAAATATGTGAGGTGAAAGATGAGCTGTATCAAACAAAGATCATAATGTGGAGGTCTATAATGTTTGCTAGCGCCCCGGGACTGGCTGCAGCAAAGATTATATAGATTATATAGCGAATTATATAGATTATATAGCGGATTATATAGATTATATAGCTCCTCTGGTATCTTTGGGCTGCAGTGCAGTGCCCAGGTCCGCTGTATGAGAGGGTCAGGGACTGTGATTGGCCGCTGCTGCCAGCTGTCCACTCCCATTGGCCAGTGTCCGGAAGAACAGGGACTAGAATGGCAACTAGATAATATCGCATTGCCATTGGTCCAAATCCCGCCACCTCCATCGTTGATTGGACGAGATGACTGTCCGTCAATGACGGAGGGTGGGACTGGATTTACTCTCTCCCCATTGGCCCGTGTCCGGGATGACAGGGACTGTGTGTTAATAACTGGGATCATTGTTGTAAACCTTATTCCTGGGATCATTGTTGTAAACCTCTTCTGGACCCTCTCTAGAACCAGCACATCCTTCCGAAGATATTGCCCAAAATTGTTCACAATATTCCAAATGCGGCCTTACCAGTGCCTGTTAGAGCTTCAGCATTACATCCCTGTTTTTGTATACAAATAAATGCTAGCATTGAGTTTGCTATCTTTACTACCGATTCGACTCGCAGATTAACTTTTGGTGAATCCTGCACCAGCATTGCCAAGTCCCTTTGCACCTCCGATTTCTGACCCTCCCTCACCCCTCTCTTTTCTCACCCGTCCCCACCCTTCTCCCTCCCTCCCTCCCTCACTCACAGAGAGGGTGCTGGACAGGGAGCTGGACATTCGGCCCATGTCCTCGTGCTGTCCCACCAGCCGCCCGCCAGCCGCCCCTACGTAGAGCCGGGGCGGTCCGGAGCCGAAACGCTCAAAGCAGAGGGTAGGGGCCGCAGGCATGGCCATGGTGGGGCCTGTGGGGGGAGAGAAGGGTTACATTGGCTGTCTGAGAGGGGTGGAGAGAGATAAAGAAGGGGGGGAGAGTGAGAGAGAGGGGGGGGAGAGAAGGGGGAGAGACAGAGGAGAGACAGAGAGGCGAGACCGAGAGGGGAGAAAGAAGGGGGAAGAGAAGGGGGAAGAGAGAGAAGGGTCTGAAGAAGGGTTTCGGCCCGAAACGTTACCTATTTCCTTCGCTCCATAGATGCTGCTGCACCCGCTGAGTTTCTCCAGCATTTTTGTGTACCTATGACAGGGACTGTGATTGGCCGCTGTTGCCCAGCAACTAGACAATAACCCATTGCCACTGGTCCGGAGGAGGCATTCTCCATCGTTGATTGGAGGAGCCTC
>CM075977.1:189316024-189499958 GCA_038087875.1 Malacoraja senta
GCAGTATACTCACTTCAAAATGGAAACCTTTGTCACGGCCAAACAATTGATTTCCGAAGGCTACTTCATGGCATGCATCGATTTAAAAGATGCATACTGTTCGGTGCCTATACACAAGGATCACCGCCGATATCTGAAGTTTAACTGGATGGGGCAGCTTTGGCAGTATAAAGCACTACCTAATGGATTGACCTCAGCCCCCAGACTATTCACCAAATTACTGAAAGCAGCTCTGGCGTTTCTTCGGAAACAAAAACATATTGTCATGGCGTATTTAGATGACATACTAATCATGGGTAAAACCTACGAATTAGTCAAATTAGCTGTTTCAGCTACCATAGGTCAATTTTCAGAAACTGGGGTTTATCATACATCCAGATAAATCAAAGTTAACACCATCCACGACTATGGACTATTTGGGATTCACCATTAATTCAGTTCACATGACTGTGACTTTACCTAGGGGAAAGGCAACTGAATTAATGGAAGTTTGCAGCAACCTTGCTGTCATCAATCAACCATCTATCAGACAAGTAGCAAGGGTAATTGGTAAAATCGTAGCTGCTTTTCCAGCGACACACTTTGGACCTTTGCACTATCAAAATTTACAGAGAGCAAAGGTGCAAGCACTTAACATAATGCGGGTCATTTCGATAGACCAATGCAATTACCAACAAAAGCTATTTTGGAACTCCGATGGTGGATGCATAACATTCGGCGTTCCTTCAGCTCCATTATTATTAGCAACCCGTCAGTTGTATTACAGACTGATGCCAGCGCTCAAGGTTGGGGTGCCACCAACACCATCTCAAGTTGTGGGGGCAGATGGGATGCGCATGAATCATCTTTGCTTTATACACTTGGTATAAATTATTTGGAAATGTTGGGAGCATTCTATGGTTTGAAGGCGTACTGTTCACAAAATGCATCATTTGCATGTTCGCCTGCAAATAGATATACCGCTTATATTAATCACATGGGTGGAATCAGATTGATATCATGTGATGATCTGGCCAATTCAATCTGGCAATGGTGTATCAAGAGAAACATTTGGATATCTGCTATTTACCTACCAGGTAAACTTAATTCAGTGGCAGACACCAGGTCACGAAAATTTAATGACAACACTGAATGGATGTTGGACCCCAAAGTGTTTGCAGACATCATAGCAAGATATGGAACACCAGATATCGATCTATTTGCATCTAGGCTTAACCACCAGTTGCCGACATATGTTGCGTGGGAACCAGACCCTGGGGCAGCAGCGATGGACGCATTTTCGCTGCACTGGGGAAATTTGTTTTTCTATGCATTTCCCCCCTTCTGCCTCATCAGTCGGGTCTTATGCAAAATACAACAAGACTCTGCGTCAGGTATTTTGGTAGTACCCGACTGGCCTACCCAGCCATGGTTCCCTGTGGTTCTCGACATGGTTTCAGAACCATGTATGGCTGTCACTAAAAGACCAGTCTTGAAGGTCCATCCTGTAACTGGCGAAAGCCATCCATGCCATGACAGGACTAATCTGTTAATTTGCAGAATTTGAACAGGCCACTTCTGGATCTTGGGCTGACGGACCGAACCATCAACATGATCACGGCGGCATAAAGAGAGTCTACCAGGAACAGTACCTGACTTACATCAGGAAATGGGAACTATATTGTTCCAGGACTAATGTTGAGTATAACTCAGCCTCTGTAACTAATGTCCTGGAGTTCCTCGCTAACGTTCATTTCCATGTAAGGCTTAGCTACAGTGCCATCAACAGTGCCAGGAGTGCCCTATCGACCTATTTGTGGCGGGGATTCGACCACCATTCACTGGGATCTCACACCTTGGTTTCCAAACTAATGAGGGGTATATTCAACTCGAATCCGCCTAGGGCCAGATACTCTCAAATTTGGGATGTGAGTATTGTGTTGACGTTGCTTCGGGGTTGGTCACCAGCAATGTCCCTGTCCCTGGAGAAACTTACCCTTAAATTGGTAATGCTGATGGCACTGGTCTCGGCCCAGCGGGTGCAATCTTTAAACAAATTATGTCTGGACTCGATGGCCAAAGGGACATATGATATAACATTTTATATTCATGAACTGGTAAAACAAAACAGGCCAGGGTCATCCGGCCTTAAACTAGAGTTTCGGGCATACCCTACAGATGTTCGCTTATGTGTTATGACACATCTGTTACTTTACATTGAGCTAACAGCTAAAGTAAGAGGCCAAGAATTGGCACTATTAGTGAGCCACAAAAGACCTCACAATAGGGTATCAGCCCAAACTATATCTAGATGGCTTCGACAGGTTTTGGTGGCTGCAGGGGTGGATACTGATATTTTTAAATCTCATTCCACCAGGGCTGCAGCCACATTGGCAGCACGGCACATGGAGGTTCCAATGGATCACATCTTGGGTACGGCAGGATGGTCCAGGGAGAAGACCTTCCAAGAATTTTATAATAAGCCAGTTGCCAAGCCTGTGACTTTTGCAGAGACTATTTTGAGTTCTGTTTTATAATACGCCCCGAAGGACAGGGGTCATTATTATAATTTGTGTTAATAAATCACTTATTGTTTCTTTTTAACAATTGATTCATGTCTGGATTTGTTAACATACTTCCTCCTCAGTCTACGACAGCAGGGTGTGAAGCATGGACTCGTTCTGTGGCATGAAATCACAGAGCTTTAAAATCTTCACGTAGTCACTCACGTGACTCCGAAGTAAAATAGTAAAATTAAATGAGAACGTACCAGTTTGAGGTTTGATCTTTAATTTATGAGGAGTTACGTTGAAGGATTGCGTGCCCTCCACGCCCACCCTCCATTATAAAGGTCAGCTGGTATTCAAGTTCTTATCTTACTATATTAATTTGACTACCGTATCTGTGATTTCACACCACTGCTTTGAAGATATGTCGCGCATGCGCCCTGGCGGGGTCTTCACATAATCCCTCAACATAACTCCTCACAAAATAAAGATCAAACTTCAAACTGGTAAGTTCTCATTTAATCTTACTATTAAAGCACATAGAATTGAGATTAATATATTAGCATAGATTCACAGACAGGACACAGAGTAGGAATAAGTGTTTTTCTTTAAGGTTGAATGGTAGTGATTAGTGCAATACTGCAGGAAGCTTGCAGTTTTCAAGAGCAAGTTACATTTAGCTCCTTGCGCTAACGGAATCAAGGGATAAGGGGAAAAAGCAGGAATGGGGTACTGATTTTGGATGATCAGCCATGATTATATTGATTGACGGTGCTGGCTCGAAGGGCCGAATGGCCTACTCCTGCACCTATTTTCTATGTTTCTATGAAATCAGCTTGGGTGTCAACTATTCACAATATACATGATTGGTTTGATATGGATAAAAGAACCATATGTAATATTTAGAAACAAGGAACTGCACATGTTAAAACGTTAAAACAAAGGTTTACAGTATTAACGTGCAAAGGTATCTGCAATTCCTTGTTCACCAGTTGCTGAAAGTAAACATGCAAGTGTAGCATGGAGACACAAGAGACTGTTGAAGCTGGAATCCTGACCAAAAAAAAAACTGCTGGAGGAATTCAAAGGGGCGGGCAGGTTGGGACCTTTCTGCTAGTGTGGCAAGCAGTTAAGAAAGAGAATCGAATGATGGCCTTCATTGCAAAACGTTTTTACAGGAGCAAGAATATTTTATTTCAATAACACAAACCCTAGTGAGAACACACCTGGAGTAATATGTGCAATTTTGTTCTCCTTACCAAAGAAAGGATATATTTGCCATCACGGATGCAATAAAAGTGCACCAGACTAATTATTGGGCTGATTGGATCAACTTTGCCTGGTCACCAATATTTGGAAGAATAAGAGGCGATCTCAATGAAATGTACAAAATGTTAATGAATGTCTGAATACAAAGACAATGTTCTGCAAAGCTGGGAGACCAGAACCAGGGATCATCGTGTTGGTGTATGGGGAAGTCATTATGGACTGGGTTAGTGTAGTCATAAACCAAACCCTTATCCCTGGTCCTCTATCTTCAAAAGTGCCTTACCTCAGTATTGTATATTGTATTTATTAGGTGAAAGTTATCAGCAAAGAACAAGAAGCTGTAATGTGATCTCACCACCGGCTACATCTACTACTCCCCACTTTTCTCGACTATCTACAGCAACCACTTCCCCCATGGCTCCCTAGTCCAATCTCAGCTTTCTCCACTGTCAGGGTGAGGTCCAATACAAAATGGATGATCACTTCAAATTCCACCTCAACACCTCATATTGCAACCCAATGGTATGAACTTTGAATTTTCCAGTTTTAAGCAAACCCTCCATACCACCGGAAATTGGAGGAGCAGCACCTCATATTCCGCTTGGGCAGTTTACACCCCAGCAGCATGAACATTGACTTCTCCAATTTCCGGTAGCACTTATTGTCTCCTCCCCTTCTCAGCTCTCCCTCAGCCCTCTGGCTCCTCCTCTTCCCTTCTTCTTCCCACCCCCTCCCCCCACCCCACATCAATCTGAAGAAGGGTTTTGGCCTGAAACGTTGCCTATTTCCTTCGCTCCATCAATGCTGCCGCATCTGCTGAGTTTCTCCAGCACTTTTGTCTACCTCGATATTTCTTTATCTATCTCCCGATCCTCCAATAGTCCTCCATTTGCATCACCTTTCCAAAGCCCCTTCCAGTCCCTCATCTCCCATTTTCATCCCCTCCCACATCCGGTTCCCATCCATCCCCTCCCCTGTCCATCAGCTTCTGGTTCCATCTTCCATTCACCTCTTCCCAAAAGGGCACCCATTATCACCTTCTTTACATCAATTACTAGCTCATAAAGCCTAGTTTTTCCCACATATCACTTTCCAGAAGCTGTCTCCACCTTAAGATTTCCCTCCCTTCATCTGGCTCCACCTGTTCCTCAAATTATTTTACCTGCCTCTGTCGATTATCCACCTGCCTCTGCCTCCCATCTGCACCCTTCACCTTCTACTACCTGGTTTTACATGTCTGTCATCCTTTATCGCTCAACGGTCCACCAACCTCCTCTGGGCCCTGTCTCACCACAGCTTCTTTCCTCTTTATACTATACATTTCTCCTCTGCACCCTCAGTCTTGATGCATATCTTTCACCCAAAACACCACTCATACTTTTCCTTGCATACACATTGCTCGATGTGCTGGAGTTCTTTCAGCAGTTTGCTTGTTGCTCCAGATTCCAGCACCTGGGCGGCACGGTGGCGCAGCAGGAAAGTTGCTGCCTTTCAGTGCTTGCAGCGCCGGTGTCCCGGGTTCGATCCTGACTATGGCCGCTCTTTGTACAGAGTTTTACATTCTCCCCGTGACCGAGATCTTCAGTTTCCTCTCACACTCCAAAGACGTATGGGTATGTAGGTTAATTGGCTTGGTGTATGTGTAAATTGTTCCTAGTGTGTGTTAATGTGTGAGGATTGTGATCGGTGTGGACTCGGTGGGCCAAAGGGACTGTTTCTGTGCTGTATCTCTAAACTAAACTAAACTAAACACCTACAGTCCCAGTGAAGTGTTATGCAGTAAGTAGAACATTTCTAATAGACTGCTGCTTCTGGGAAAGGCATAGTAAAGCATTGCTGTCAGTGGTTCATGAGACACATGAACCTTTATATTTTACATCGGCCTTTATATTTTGTCAGTCACATCCATGAAGAAAATGCTGAGGTATTAATAAACAAGAATGCTTACAAACCACCTGAGTTAACAAAGGGATTCACATGAGCATGAAAGCAATGGGAAGAATACAGCTCACTAATTACTCTTTCTCTGAACTAGAGCCAGGAGTAATCACTTAATGATCTCCCTGATTGAATGCTAGCATTAATTATTTATTTCCTGACACTCAGTTTAAAGAATGAGCTCCATTTTTCATGGGTATCCAGCTGCAGGTTACAGGGTGCTTCTCTTATGAGCCTTTGAGACAATCGGAGCATTGTTGTTCCAACAGGAAAAAAAATGGGCACCTGAGCAAATGGCTTTTTCAAACAAAAGATATAGTTAATGTTTCTTCTGTACTGTGAAGAGATAAGAGCACAAGAAGAGTAAGACGCTCTCAAGTGTTGACAGTTCATTTATTTTCATATATTTTGTTTACTTTTAAGAATGTAATATTTTTTCATTGCCACAACAACACATACATATCTGCTTCAGCAAATCTATATAAATAAACCCAACAACACATTCAAGTGACATTGTTTCATTTTCCTGTAAGCTTCTATTTCTGTTAATTGGATCTTTTCCACCACATATGTGTCATTCACTGTTTAGAGTGTTTGTCCTCATGGTTTTAAAGGAGTACACTGATAGATGAAACACAAGTGATTGAAGATGCCGGAATCTGGAGCAAAACAAAACTGCTGGAAGAACTTTGTGTAAGAAGGAACTGCAGATGTTGGTTTAAACCGAAGATAGACACAAAAAGCTGGAGTAACTCAGTGGGACAGGCAGCATCTCTGGAGAGAAGGAATAGGTGACGTTTCAGGCCAAGGCTTGAAGAAGGGCCTCGACCCGAAACGTCACCCATTCCTTCTCTCCAGAGATGATGCCTGTCCCGCTGAGTTACTCCAGCTTTTTGTGTCTATCCACTGGAAGAACTTAGCGTGGGTCAAGCAGCTTCTATGCAGACAAAGGGATGACCGATGTTTTGTTGTGAGCTTCAGGCTCCATGTCATTCCAACCTTTTCACCCAGAGAGTTGTGAATCTGTGGAAATATCTGACACAGAAGGCAGTGGAGGCCAATACACTGGATGTTTTCAAGAGAGAGTTAGATATAGCTCTTAGGGCTAACGGAATCAAGTGATATGGGGAGAAAGTAGGAACGGGGTACTGTTTTTGGATGATCAGCCATGATCATTTTGAATGGCGGTGCTGGCTCAAAGGACTGAATGGCCTTCTCCTGCACATATTTTCTATGTTTCTATGTTTCTATTGATTTCAGTGAGGCAACCAAACATGCAGAGAAGGATAAATGCAGGTCAGCATTATTTTGACTGTTTATTTATAATTTGGGAATGGAATTTAATAGTAAGATTAAATGAGAACTTACCAGTTTGAAGTTTGATCTTTATTTTATCAGGAGTTACGTCGAGGGATTACGTGAAGACCCCGCCAGCACACATGCGTGACATTCTTCAAAGCAACGGTGTGGAATCACAGTAATAGTAATGAAATAAACATAGTAAGATAAGAAGAACTAGGATACCAGTTGATCTTTACAAGAGGGTGGGCGTGGAGGGCACGTAATCCCTCGACGTAACTCCTCATAAAATAAAGATCAAACTTCAAACTGGTAAGTTCTCGTTTAATCTTACTATTTTACTTCGGAGTCATGTGAGTGACTACGTGAAGATTTTAAAGATCTGTGATTTCATGCCGTGGAAACGAGTCCATGCTTCACACACTGCATCAGTTGACTACTGATGAGGGATCATTAATAATGCATTCAGACATGACTTAGATATGGACATGTTGATGCTTTTAATAAACAAACAATGATAATAGTAACCTCACTCAACCGAGAGGGAACTATGAAACAGAACTAGCATAGAGTTGGCAACTACCCCCAATCTGGTAATGGGTTGTTATAAATGATTGGAAAGATTGTTAGTTTGACCACCCTGCAGTCGCTAGGATGTGGTCCCCCTAACGTCCATACCCTGCTGCTGTGGTAGTTGCAGCCCTGGTGGAGTGAGACTTGAATATTAGTGTTCACTCCTGTATAAGCCAGCCCCTTTAAAACCACCTGGAGATGGTCTGTAGTGATCCCTTCTTACAAGGCTGATGTAACTAACAATATTGCTAGTTCAGAGTCTTTAATGCTCTAGTGACCTACATTCTGGTGTAGATGTGTGTACACACAACCAAAGGTCCATGAGATATATGAACAATCTAGTTAGACGTGATGCCCCTGGTCTATTCTGCTTGATTAAGTCATAAACATAATGTTATTTAGCCCGCAGATATTAACATCGTGTCCAGTCACTGCTAATGCCATGTCTGGAACCGTTGTGCTGAACTCAGTGCCATGGGCATAACATAGATACATAGATACATAGAAAATAGGTGCAGGATTAGGCCATTCGGCCCTTCGAGCCTGCACCGCCATTCAATATGATCATGGCTGATCATCCAACTCAGTATCCCGTACCTGCCTTCTCTCCATACCCCCTGATCCCCTTAGCCACAAGGGCCACATCTAACTCCCTCTTAAATATAGCCAATGAACTGGCCTCAACTACCCTCTGTGGCAGAGAGTTCCAGAGATTCACCACTCTCTGTGTGAAAAAGTTTTTCCTCATCTCGGTCTTAAAGGATTTCCCCCGTATCCTTAAGCTGTGACCCCTTGTCCTGGACTTCCCCAACATCTGGAACAATCTTCCTGCATCTAGCCTGTCCAACCCCATAAGAATTTTGTACGTTTCTATAAGATCCCCTCTCAATCTCCTAAATTCTAGCGAGTATAAGCCAAGTCTATCCAGTCTTTCTTCATATGAAAGTCCTGACATCCCAGGAATCAGTCTGGTGAACATTCTCTGCACTCCCTCTATGGCTATAATGTCCTTCCTCAGATTTGGAGACCAAAACTGTACGCAATACTCCAGGTGTGGTCTCACCAAGACCCTGTACAACTACAGTAGAACCTCCCTGCTCCTATACTCAAATCCTTTTGCTATGAAAGCTAACATACCATTCGCTTTCTTTACTGCCTGCTGCACCTGCATGCCTACTTTCAATGACTGGTGTACCATGACACCCAGGTCTCGCTGCATCTCCCCATTTCCTAATCGGCCACCATTTAGATAATAGTCTGCTTTCCTGTTTTTGCCACCAAAGTGGATAACCTCACATTTATCCACATTATACTGCATCTGCCAAACATTTGCCCACTCACCCAGCCTATCCAAGTCACCTTGCAGTCTTCTAGCATCCTCCTCACATCTAACACTGCCCCCCAGCTTAGTGTCATCCGCAAACTTGGAGATGTTGCCTTCAATTCCCTCATCCAGTTCATTAATATAAATTGTAAATAGCTGGGGTCCCAGCACTGAGCCTTGCGGTACCCCACTAGTCACTGCCTGCCGTTGTGAAAAGGACCCGTTTACTCCTACTCTTTGCTTCCTGTTTGCCAGCTAGTTCTCTATCCACATCAATACTGAACCCCCAATACCGTGTGCTTTACGTTTGTATACTAATCTCTTATGTGGTACCTTGTCGAAAGCCTTCTGAAAGTCCAGATACAACACATCCACTGGTTCTCCCCTATGCACTCTACTAGTTACATCCTCGAAAAATTCTATAACCACTTGTAGGCGAGTTTGACCAAGGACAGGGATGTAGCTGGAGCCCACCGACGAACAACATGGCACAATGTTAACATCCTATATCTCTGCGTACCCAGGCCTGGGAGGTTTAGAGTTGAAGATACCCTTCATTACCTGAATCCCAGAGGGTGAGACCCAACAGAGTGGATTCTGTTCCCCGCAGCCAGCATGATGAGAAGGCACTTTAGGCACAGTAAATAGCACTTTAACTTGATAATTGTCAACCCCGTACAAAACTGACCTTCAAGCCGTCAGTCATCCGTGCCGAGCTGAATGTAATATAACATAAAACAAATACCTTCCATCTCCTTATGAGGAGATACTACTGTTTGGTGCTATCCCTGCATCTGCAGTGAGCACGCCCAGGGTATGGTTTGACAACCTTAGCTGCAGGAATGGCCTTCGCAGAGTCTGTAATCAAAGCATGGTTCCTGGTAAAACCAGCAATTTTAATGTCCAGAATTAACCATATAAGGTTCTGTCATCATTCCCCACATCAGCAGGAACCATGGCTGTAGAAGCCAGGCAGGCACTATGAAAATACCTGAAGCGGGAGCTTGCTGAATTTGCAAGACCCGACTGATGAGGCAAAATGGAGGAAGACATTCCTCCCCCGTGTAGCGAGAATACATCCATCGCCATTGATATGGCACATATCTTGCAACTGGTGATTGAGCCTGGATGCAGACATTTCGATCTTCAGCGTTTCATCGAGCCACAATGTCATTAAACACTTAGCGATCCAACATCAATTCTGTATTGACAATTGATGATATACCAGTGCTAGATGAGGTTAGGTAATTTATCACCGGATACTTTGACTGATTATACCCATGTGATCAACATATACCTCCACCAAAGTGAATCAACTTTGACTTAAGCATGCATCCCTTAATCCACATAATGCACCTGTTATCTGTAAGTAGTTGATACCATATAACTGAACATTTGGTAACTCATGCAAATCCCATCCGTCTCCATAATTTAGAGCTGATATTAGTAATTTTCCATCTTTGAGCAATAGCATCAGTTTGTAATTAACTGAAGATAATTCCACGAAGGCCGTTCTGGGCCGCGGTCTAAAAAAGACCTCTGTTCATTGTTAACAGGTACAACTCGCTTGTGCAGTATAGACATTTCTGAATAGGGAAATTCGTGACTGTTAACTACCATGGGATCAGTTTTCATTCACAAGGCACCAGAGGTATTTCAAAATTTAGCTGGAATTGAGTTCTCATCCATCCAGTTAAATTTAAGTTAAATTTACGTTGATACCAACTGAAATAGTCTGGGACTCCGCCCTGAGGCAAGAGATTGGAATCAATTCTCAAGTACCATTGTTACCAGACCTTTCCTATTCCCGGCTGAAGCTTCGGTGTCTGCTGGTGGGTGCATAGTAGACTTGTGGCATCTTCAGCCAATCCCATGTCTTCAGAGTCAGCCCAGAAGTGACTCCTAATGCTCCCCTCTGTCGAGGGAGATGCATTATGCAGCCCTCAACGAGGTGCTGCCATGGCCGTGCTAGGAGGCCCATGGATACAAGGCTCCATATCCTGGAGCACGTCCTCCGTAGCGGGTTCCCCGCGATACGTGGGCGGGTTTCCCCGAGGTCGTGACCGGGTTTCCCCGACCCTGTGGTCAGCGACTGGGGTCCTCGCGGTCCATAAGGATCTCCCGCGGCCCGGCAGACTTCGCCGAAATAAAGCAGGACCTCTGTAAGGCTACAGAGATTCCTGCAAAACACAACCAGGATAAGTTTAAAACTTACCTTCAGGTTGGGCCGCTGGAGGAGCAGCGCTCCCCCCAGCCTGTCGTTTGCGCAATGCGATAGACGAAATGTCGCGCATGCGTGCTGGCGGGGTCTTCATATAGTCACTCACGTGACTCCGAAGTAAAATAGGTGTTTCATTAACTTTTCTTAATTTTGTGATGTTTTAAATGATGTCCATTTACATTTATTTTTTATAGTTTTTTAATATACTTGAGTTTCAGAAATATTTACTACCTGTTAAGGAGCCTTTTACAGCCTGGGTAGCTGCCAAAGTGTCTAGATCTCTCATGGCATTATGGAGGAGCGAGAGAAGAAGGGTCTCGACCCGAAACGTCATCCATTCCTTCTCTTCAGAGATGCTGCCTGTCCCGCCGAGTTACTACAGCTTTTTGTTTCTATCTGCTGGAAGAACTTAGTGGGTCAAGCAGAATCTATGCAGAAAAAGGGATAGTCAATGGTTTGTGGTGAGCTTCAGGCTCCATGTCATTCCAACTTCCATTCTCATTCTCACACTGATCTGTCCTCAGCTTTCCCCACTACCATGGTGAGACCAAATGAAAACTAAACAAAAACACATCATATTCTTCCCAGGCAGCCTACAGCACAATGATATAAGCATTACATTTTTGAATTCCATTCAGCCCACATCCATGTGTTCCTTTTTCATTCACTCCAGATTTGCCATATTCTTCCAGCCATGTAGATATCATTACTTTCATCAACATCATCGTCAACTTTCACGCTGCTCTCAAATTCACTGCATCCAATATATAATTTCCTGACATTTCTATCAGCTTCAATATGATCCACCACCTGTCACATTATTCCATTTCCAGGTCATCCCATTATCTGCAGCATCCTCTTCATCCACGACTTCTTAATTTGGTCCTCGCTCCTCACCCTTTCCTCCCCTTTGCCAGGCACTTTCCCTCACACCTGCAGGAGATGTAACGCCTGTCCCTTCACCTCCTCCCCTACCTCTGTTCAGAAACTTCAACAGGCCTTCCAGGTGAGGCAGCAGTCCACATGCTACTTGTACAACCTTATATATTGCCTTTGGTGGTCTCAATGAGGCCCCCTTTATCATAAGATCATGTGATAGTAGTAGAATTAGGCAATTTGGCCTATAAAGTCTACTTTGCCATCCAATCATGGTTGTTCTATTTCTCCTTCCTAACCCCATTCTCTTGCCTTCTCCCCATAACTTCTGACACATATCGTCGAGCATTTGTGCTCTGCCTGCTATAGTCTGCTAGAGCTCCCAATTGTTAACCATTTTGATATCCTTCCCATTCCTATACCATCCTTTCTATCCTTGGCCTCTTCCACTATCAGAATGAGGCCACACCGAAACTGGAAGCACAGTACCTCATATTCCACTTGGGTAGCTTACAACCCAACAGCATGAACATTGAATTCTCCAATTTCAGGTAATCCATCCCCACCTCTCCTTCCCATCTACCCAGTTATCTCACCATGTACCCACCATGCACACCTTTCATTTCACTCTCCACGCCCCCGTCACCTAGTTTTTGTCCCTTCTCATCTCCCACCACTACCTATTCCAATTTTCCTTCCGCCCTTTCCCCTGCCTTCGCCAACCCTCCTTTTTGTTCTTCAGTACATTTCACTCCCCATCTTTCTTCCTTATCAGATTCCACAAGCACAATTTTGTCTTCTCCACTTACACCTCTAGGCTTGGTTACTATCTGCACACTTATCTCCTCCACCTGTCTCACCTGTTAATCAACACTTTTGTATATGAATCCCCTATTCGCGTGATAGTTCTTGACCCATCCCTTCCCCTCACCTGTCTTTACCAACTATATCCCCTCTATTCCATCATACTATTCCATCAGTCTAAATAACTATTTTGTACAGCCGTATAGTTGAGAGCATATTGACTGGTGGTATCACGGCCTGGTTCTGCAACTTGAATACCCAGGAACAATGGAGATTACAAATAGTGGACTCTGCCTGATCCATCATGGGTACTGAAGGGATCTATAGAAGATGCTACCTCAAAAAGGCAGCCAGCATCACCAAAGATCCACACAACCATGACCATGCTCTTACTTATGCCCTATCAATGGGCATAATTTGAAATCTGTGACCATCAGGTTCAAGATAAATCCTTCCCAACAACCATCAAGCTCTTGAACACAACACAACACAAACCACAATTTTGAACTGTGGACTGTCTTTGGTTGCACTAAGGACTTCAGGCAAACTCCATTCAGATAGTACCCGAGCTCAGGATTGAACTTGGGTCTCTGGTGCTGTGATGCAGCAGATCTACCAGCTGCACCTATGTGCCTTATTCATTATATATTATCTGTGTGCATTACATTTACTGGCCTGTTATGCTGCTGAAAGTAAGAATTTCATTGTTTTGTTTTTGGTACATATGACAATTAAAGACTCTTAAAGACTCTTGAGAAAGGTCTACTGGAATAAAGCCTTGGTAATTTTAATTAATACAAAAATTGAATGGCTCAGATAAAATAGGCCAGACCCTTGTGCAATCCCTTAATAAATAGTGGAATTCCAAATTATTTTGGATGTCCCAAAAATTAGTGTATTATATATAGTAGAATTCGAAATTATTTTGAATGTCAAAAAAATGTGTGCATTATAAAATATTTGCTCATTATATTGTAATTGCATCTTGCTTATATAACAATACTGTTTGTTCTTTCCATTATAGTCTTAGACATGTAAGAACTTGGATTCAAAACAGAGGTCATATCTCTCCATTGCTTATCACACAAACCACAGAATCAATATTCCAAATATCTGGCACAAAAAGAGAAAATGCTGAATGAACTCAGTAGGTCAGGCCGCAAGCATCGGGAGAGAAATAGAGCTGATTTTTCAAGTCAAGAATCCTTCATCAGAACTGGGAAAGAGAGAAAACATGTGCCTTATGTTGCAAAGAGGGTGGAAACTGTTAATCGCTGTACCACTGTGGCAACGTATAAAACAACTAATCTCTTGCGTATTCATTGTTCATGCACTAAATGTGTCCCTTTAGCCCAGGTGCCTGAGAGATCTCTGCCACCATTTTTGCTAAAATTGGTGTTCTGGTGACCATTATAAGCACTACCAACAGATGTTAAGATGCTATTATATCCAATGAAGCATCTAATCACCTGTCATGGAATGTCTGTTGGAAATTTTACAACCTCGCTTGGAACACTAAAGGATTTGCCTCATTCAACTCTCTGGAACAAAAACATTGAAGATTGCTACAAATATAACGAGTATTCCCTTAAATATACCATTGTGGCAAATTTCCACAGCTGGAGCTGATGTTTCTGATTGGAACAGTTGGCTTTAACCATTGAAACTTTGATAAGTTCTCCACATGTACTGCTGTTCATGGAAATCTGAGATATACTGGGTGACCACAAGCCAGCGTGTGACTCCTCATCATTACTGTGCAAAAGTTGCCATTCTAATCTTGTGTCAGGTCAGACAGGGAAGAGGGTGCAAGACTCAATTGATTCGAACAAGGATTCTATGTCTCCTATTTTAGAGACCAAGAAGATGTTAAGTGATATTTCATAGATGTTGTTTAAATTTAGTTCAATGCTCCAACTATTTCTAAGTGTTGTGTGTTTTAATTAACTTTATAATTTTTATTTATTTTTTCTTAGATTTGCCTCAGTCATTATGACGTTAACCATTCATTTTAATATGTTTCGCAGAGTCATAGAGAAAACATAGTCATACGGTGTGGAAACAGGCCCTTGACCCCAATTTATCAGCAAATACCCAAAACCCATGCTGTGCCCATTGAACTTAAGCTACCATCTTCCAAGATGTTGGAGTCATACAGCGTTTAAACAGGCCCTTCAGCCCAACTTGCCCACACCGACCATATGCCCCATCTACACTAGTCCCACCTGCCTGCGTCTGGCCCATATACCTCTAAACCTGTCCTATCCATGTACCTGTACAAATGTTTTTGTAACTTTGTGATAGTACCTGCCTCCACTACCTCCTTTGGCAGCCTGTTCTATATACCCACCACCCTATGTGTAAAAAGTTGCCCCTCAGGTTTCTACGTGTCTGGAACTTGGACATGTTCAGCCCTGATACTGGATACTGCCAATACATCACCCATTCCTTCTCTCCAGAGATGCTGCCTGTCCCGCTGTTACTCCAGCTTTTTGTGTCTATCTTCGGTTTAAACCAACATCTGCAGTTTCTTCATACACTGCCAATATAATACCCATTTTTGCCCTCTGCCAATACCTGTCCTGGGTTACCCTGGGCATTGCATTGATTGAGGGCCAGTTGTCTCTGAGGCATCACTGCCCGACTGCAGGATATGCAAGGCCAGCAGGGTTAACTCCCCTCATCCTGGCCAGGCAGATAGGTGGGCAGCAGCTATTTTTTTCTAGCACCAGTACCTGACATTCCTAAAATAATTTTTATCATGAAGTTTTTCGTCATCTGCTTTTTCATCCTTTAATGTAATGGCAATTTCTTAACTTTCCAATGTCCAACTTTTGATTGCCATTACTACTCGGGGATGTGGTAGAGATATAGTTTACGCACTAGCAGATAGCAAAAACAAATCTTCCAGTCGTTGTTTCTTGATTAATTAGTCTTTTATTGAAATAGCACAAAACAAAGAAATGATTCATATAACTTTTCATTCTTACTAACTGTTTCATCCGTGTCATGTCGAGTACAAATGAGTCCTGTAGCAATAATTGCGTGTCATGTGGTCGTGTGGTTAAAAAACTGTTGTCTTCACAATCCCTCGAGGCTAAAACTAAACTCCCAATCTATGTGTCTGCGCGAGCTTCCTTAGATGTAGACATGCCCTCCTACGTAACAAATCCCACCTACAAGCAAATAAAAAAGATAAAACTAGAAATATCTAGACACGGCTATAACATACTAACAAGCATAAATGGCTCCTAGATTTATATTCAAGCTAATTGTGTATTGAAGAAAGACTACACATCTCTTCCTTCTTTGAATGCCACTGCCATTTCAACAACAAAAAAATATTTTATCAGAACAATCTGAGGGGTAAATGTTCCCTGTGACTTGGCCAATATTTATCCCTTATACATAATTGACAAAAACTGACAACTTGGTTTAGTGTTGTTGGTGGGAGCTTGTGGTGTACACATTCCCTGCTGAGCTTTCAGTATCTCTTCCATTGCCTACCATTGGTCATAACATACTTTAAGACATAGGCATTGGTAAAAAGTGACACAAGGTGCTTGAGTAACTCATTGTGTCAGGCGGCATCTCTGGAGAACATGGGTAGGTCATGTTCCACGTTGGGCCCCTTTCTTCAGACTGCTATTGGTGTTGATTAGGATGTAGGTGAGGTGTTGAGTAGGATGTAGACCCCTCCACCACTTATCTTGCCTGACAACATTGTATGATCCATGCAGTGAATTGAGGTTGTATGGCACAGTCAGATGACACGGGCTTCAGCCTCATCTCTGTAACAAGCAGTCTCAGTTCCTGAAGGTCGGTGAATCTAGCTTTAAGTTCATCCAATTTGATTCAATAGCTTGGTTGTTTGGTCGGTGTATGCTGGGGAGGGGGGGGGGGTGGGGGGTGGGGGCTTCTTGTAACTATGCTGTTTCATGCTCACTGCAGATCAGCATGTCCCTCACGCTTGTTGGATAAGTGGCTGTTTCTGCTCTGGCCTGGGAGACAGTGAGGATATTTAGGTCATAAGTGATAGAAGCAGAATTAGGCCATTTGGCCCATCAAGTCTGCTCCACCATTCACTCATGGCTGTACTAAAAGGTCTGTCTCACGAATCTGCGGTCATTGGCGGCGAAACGGGAAGAATCTGCCGCCATAGACCGCGCACTCGTGAGAAAGAACAATTCCCGGGCCGTGCGACGGTGTTCCCAACACCGCGCGGTGCAAAAATAAAATCGACAATGTCGTAAACCAAATACTCACCGCACAACCTCCACCAGTGATGCACGAGTGCGCACGGCCGCTCGCACGGGCCGCCGCCAGTATGGCTCGAGCGCCGTGCGTCAAACCTCCTCTGCCACAGCCTCCGCCAGTGACGCACGTGCCGCCGCCAGTGAGACACGTGTGCTGCGCGGCCGCAGGCACAGCCATCGCTACAGCGCCGCGATCAGGATGGCCGCCGCCACAGCCGCCGCTGGTGAGTCACGTGCGGGGGGCCGACGTCATCGCAGTCGGCCCGCCCTTTTTTTACTTACCGCAAGCACGTGGGACCCGCCGTGTTTGAATTAACTCGGCCCCCGCGCAACATCCGTGCGGCGCTCCGTTGGATAGCCTTGACGCTCTCGCCGTTGCCGCGCGGTCCTAGCTACCGTCGACACCACGCTTCACCGCCGATGACCGCAAACAGGTAAGACACGGCCTTAACTCTATTAGCATCCAGAAGGTAAGTTGGTGCATCTGGTGTGGGCCAGGAGCCTTTTCGCAGAGTTGGAAGCTCCACAATGTTAGGGTCTAAGTTCAGTCAGTCTGCGGGGTCAGATGCTCCTGCAGATATGTGTGCTTGTCGAGGGGCTGATAAGTTGATGGTCACTTCTAATGTTATGGATTGTGGTTCCAGCAATAGAGGTAGGTGCCTCTGATCAGCTCCAATGGAATGGTGTCAATATTGGTTGACATGGCTGATTTTTACATTGGGTCATGGAGTCAGCGCTTTGGAAGGTCGGTAGGCCGCAGATCTGGTCAGCCGTGGTGGGCCTCATTCTGGTCCTCGCTGATTGTGTCCATTTGGATCCATGAGTCGGGTCAGTGGGTCAGTGGCTCCTGGTGGTCGGTAGATTGCCACGCATGTAAGTAGATTTAAGAATGTAGTGTGAGGAATTCTGAGAATTGAGATTGAAAAGAGTAGAGTGATTGTAGTGGATGTAAGGAGAGGATCTGCTGTGGACAGCTCACAGAGGGTTGCCACACTTCAGGACCATCTTGATATGCATCCTAATAGAAATATAAATGGTGCTATGTTAGTGCAAGGCCATGTTTGATTATTTAGATCTGGATTTCATAGTTCTTTAGCTTTACAGACGTTTCTCTCTGAGAAACCATTTTCATCACCATTATATTTGCTCTGCTAATACCGATGAACTTTGTTTTGACTCAATCTTTCCCCTTCTCCAATTAAAAGTAATACATTTGCACTGCCTGTTTTTTTATTTCTCATCCCATGGCACAGACTTGACCTATATCATTTACTGGAGCCAGTACTGCACTTTCCTTGTAGAACTTAATGTCTAGAGACCTTGGAAACTGTTTTACTTCTCATAAATCACTCTCTATTTAAACCTCCTGCAGTTGGAGTCGTCTAAACTATCTGGGGATGATCCCTAATATCACAGCACATTTACCCGAACACCTCTGTCTGCAGAATACTTGATTTTCTTCACATTTACTGCAGTTTATTTCAGAATCATCAAGACTGGAAGAAAACCTGTTTGGTGGAGTGTGGCGGTGGAATTAGAATTTTATTAACAATGACTATTTAGGTCACTGCTCTTGTAACCAAAAATCAGAATCACAACCACTTCCCTTTCAGTTCTACATTCTCAGGCACACTTAGCAGCAGGAGTAGTGATCCGATCCAAATTTAGCTTTATTTAAAGCTGGAAAGCTGCCATCTGCTTCATAATTGGAGCTTTAACCCAAATGCTATGTCATTCACTTGAACTAATCCCTGCCAATGCCATGATATTTGAATTGTAGATCACAATACCAGCGTAAGACACCAGGAACATTTTGGCACATTGGCCAAAGTCATTCATCAGTCAGAGTATTGAGTATAGAAGTTGGAAGGTCATGCTGTAATTATATATAACATTGGTGAGGCCACATTTAGAGTATTGTATTCAGATATGGTCACCATGTTATAGGAAAGATGGTGTCAAGCTGGAAAGGGTGCAGAGAAAATATATGAGGATTTTGCCAGGGCATGAGTGACTGAGCTCCAGAAAAAAAGGTTGACCTGGCTGGGTCTTTATTCCTTGGAATGCAGGAGGATGAGGGTTGATCTTATAGTGGTGTACACAATCAGGAGAGGAATAGATTGGGTAAACATACAAAGTCTTTTGCCCAGAGCAGTAAAATTAAGAAACATATGTTTAAGGTGACGGGAGGAAGATATAATAGGAGCCTGATTGGTAATTTTTTTACACTAAGTGTGGTGGGTGTATGGAATGAACTGCCGGAAGAGGTAGTTGAGGCAGATACAATCGCAATGTTTCGGAAGCATTTAGACTGGTACATGGATAGGATAGATTTTGAGGGATATGGGCCAAACGCAGGCAGGTGGGGCTAGTGTAGATGGGGCGTATTGGTCGGTGTGGGCAAGTTGGGCCGAAAGGCCTGTTTCAACGCTGTTTGATTCTATGACTCCAACATCTTGGAAGATGGTAGCTTCCGTTCAATGGGCGCAGCATGGGTCATGGGTATTTGTTGATACATTTTGTGCAGCTGATGTAATTCATTCCACAGTATTGGTCTGGAATTCTAGTGCTTCAAAGGCTCCTCTCCTGTAACCACTTACAATTGTAAAAATATTACAGCTGTGACTAAGGCGAAGGCAGGAGCCTGTTCTCAACTTCTCCATCTCTTGATGTTTGCACTACGATCCTGACACCCTTGTGTGAGAATTATGAGGTGCTTTGTGTCAGAAGTTCAGAAGTTCACTGACACTTACCATTGGAAACTGGAAGGAGCTAACATTGAAGCTGCCTGCATAGATCAGACCACGTCAGGAGCAACAAGACCATGACGTGACACGGAGAGAGCACTGACACTTCCAATAATCCTCACATATGCCCCGCTTTCATAGCTCACACCAACTCAAGTCAAAAATCAAGACTCGCACACCCTATTCCCCACTATCAGATCTAGGTAGCAAGCTTGTACAAATAGACACACACAAACAGATACAAACAGATACAAACAGACACAAACAAACACACGCACACATAAAACACACACACACAAATCCAGTTACACAAAAATAGTGGAACTGCAGCACTTTAAAGTAATGGCTTGTTCTTTGGATTTTCAACTGTAACTGAACCATATGAGCAGACCAAAATAATCTGCAACTGCAAAACTCTTCTGTAAGACCTTGCCAACAACATTCTACACCAGCTTTGTCACCTGTCAAATTTTTTTTTACACTATCTCTACCTTTAAAATCAACCATTGATGCCTCTATTGCTTGAGGGATGCGTAAGAACAGGGTGGTAGCAAATCCTAGCATAAAGGGCAGAGCAGCTGAGGCACAGATGTATGGCTGCAGCCATATGCATAAAGGCAGACTGACTTTAAAAACCTGAACCTCCAGATCCTGCTGATTTGACCTGCTTAGATAGGAACATAAGATAGACACAAAAAGCTAGAGTAAATGAGCTGGACAGGCAGCAACTCTGGAGAGAAGGAATGGGTGACATTTTGGGTCATGACCATTCTTCAGACCTTCTTCTATAGGAACATAAGTCCCTGTACACCTGGGTGTGTATAATTTATGGAAATTAAGCCCTTTACACTGCCACTCCTGAGGTGCCTGGGTCTCACTAGCCTTTCTCTAATTTTGGGCCTCTTACCTCTGATGTGAGGAGTTTAAGTTGGATTTGGCAGTTCACATCATGCACACAATCTGGGCTGACAAGGAGCAGTAATCAGAAATGTGTCAGTGGCACATCGCTACACCATGAGCACCAAGCGCTCCAGTTTGTGTGTGGATGACCAACTACCAATTTGACATGGTTTGATGTAACCTATTTTTATCTCGGTAATTGTCTCAACAAACAGTGTCAACGTTTGAGATCATTACCCGTCCTACCTAGGAAATGGTTCATTTGCCCAGCCACAAATTACCATGGAAAGTATCCAGTTGCTTGAGAAACATGTTTCAGACAGCAAGAGTGCAAAAAATGCACTAAGCTCTTTCCATCCAGGCAACATTTATTTCCCGACAGGTAACAGATTTAAAAACAGTGCAACAAAACCGAACTTCAAGACTGATATTTGTCCAACCCCATAATCAACTAAAAATAAGAGACTCTTGTTCTGAACCAGGTAAGAGGGGTAATGTTTTCACACTAAGGGTTTGTGTATATAGAACGAGCTGCCAGAGCAGATTGTTGAGGCAGGTACTATAACAGCACATAAAAGCATTTGGTGCCAGTAAAAGCTCTGCATTCAAGATTTTGTACAAACAGGTTGCCATTTTCTAAAATGTCATCGTTTCTAGGATGATTGTATAGGTTAGTAAATTGGAAAAATAACCACATGAATTAAAAAGTGCAATAGAGAGAAAACTGGGAACTGGAGACCAGGTGCCTGATAACAGCAGAAAGGAAAATGTCACATTCTAGTATGAGCAAGGCAATATCAGGGCACTCAGAGTCAGCATTTATTAAATCTGTGTAGACCTTCGATAAGGTGCCATGCCAAAAAATCATGGAACAAAATTAGTACATGGAATTGTGGGTATAGGCTAAGAATTGGTTAATAATTAGAAATAAGGAACTTTTAATGGGTGATTTTGGAATGGAATTAAGTGAACAGTGGATTGCGATAGGGATAGATACAATTACCCAAGTTGTTCAAAAGCTACTTTGGTGATTTGGATGAAAGGACCATGTCTAATATATCCCAAGTTTACTTATGATAGTCAGACCTTAGTTGGAGAGCTATGTGGGTTGAGAGGAGTTACAGAGGGGAACATAAAGCAGCTAAGTGAATTAGCTTGGATATTGCAATGGAACATAATGTGAAAACATACTTTGGAAGAAAACTTTGTCTAAGTGGTTAGGGATTGATAGATATTGACGTTCTGGGTGTTCATCGATGAATCATTGAAAGCTAACATGTAGGTGCAGCAAGCAATTAGGAAGAAAATTGTTTGCTGGCTTTTATTGCAAGACAAAAAAGTAAAGACACTTTTTTAAGCTTATATGAAGCTCAGCTGAGATTGTATCTAGAATAATGTGTATATGCCCCAGTTCCTCTATCTAAGGTGGGTACATTTGCAATAGGGGTGGTGTGATAGATCTGCATGAGATTAATCTGTGGTGACAAAACTGTCCACTGAGGAGAGATTAAGCAGGTAGACTATCCTCCTCCCTGGAGTTTACCATAATGAGAAACATACGCATTCCTTAGAGAACTGCAGAAACATATGAATTACTAAGAGAGCTGCAGAAATAGTATATAATGTTATACAGCACATATAACTTTTCATGGTAAGATATAGAGATGTTGTTTCCCCAGGTGGTAGTGCCTAGATCAAGGGGCTGACAGCCCCAAAATAAACATCAGTTATTCAGAACAGAGACAGAACGTAGAATTTGGAACAGTACAGCGCAGGAAGAGGCCATTGGGCCCCACAATATCTGCACTGAGTATGATGCCAAGATAAACTAATCTCATCTGATCCAAATCCTTTCATTCCCTGCATATACTTGTGCCTCTCTAAAAGCCTCTAAGCTGCCACTATCCTATCAGCTGACAGACACCACCACCCCATCTAGTTACCCACCACTCTAGGTAAAGAATCTCGAGTAAACGTTGCCCCACTCAGCTTCCTGCTATGTTCTCTAGTTTTGGGCATTGTCACCTTGGGGGGAAAAAAAGGTTCCGACTGTCTACCCTATCTATGTCTCGCATAATTTTATAATCGTCGTTTAGGTATCCCCTCAACCTCTGGTACTCCAGAGAAAACAATTCAAGTTGGTCCAATCTCTCTTCATAAATATTACCCTGCTAATTCAGGTAGCCAGGGGAAGTTTCTTCACAAAGAGGGTGATGAACACAAAAGGGCATGGTTTCTGAATACAATCATGAGGGTGATTTTTGGATATTAACAGATACACGGTACATACAAGAGAGTGTCACAAAGATCAGTCATGATCTTATTGAACAGCAGAGCCAAATGGCCTTTTCCTGTTTTCTTTTCTTCAGTCATTCCAACAAGCAGACCAAAGAAAATGGATCAGCTTCTGCCCTTGTTTCATAGGAGAATTCTCCACAATGACAGCAGATGGGATGAGCAGTCAGTTATTTTGATGAAGATATTTCTGTAACAAATGATTTTGAAATTAATTGTTCCACCATTAGGCAGCAAATTATTATTACTATGTTGAGAAATGGGTGCCTTTGTAGCTTGGGAGTGTCACAATTTGTCCATCACATAGTTTCATAGTTGCTTTGATCATTTGTGACATTTTTTTTGAAATCTTTGTGATGTACTGTTTCATTAAAATGGCTTAATTGTCACTACATGATAATGTGATTTTATTCTCAAGCGAAAAATTACTTTCTAGTGCGAAGAGCAGACTGTGTTCCAATAGATTCATGGCATAGATGGGAAGTTTTACAAGCGACGATGTATACCTGACATTGTGTGAGATTCTAGTCAGGAGACCAAAGGAAAGAAAATAAACCGCAGTGGAAACTGGATGCCAGAAATGGTTTGGGGATTACTACATTGCCCCGATGCTGAAAGCTGATCACTGGATTACTGACAGCATGCTTTATACAAATTTGCTTTTCAAAT
This sequence comes from Malacoraja senta, assembly GCA_038087875.1. Classification (NCBI taxonomy): domain Eukaryota; kingdom Metazoa; phylum Chordata; class Chondrichthyes; order Rajiformes; family Rajidae; genus Malacoraja; species Malacoraja senta. The sequence goes on from CM075977.1 coordinate 189,339,682, forward strand.
TATAAAGGACACTGCATTGCAATTTATATGAAAAGAACGAGCTGGGAATTTTTGAAGTACTAATTAGCATACTTTGACCGAGCAAGGTTAAAAGCAAGCTTCCTTTGTTTATTTCAGTTTTAGGTTTAATATTCTGTCAAAGTGTAGATTCAGAGTGATTTTTTTTAGCACCAGTGTGGCAGCCCATATGTTGAACTTTATCAGTCACTTAGTTGAAGAAAGAATAAGATTTGCAGCAAACCTTTTATCTTGCAATCCAAATTGAGCACACTGCATCCATATCAAGAGACCCCCTCTGTGCTCTCTGGCAAGCAGGACCAAATTTACAATGTAGTGTTTATTTGAACATCAGACTAAAGGAAATTTGATGATGCCCAAAACTATAGTGCAGAGGCCCCAAAATAAAGCAGGCTTATTTAATTATTTTAAACTGTGAATGCCAAATGCTGAAGATATGCAATTAAATAAAAAGTGCTACTTATATACTGCTGTAGCCTCAGCGTTGTCTGGCAAAAAGAACAATGGTTAACCTCCAACAATGAATTGTTGAATGAAACTTTCTATAAAACAAAAAACTGCGCATACTTGTTTACACATAAGGACACAAAGTGCTGGAGTCACTTAATGGGTGTGGCATCATCTCTGGGGAACATCGATGTGACGTTTCGGGTTGGGACCCTTCTTCAGACTGATTGTAGGGGGGCTGAGGAGAGCTGGAAGAGGAGAGTGGCAAGACAAAGCGTGGCAGGTAATAGTGGACACAGGTGAGGGGTGGGGAGGGGGGGGTTGATCGACAGATGGTTGGAACAAAGGCCAGAGATAAAAGAGGAAGGTGTGAGAGGATTGAAGTGTTGCAAATTGTGAAGCCAGAAGAAGGAATATAGGAGCATTGCGAAGGGGGAAATAGAAATACGTGGGAGTCCAGGTCGTGCACAGCACAGCGGAGGAGAAGGGGGTGGGGGGACAAATGAGGGGGGGGGGCTGTGGAGAAGAAAGGGGAAGAGGGGGGTTGGGGGCTTGTTAGAAGTTATCTGAAATTGAAGAATACAATGTTCATACCATTATGTCGCAAGCTATCTAAACAGAATATGAGGTACTATCCCTCCAGTCTGCGCATGGCAATGTAAGAGGCCCAGGACAGAAAGGTTAGTATGGGAATGGAATAGGAGTTAAAATGGTTACCAACTGGGAGATTCATTAGGCCTTGGCGGACCGAGCACAAGCGTTCAACGAAACGGTTGCTGAGTCTACTCTTGGTCTCACCAATGTAAAAGAGGCCACATCTGGAATACCAGATGAAGTAGTGAGGTAGGACAAACATGGTTCACGTGAGCCTCTGCATCACTTGCAAGGATGCTTCTATCTCCTCCCCAAAATCCACAAACAGGACTGCCCTGGCCCTCATCTCTACATACCTCGATTCCAGCATATCCCCCCTCATCCAGTCACTGCCCATACAAGACACCTCACACATCCTTAAACTCTTCAATAACTTTCAATTTCTATGTCCCCATTGCCTTATATTTATCAGGTACGTCCAATCTCTTCACACCTCCATTCCCCAACAGGAAGGCCTCAAAGCCCTTTGGTTCTTCCTCGAACAGAGAATCTATTTCCCTCTACTAACATTCTACACTGCCTGGCAGAACTTGTCCTCACCCTCAACAACTTCTCTTTTGACTCTTCTCACTTTCTCCAAGTTAAAGGTGTAGCTAAACCTGTCTTTTTGTTGGTTATGTTGGACAGTCTTGCTCAAACATACACTGAGATCATCCAGCTGCAGCTCCAGTTCCCTAATGCAGTTTGTAAGCAGCTGCAACTGGGCACACATCCCACAGATGTAGTCATCAAATCCACCAGCAAACCCACCAGCCTTGGGTTGAATTTTACCCCCCTTACTTGGTTATAGCGGACAATCAGCAATAACGGATGCAATCCTTCCCCCCCCCCCCACCCCCCATTATTACTCGGGTTTACCGTATTTGTTAAAAGTATCCATATACTCACCACCCACCTAACTAGCTGGCACCAATGTCACAGCCTTGAACCAATGGCCGGTGTTGAAAAGCTGCTCACCCCTCTCATTCATCATACTGTGAAGACCGCTGCAATCCAAAGACTGCTGTCTACAAGCACATCGGGCCAGGGCAGGCTGCAGATCAGGGCAGGCCAGCTTTTGGAATATAAATTCATAAAGAGAATAATCTAAAAACGTTTCTTGCTGAAAATAATTGAGGATTGCCGATGGGTTTATTTTAACCACAAAAGCAAATTGGAGACAGCTTCTTCTACTGTCAGGTCCGAAGAATTCATCAAAGATTAATACCTGTTTAATTGGACTGAACTTTTCAGCTTCATGTTAAGAATACAAGGATGCCTAATAACCCGATATGTCACCATAATAATGCTGGTCCTCCTAACAATCAATGCCATTAGTTACTGTATAATATGTATTCTGTGCTGCCTGGTGTGTCATTGGGAATCAGAAATCAATGATTATTGGCCACAACATCATCAATTACAATGGGTCACCGCAAGGGCGGTTTCTTCATCTCTTCCTCAGCTATGTTTCTTCCCCCCTCATGGACGATTGAAAAACAAAGCATACATTGTGTACACACTGCAGTTGTGACAAAAACAGAAATAGACACAAATTTGAAGAAGCATGCAACATATTTCTAGCATCCTTCAACTTTATGACCTTTTTTTTTTACCAAAGTTACTTCTGAGCTGAAATAAGGCTTGGTTTTGTTTCTGGAACTATGATGTTTGAATGTTGAGAAAGAAACAGGTATAATGGAGCAGGAAATAGAATGAATTTAACATTTAAAAAATGCAAAATATATATATATATATATTCAAAAAACAGGTGCTGAAAGTAAAATATAATAGTATAGTAAGACCTGAGTGATCTCCTGGACAAGTGTCGATCGCCTGGATTGGGGTCGGAGAGGAATTTCCCGGATTTTTTTTCCCGAATTGGACCTGGGTTTTTATCCGGTTTTTTGCCTCCCCCAGGAGATCACGCGGTTCTTGGGGTGGAGAGGGGTGATAGCGATATAAAGGGGAGGGTAGTGTCTTGTGTTCTGTGTCTTGTGTCTACTGTTTGTGGGTAAGGGTGTCTGTTTAGTGTTCAGCCATGAGCGAATGGCGGTGCGGGCTCGATGGGCCTGGTGGTCTACTCTCGCACCTACTTTCTATGTTTCTATGTTTCTATAAAGCAAAACAGAAACACTTGTTACGAACCATTTACTACCATCAGGATTGAGCGGAGCTTCCATAATTGCTAGAGCTGGAATGGGCAATAAATGATGGATTTGCCTGTGATCGCTTCACTGTTTTGAAAGAATAACTGAATTGATGGATCCCTGGCTGGAGATGCAGAGTTACTTCCTTGAGACATTAAGGCAAGGCTGTGGGGATGTGCTGGGGGCTGTTTTTCTGTTGACCTTTTCTATCTGGGAGGTATAATTGGTCATTAAGGTGTAAATACATTGCTATATTGAAACCTGCTGGGATGCTGAGGGTGAACTCCAGTCTTTTGTGAGGTTTGTGATAGAATAATGCATGCAATTCACAATGTATATTTTCCCTTTATCATAAATTGTTGGTTTATTTGAACATTAAATATGTTTGGACACGCATTTAATGTGCATTATCTTTTCGGAATATTTGTTGCCATTATTTTTTAGCTCATAGTGCTATTATATCCAATTCATGAACAGTTTAGAAAGCTGAAACAGTAAATGTTGCCAAATGAGATGGTACATTTGAGCCAAGTTTGCAATGCTGTTCCATCTGCACATATACAAAGCAAGTGTGGGTGTTACAGGAATATTTGGAATCCGACTGGCAAAATGCTTTGAAGCTCTTAGAATGATTAAACCATGGAACAATTCTTTTCGAGGCCAAACTATCTGGAAACCTTCTTTCTATTCCCAAAACAGCATGTGGAAGATTTAAATTCAATTAATTAAATTAATTTGTATGTTTTTTAAAGATCATCCCAAAATTCAAGCTGCCGCATTCTTGTAATATCCACCTGACACATTAATGCTTTTTAGTGAAGGAATTCCGTTGTGTGTTCCGTTGCTTTTTATTTGTATGACTGACTTGGCAAATGAAATTCCTCGTATGTTGCTTGGCTAATAAAGTATTATTGTGATTGTGAAATCTACCACCCTCAGAGACTGAGCAATCAGGCAAGAGGTACAGAAGTGTGAAAACCCATACCTCCAGATTCAAGGACAGTTTCTTCCCAGCCATTATCAAGCTACTGAACCATGTTATCAACAACCAGAGAGGTCCTTAACTACCATCTACCTCATAGGAGACCCTCGGACTATCTTTAATCAGACTTTACTGGACTTTATCTTGCACTATACATTATTCCCTTTATACTGTATCTGTACACTGTGGACAACTCGACATAATCATGTATAGTCTTTCCGCTGACTGGATAGCATGCAACAAAAAGATTTTCACTGTATCTCGGTACACATGACAATAAAGTAAACTAATCTAAATCATGGGATCAAATATTAGGCATGGACATGTGTAAGAGACTGGTTATCTGACAATTTGAGAATAAATTACATCAGTTGTGTAGAGCTTGAACACAAATGTTTTGGGTGAGATACTTATCTTGCAAAACTAATCATCCACTCTTTGCAGGATCCACCAGAGTTAAGACAATGTAGAAGCAAACAAGTTCAAATGTTGTTTAACACACAAAATGACACACAGTGCTGGAGTAACTCAGTAGGTCAGGCAGCATCTTTGGAGAACATGGAAAGGTGATGTATTGGAGAGCTAGCCATCTGGATAGAGAACTGACCAAGTGGAAGGAAGCATGGGGTGATGGTGGAAGGTTATTTTTCAGACTGGAGGTCTGTGACTAGTGGTGTTCCTCAGTTATCAGTGCAGAGCCCATTGTTGTTTATGGTTTATATTGACGATTTAGATGAGAATGTACAAGGCATAACTAGTAAGTTTGCAGGTGACACTAAAGAAGGTGGTATCATAGAGGGTTATCAAAAATGACAGCAGGATCTCAATCAGCTGGGCGAGTTGGCTGAAGAGTGGCTGATGGAGATCACTGCAAATAAGTGTGAGGTGCTGCAATTTGGGAAGTCAAATTGGGGCAAGTCCTTCACAGTGATTGCCAAGGGCCCAGAGTAGTGTTGTAGAGCTGAGGGATCTAGGCCTACAAGTGCACAGTTTTCTGAAAGTGGCATCCCTGGTATCATACCCCCACCCCTCCGCCACCCACTCCTTCCCAATCACCACTTCACACCTACTTACAGCCTGAATCCAGTTTGCAAAGACTGGACCCTTCCATACCCACCCCTCCCCAATCACAACTTCACACTCCAGTCTGCAAAGAATGGCCCCTCGTCCACTACCCACTCCCTCCTTGCTGCCTAACATCAGTCTGGCCACTTCTCCATCAAATACAATACAAATTGAGTAGGTGGAGAAGCTATTCAGGAGACAGAAAAGCCGGAAGTCTCCGGGACCGGACAATGTTTCCCCCTCCACCCTCAAGCTCTGTGCCGAATAACTGGCACCAGTCTACACAAACATTTTCAACCAGTCTCTGCAAACCTGCACTGTCCCTGCCTGCTTCAAAGTCTCCACTATTGTTCCTGTACCCAAAAAGCCAAGGATTACTGGTCTTACTGATGACAGGTCTGTTGCACTGACCTCTGTAATCATGAAGATCCTTGAAAGACATGCCTGCCCAACTGAAAAATATCACAAACCCCCTGTTGTCCCCCTGCAGTTTGCATACCGGGACAATAGATCAGTGGATGACACAGTCAACCTAGGCCTGCACTTCATCCACCAGCACTTAGACTGCCAGGGGACCTATGCAAAGATTTTGTTTGTGGATTTTAGCTCTGCATTCTACAGCATTGTGCCAGAGCTACTACACTCCAAACTCTCCCAGTTGACTGTGCCTGAACCCCTCTGTCAGTGAATCACCAACTTCCTGACAGACAGGAAGCAGCATGTGAGGCGAGGAAAGCACATCTCGGACCCCCTAACCCTCAGCATAGGAGCACCGCAAGGCTGCGTACACTCCCCTCTCCTTTACTCTCTCTACACCAACAACTGCACATCCACAGACTCCTCTGTCAAGCTTCTCAAGTTTGCAGATGACACAATCCTGATTGGACTGATCCAGGATTGGGGAGGAATCTGCCTACAGACAGGAAGTGACACAGCTGGCGACCTGGAGCTCAATGCTCTTAAGACAGTGGAATTGATTGTAGTCTTTAAGAGAGCTCCCCCTCCCCTCCCCTCACTCACCATCAACAACACCACAGTCACATCTGTGGAGTCATTTAAGTTTCTTGGAACCATCATCTTTAGGGACCTTAAATGGGAGGCCACCATCAACTCTACAGTCAAAAAGGCCCAACAGAGGATGTACTTCCTGCGGCAGCTGAGAAAACACAATCTGCCAAAGGCAATGTGGGCCAGTTTTATACTTCCATCATAGAGTCTGTCCTCACCTTCTCCATCATGGTCTGGTTTGGCTCAGCCATCAAGCTAAACATCCGGAAGCTGAAGCGCATCGTTCGATCAGCCGAGAAGGTTGTTGGCTGCAACCTTCCCCCCCATCGACGAACTGTACACTGCAAGGGCCAGGTAGCGAGTGGGTAAGATCATCTCTGACCCCTCATCTGGCCACAAACTCTTTGAAGCGCTTCCCTCTGGAAGGCGACTCGAACTGTCAAAGCCGCCACAGCCAGACAAAAAAACAGCTTTTTCCCACAAGCAGTAGCTCTACTCAACAACCAAAAGTCTGCAGCGTCCTTTTGCTCTGGTATTATATTTCATTCTTCACATGTTTAATTTATAATGTTTATTTTCTTAATTGTTTACTTGCGAGCAAAGCACCAAGGCAAATTCCTTGAATGTATCCATACTTGGCTAATAAAATGTATTCAATTCAATTCAATTCAATTGGATGGTCAAGAAGACTTTGGTTTAGAGATACAGCACAGAAACAGGCCCTTTGGCCCATCGGGTCTGCGCCGACCAGCAATCCACGCATATTAACACGATCCTACATACGCTAGGGACAATTGTTTTTTACATTAACCAAGCCAATTTACCGACAAACCTGTACATCTTTGGACTGTGGGAGGAAACCGAAGATCTCGGAGAAAACCCACGCAGTCACGGGGAGAACGTACAAACTCCGTACAGACAGCACCCGTAGTCAGGATCAAACCCGGCTGCAAGTGCTGTAAGGCAGCAACTCTACCGCTGTGTCACCGTGCCGCCCGTCGTTTAGCTAAAGTCGGCTAAACTGCAGAAAAAAGATGGGGAGCTGTAGTCATGATGAAAGACGTCTGAGTAAGTGGAAGGATGAGAAGATGCTGATGTAGAATGTGTGAGGATGGCACTAGAGCAGATCATGAAAAAGTTCTCGAGGATCCGTAATTTGAAGAATCAGATTCATAATCTGAACTGATTAAAGGAAAATAGTGCCAGGAATGTGACATAAATGCTGAAGCTGGTTTAGAATACATGACGAGCTTTGTGTGTGACTGGATCTTGTGGACATCTTGAACATCCACAATTTTTGTAGGCGCACCATTGATAGTTGTGGGTCACAGGGTGGAAAGTGTATTAGTGCTAACGCCTCACTGAATATCCTTTCAGGCAAGCCTCTGAGGATTTTATATTTTTCAATAAAATCACCCTTCCAAAGAATACAGATCTACTTTCATTAACCAAGTTCAAGGTCAAGTTCAAGTTTGCGTTTATTGTCACTTAACCAACTAAGGTACAGTGAAATTTGAGTTACCATACAGCCATACTAAGTGAAGTTTGCTGAAGTTTTAATGAAAGATAATTGACCTGAAACACTGGCAGTTCCTCTCTCCACAAACACTGCTTGATCTTCAGTCCATTGGAACTCCCAGGAAAGCATTTCATACAGTATGTTTAAGCAGCTATGCAAGTACATGGTATTGGTGGAAGTTACAGTACCACAGGTGTCTGATGGAAACCCCATGATTAGCTACTGTTAATTGACAGGTAACCCAACCTGCATGTGCATCAGGGGATTAGGCACCTACTCAGGAGAAGCCACGTGGAAATTTGCAGTATTGATCTGCACTCTCCTCCAATATCAAGAAATAATTTTAACCATTTCTTTGAACATAATTCCAATTGTTCTGAACATTCTCCTCAGAATTAGTTTGACGCAGTCTTCATCTTTTTATTGACCAGTTCAACATGTTGTTTTCACAGTGTCTTCGAGTAATTCAAGGTGGCTATGTGAGTCTGATGTAGATTCTTAATCTGAAAAGTCACCTATCTATATTCTCCAGAGATGCTGCCTGAATGGCTGAGATATTTCAGCAATTTGTGGCAGTGTGTCATTGATCAAGTTTTAAGATACGTATAGAAAGGGAGTGAGAAGGAGGAACGATGCAATATACTGTAGGATTCAAGATCAGATGGATTAACTGATAAAAGAGGTGTGAGTGTAAGTTAGACAAAAATGCTGGAGAAACTCAGCGGGTGAGGCAGCATCTATGGAGCAGTGGAAAAAGGCGACGTTTTGGGTTGAGACCCTTCTTCTTGGTGTAAGTTGGTTATGAGGAGAAATAAAAGGTAGGTCTAGATGAGATGCAAATGCTATACAAATATCTGAAATCACCAGAAGAATATAAAGTGTAAGTCTGAGTAAAAGGAGTCTGAAGAAGGGTCTCGACCCGAAACGTCACCCATTCCATTTCTCCGGAGATGCTGCCTGTCCTGCTGAGTTACTCCAGCTTTTTGTGTCTATCTTTAATATAAAGTGTAAACAGGATTTTGAAAACAGAAATCAAAATTGAATACATTGTTCACAGGTTCAAGATGTTAAGATAATTGTAATTCATGAATTGTTAATATGGGTCCATTGAATAGTTTGTGTGAGGAATGAATAGTAGAGTTTGTGTATCATGTCAGCAGTGCTTTATACTTTAGCAGGTTTGCTTTAGACCTTATTCAAGATAAACCATTATTTCCACTTGAGGTGAAACTTGGGCAGTTCAGATGTCAGCTCCTGAATTAGATTTTTGGCAGGTGGTGTTTGTCCAAGCACCCATCAACTATTCTTTAAACAAGTTTGGTAGAGTTTTAAGATCCCAAATGATTGACAGGGGATGTTGTGATTTTAACCTAATTCCATGTAGATTGTGCAACTCAACAGTGAACTTCAGGCTACTGAGATCAGGTATGTTAGACAATCACAATGCTCTCAGAATAAAGAACTGCAATCCCTGCCTTCAAAGCTCTGTGCAGTGTGCCCCTGACAAATAACTGAGATTAAGAGGCGGCAAGGGCGGCACGGTGGCGCAGCGGTAGAGTTGATGCCTTACAGCGAATGCAGCGCCAGAGACCCGGGTTCGATCCTGACTACTGGTGGTGTCTTTACGGAGTTTGTATGTTCTCCCCGTGACCTGCGTGGATTTTCTCCGAGATCTTCGGTTTCCTCCCACACTCCAAAGCCATACAGGTTTGTAGGTTAATTGGCTGGTAAATGTTTAAAAAAAAATTCCCCTAGTGTGTGTAGGATAGTGTTAATATGCAGGGATCGCTGGTTGGCGTGGACTCGGTGGCCGTAGGACCTGTTTTACGCTTTATCACTAAACTAAAACTAAACTAAGAGAAAGAGCTTGCCAACAATAAGGGTGTAAGAGAGAATATTTATCAATAATCTTTTAAAGTATACATTCCTATTGTATGTAAGGTGAGTGGCCTGAAGGATAATAATTTACAAAATGCAGTGCATTTTGCCAGAACACTTTATTTACTGCTGGTACTGTGCATCACGTTAACTTGGTACAAAGAGTTACGGTAATTGCAGAATCCAATTTATGAGGGAGGCTTTACTCTCCCAATGGTCACTAATGATTCTTTATTGCATAGAAATTGGTTGTTGTATTTTATTCCATTTACAAAATGATTACATTTAAAAAACACTTAATCTCCTAGATAAAGTTTTAGGATGTCCCCAAAGATGTATGCCTTTCTTTTTTATTTCAAATGACCTAGAGAGGTTTGTGGAGACAGGTACTCTCATAATATTTAAGAAGTATGTAAACAAACTTAAAATTTTTAAGACAGAGTAGGCAATGGGCAAGCAACATGTTGAAAATTCAGCGGCGACCAGAAAGATGCTATGACTCTATGGGTGACTAGGAGACTACTCATGACCATACAGGCAACACACTGGTGACATGTCGCGTGGTGAAGCCTGTATGGTCATGAGTAGTCGACCTTGTTCTGGTCGCCGCTGGATTTTCAACATGTTGAAAATTTTCGGCGACCTGTAACGACCTATGACGGGTGCCGGCAGTCACTGAAAAAGTCGTGTAAGTGGTACAGGCCCTTAAGGGTGTATTAATGGCACATCTTACTCATGAACAATAATTGCTTTGTTCAATGATAAAGAGAGACAGCATGAGGTGGGCTCTTCAAAATTGTTAATTTATAATGCACCACAAAACTGGTTTCTCACTCTTAGTTTTTTTTTAATTTCTTGCTTTGACCCATGTCCCTTAAATGCCGCAAGTACATGAAACTTTGGAAATTGATTACTCTCACGCAAAAAAAAAAGAATAATTTAAGCTTTTAAGCCACATTAAGAAGAATGTGAGACAAGGAGAGTAGAGGCATGACACACAGTAATAGGCAATGACAAAGGGGAAAGGGGATGGGGGAATAGAAAGTGAAGCAGGAAAATGGGAGAAATAGTTGTGCATTTTTTTTGATCATCTCTCCTTTTCTTATAGTCTTTTGTCTTCTTCCCATACCTGGACTTTGTCCATTGATCTGCCAATCAAAACCCTTCTCACCTGTATCCACTTATCACTGGGGGCATGAACATTGAATTCTCCCTATTTTGCTAGCCCCTGCTGTCTCCACCCCTTCCCATCTCTCCCTCAGCCCTCGGGCTCCTCCTCCTCCTTTTTCCTTTCTTCTCCCTGCCCCCCCCCCCCCCCACCCCCTAGCAGTTTGAAGAAGGGTTTCGGCCCGAAACGTTGCCTATTTCCTTCGCTCCACAGATGCTGCTGCACGCGCTGAGTTTCTCCTGCATTTTTGTGTGCCTTCGATTTTCCAGCATCTGCAGTTCCTTCTTAAACACTTTGTCTACACCACTGCAAAATCTCCTCAAGGTATGCCTACTTTGAAGAAGTTCTCCTCCTCTCTCCGGAGACAGTTTCACAACCTCCTCTCTAACTGCCCCCCCCCCCTCTGTGATCCCCCCTTCCCTCCAACTCTATGACCACATCCTTACCCAGACTCGATACCACAGCCACATTTGCTTCCTCAGGGCATGCCTGCGCCTCCATCTCATACCTCATGGCTTCCAGCTCCAGTTCCCTACCTCCCAGTTCGGACCCCAGCCGGACTATCGGTACCGACTGGCTATCTACCGGCATACTCAACAATTCTCCAACCGGGCACTGAGATCTACTCTGAATGCGATGCGCCGGCACCAGCAGGCCCTCGCATTGATTCTCCTGAAACTTCGGGCCTCACTCACCCAGACCTGCAACGGACCTCAACTATACTTTATCCGCCGGAAGATCCACCTCTTCAATCAACGATTCCTGGCCCACCTTAACTCCACCAAGGACCTGAAATTAGCCCGCCTCCAGTACGCTCCCGCCGCCAACACTCCACGACTCGACCGCCCGCAGGCTCTGGGCCCCAACTCTGGCCTGCATCGCCTGCCTGAGTCCCGCGAAGCCATCTTGGTCACGAGGAGAGCCTCCAGTACTCACCAGGACGCCGCCTTCGCCGACCTCCACGTCGATGTGGCCGCCGACCACCACCTGCCTACTGATGACGCCCAGCCTTGCCGCTTCAACGGTAACTCGGACTTTCTCCCCCTCGCCGATTGCTCCAACTATCGCCACCATGACGCGACCGCCGAACCCCGGCGCCCCCCGGGACCGCCTAACCTCATCGCCGCACTGGGCCCATCCGACATCGTCGGCGCACTGGGCCCGCGGACTATCACAGCCGCACCCGGCCCACCTAACATCGCCGTCGCATCGTGCCCGCCCAATATCGCCGTCGCACCGGGCAAATTGAACATCGCTGCCGGACCGGACCTACTGCACATCGCCGCCGGACCGGGGCTCCCTGAACATGGCCGCTGCACCGCACCCGACTCATCTCGTCGCCTCACCGGGTTGGCCGAACCGCGCCGCCCCACCGACCATCCGCCCACCGGGACCTCCCATGCATCGCCCGCGAACCCCGGCTCTACTGCCCACGGACTCCTACTATCGGGACCGCCGACCCTCGCCACTGCACCTTCCTCCAGCAGCCCGCAGCCATCGCCTCACCTGCAAACTGGACTCTACACTGGGCCCGAAGCCTCCACGCTGCTGATTCCCACTCCTCTGGGTTTGACTACACTGGGTCCTAGTGCCGGTCTCCCCAACCCTGGTAACCTCAGTGGCAGTTCCACTGGGTCTTCCCCATCCCCCTCTTACTATGTGACCCCTGCTCTTCCCCACCCACACCACAGCCCTCTCATCCCCCCACCCCCTGACCACCCACGACCCCCCCACCACGCATCGCCTCATCCCCAGTCCACCCACCTGCCTTCCTCCGGCCCCAACCCCCATCCCTGCCGTGTGTTCACCATCCCCCCTGACCTCCCCCTCTCCGACATCGAACGGTCTATCCTCAGCAGAGGTCTTACCTTTGTCCCCCTCCGTCCCCACCTCAATGAGTTCCACACCCACCACGACTTGGAGCTCTTCTACCTTCGCCTCTGCCTCACAGCGTACTTCCACGGGAAGGAGTCCTCGCCCCCCATTGATGATCCCTTTTCCCGTCTCCAACGCACCCCCTCCTCGTGGACCCCCCCTCGTGGCCCTCCGGCTTTAGAACTTTTTATCCAAAACTGCCGTAGCGACATCAACCACCTCAATTTCTCCACTCCCCTGTCTCACTCCAATCTCTCTCCCCCCTGAACGTTCTGCCATCGACTCACTCCGCAACAACCCAGATTGTGTTATCAAACCCGCCGACAAGGGAGGTGCCGTGGTAGTCTGTCGCGCCGATCTCTACAAAGCTGAGGCCACGCGCCAACTCTCGCACACCTCCTCCTACTTACCCCTGGACCATGACCCCACTGACGAGCACCAGGCCACCATCTCTAGCACCATCACCGACTTCATCCACTCCCACGCCCTGCCCGACCGAGCCTCCAACCTCATCGTTCCCCAGCCCCGCACAGCCCGATTTTACCTTCTCCCCAAAATCCACAAACCTGACTGTCCCGGCAGACCCATTGTCTCTGCCTGTTCATGCCCCACCGATCACATTTCCACCTACCTTGACTCCATCCTATCCCCCTTTGTTAAATCCCTCCCTACCTATGTTCAAGACACCTCAGACTCTCTCCGTCGTCTCCGCGCATTCCATTCTCTAGGCCCTCACCCCCTCATCTTCACCATGGACGCCCAGTCACTCTACACTTCCATCCCCCACCAGGATGGTCTCAAAGCCCTCCGGTTCTTCCTCGACCGGAGAAGCAACCTATACCCGGTCACTGATACTCTCCTCTGCCTAGCCGAGTTGGTCCTCCCCTCAATAACTTCTCGTTTGACTCCTCCCATTTCCTCCAAATACAATGCGTAGCTATGGGCACACGCATGGGCCCCAGCTACGGCGGCCTCTTTGTCGGGTACGTCGAACAATCCTTGTTCGCTACGTACCAGGGCCCCATCCCCGACCTCTACCTCTGCTACATCGATGACTGCTTTGGTGCTATCTCCTGCACCCACACACAACTGACTGACTTCATCCACTTCACCACCAACTTCCATCCGGCACTCAAATACACCAGGACCATTTCCGACACTTCCCTACCATTCCTTGACCTCACTATCTCCATCGCAGGTGATAGACTTCTGACCGACATTCACTATAAACCCACTGACTCCCATGGCTATCTGGACTACACTTCTTCCCACCCTGCTTCCTGTAAGGACTCCATCCCATACTCCCAATTCCTCCGTCTATGCCGCATCTGCTCCCAGGATGAGGCGTTCCACACCAGGGCATCTGAAATGTCCTCATTCTTCAGGGAACGGGGGTTCCCCTCCTCCACCATAGATGAGGCTCGCACCAGGGTCTCTTCCATACCCCGCAACACTGCTCTCTTTCCCCATCCCCCCACTCGCAACAAGGGCAGAGTCCCCCTAGTCCTCACCTTTCACCCCACCAGCTGTCACATTCAACAAGTAATCCTCTGTCAGTTTCGCCACCTCCAACGTGACCCCACCACTCGCCACATCTTCCCATCTCCCCCCATGTCTGCCTTCCGCAAAGACCGCTCCCTCCGTAACTCCCTTATCAATTCTTCCCTTCCCTCCCGTACTAACCCCTCCTCGGCCACTTTCCCTGGCAACCGCAAGAGATGCTACACTTGTCCCTTTACCTCCCCCCTCGACTCCATTCAAGGACCCAAGCAGTCGTTCCAGGTGCGACAGAGGTTCACCTGCATTTCCTCCAACCTCATCTATTGCATCCGCTGCTCTAGATGTCAGCTGATCTACATCGGTGAGACCAAGCGAAGGCTTGGCGATCGTTTCACCGAACACCTCCGCTCGGTCCGCAAAAACCAACCTGACCTCCCGGTGGCTCAGCACTACAACTCCCCCTCCCATTCCATATCCGACCGCTCTGTCCTGGGTCTCCTCCATGGCCAGAGCGAGCAACACCGGAAATTGGAGGAACAGCACCTCATATTCCGCTTGGGGAGTCTGCATCCTGGGGGCATGAACATTGAATTCTCCCTATTTTGCTAGCCCCTGCTGTCTCCTCCCATTCCTATCTCTCCCTCAGCCCTCGGGCTCCACCTCCTCCTTTTTCCTTTCTTCTCCCCGCCCCCCCCCACCCCACCCCCACCCCCTATCAGTCTGAAGAAGGGTTTCGGCCTGAAACGTTGCCTATTTCCTTCGCTCCATAGATGCTGCTGCACCTGCTGAGTTTTTCCAGCATTTTTGTGTACCTTCCACTTATCACTTACCTTGATTTGTTCTGCTCCCACCTCTTTCCCAGCTTTCTCCCGTTGACTACGATCAGTCAATGAGGTTCCCAATCCAAAACATTGCTTATTCATGTTCTCCAAGGGTGCTGCCTGATTCACTGAGTTACAGCCCTCCACTCACTCTGCAACAACCCCGACTGGGTGATCAAACCTGCTGACAAGAGAACTTTCTTTCAAAAACATTGTATTGGTCACTGTATTATTGGGTTAGGGAAATGTCTATCATATACTGTGTTAATCGATATCTTTTATTGGAATGTAAAGAGACCACCGCCATATGGTTCGGCCCCTCAAGATTCGGGGACCTATAAAAGGTAGCTCCCACGAGGTGTTGTGTCGATCTTCCGGGAGAACGCTTGGGAGTGCATGATCTTTTGGAGTGTCTCTGCTTGAACAAGGCTAGGAGGGCTTGGACAAGCAGATACAAGGATCGAACTCGCTGTGGTTAGGTATAGTGGTGGGGAACTGTAATTGTGTTTTACCAAAATAAAGTTTAGATGTGCAAGTGCTTGACTCAGTATCATATTGACTGAAACTAGACTGGGGGAAGCTTAGAACGAGCTATTTACATTGGGGGCTCGTCTGGGATCTCAATGGACCCCCAAACACATGTTTGCGATTAAGGGTGTTGAGCTGTTTCGATCGCGAGTGCAGAAATAGGCGCCACTGTGCGGTTTTCGCATTGATTTTCAGCACTTCGCTAGTCGGACCAGATCGATCATTAACGGGCTTGAGAAAGGGTCCAAAGAGATCGTAGAACAGAGTCTAGGAAGCATGGGGGGGGGGGGGGCAGTGGATAGCACTCTTTTGGGTTAGGGGCCCATAAAACCAGGATGGGGTTAGAAGCCCAAAACCTGGTCGTAGTTAGAAGACTGCAGCTGCTTAACGAGAGCCAAATGCGCATCCTGTCCCAGATTTGGTATCCAATTGGTGGGGTATTGAAATACAAGTCTGGTTTACGTGCCAAGCAGTGAAGTATAAGAAGTAAAGTAGATGAGCTTGAGGCTCAGTTAGAGGTTGGAAGATATGACATTGTGGGGATTACTGAGACGTGGCTGCAGGAGGATCGGGCCTGGGAACTTAATATTCAGGGTTATACATCCTATACAAAGGACAGACAGGTGGGCAGAGGAGGGGGGGGGGGGTAGCTGTGCTGGTGAGGGATGGAATTCAGTCCCTTGCGAGGGAAGACATAGGGACTGACGAGGTGGAGTCACTGTGGATTGAGTTGAGGAATTGTAAAGGCAAGAAGACACTAATTGGTGTTATCTACAGACCCCCAAATAGTAGCCCGGATGTAGGGTGTAAGTTGCAGCAGGAGTTAAAACTGGCATGTAACAAAGGTAATGCCACTATGGTGATGGGGGATTTCAATATGCAGGTAGACAGGGAAAATCAGGTTGGTTCAGGACACCAAGAAAGAGAGTTTGTAGAATGCCTCCGAGATGGATTCTTAGAGCAGCTTGCAATGGAGCCGACCAGAGAAAAGGCAATCCTGGATTTAGTGTTGTCCAATGAACAAGATATGATAAGAGAAGTCGAGATAAAGGAACCACTTGGAGGTAGTGATCATAATATGATTAGTTTTAATCTGCAATTTGAGAAGGAGAAGGTTAAATCGGAAGTGTCAGTGATGCAGTTGAACAAAGGGGACTATGAAGGCATGAGAGGGGAGCTGGCCAAGGTAGACTGGAAAGGGATCTTAGCAGGAATGACGGTTGAACAGCAATGGCAGGAATTTCTGGGCATAATCCGGAAGAAGCAGGATCATTTCATTCCAAAAAGGAAGAAAGGCAGGAGGCAACTGTGGCTGACAAGAGAAGTTAGGGATAGAATAAAACTAAAATAAAAGATGTATAACACAGCAAAGAGTAGCCGGAAGCCAGTGGATTGGGAAACTTTCATAGGACAACAGAAGGAAACAAAATGGCCAAAAGGGGCTGAAAAGATGAAGTACGAGGGGAAGCTGGCCAGGAATATAAAGAAGGACAGTAAAAGCTTCTTTAGATATGTTAAGGGAAAAAGAGTAGCAAAGTCAAATGTGGGTCCCTTGAAGGCAGACACGGGTGAAATTATTATGGGCAACAAGGAAATGGCAGAAGAGTTGAATAGGTACTTCGGATCTGTCTTCACTAAGGAAGACACAAACAATCTCCCAGATGTACTGGAGGACAGAGGATCAAAGGGGGTAGAGGAACTGAAAGACATTTTTATTCGTCGAGAAATAGTATTGGGTAAGCTAATGGGACTGAAGGATGATAAATCCCCTGGACCTGATGGTCTGCATCCCAGGGTCCTCAGGGAGGTGGCTCTAGAAATAGTGGATGCATTGTTGATCATTTTCCAATGTTCAATAGATTCAGGATCAGTTCCTGTGGATTGGAGGATAGCTAATGTTATCCCACTTTTCAAGAAAGGAGCGAGAGAGAAAACGGGGATTACAGACCAGTTAGCCTGACTTCGGTGGTGGGAAAGATGCTGGAGTCAATTATTAAAGAGGTAGTAATGGGGCATTTGGATAGCAATAAAAGGATTAGTCCAAGTCAACATGGATTTATGAAAGGGAAATCATGCTTGACTAATCTTCTGGAATTTTTTGAGGATGTGACAAGTAAAATGGATGAAGGGGTGCCAGTGGATGTTGTGTATCTAGACTTTCAGAAAGCCTTTGATAAGGCCCCGCACGAGAGACTGGTGACTAAAATTAGAGCACATGGTATTGGGGATAGGGTATTGACATGGATAGAAAATTGGTTGGCAGCAAAGAGTAGGAGCGAACGGGTCCTTTTCAGAATGGCAGGCAGTGGCGAGTGGCGTGCTGCAAGGCTCGGTGTTGGGGCTGCTACTGTTTACCATATATATTAATGATTTGGAGGAGGGAATTAGGAGCAACACTAGCAAGTTTGCAGATGACACAAAGCTGGGTGGCAGTGTGAACTGTGAAGAGGATGTTAGGAGGTTGCAAGGTGACCTGGACATGTTGAGTGAGTGGGCAGATGCGTGGCAGATGCAGTATAATATAGATTAATGTGAGGTTATCCATTTTGGCGGCAAAAACAATGTGGGAGATTATTATCTCAATGGGGTTAGGTTAGGTAAGGGGGAGGTGCAGCGAGACCTGGGCGTCCTTGTACACCGGTCACTGAAAGTTGGCTTACAGGTACAGGAGGCAGTGAAGAAAGCTAATAGAATGTTGACCTTCATAACAAGAGGATTTCAGTATAGGAGTAAAGAGGTTCTTCTGCAGTTGTAAAGGGCTCTGGTGAGACCACATCTGGAGTATTGTGTACAGTTTTGGTCTCCTAATTTGAGGAAGGACATCCTTGTGATTGGGGCAGTGCAGCGTAGATTCACTAGATTGATCCCTGGGATGGTGGGACTGTCATATGAGGAAAGATTGAAAAGACTAGGCTTGTATTCACTGGAGTTTAGAAGGATGAGGGGGCATCTTATAGAAACATATAAAATTATAAAAGGACTGGACAAGCTAGATGCAGGAAAAATGTTCCCAATGTGGGGCGAGTCCAGAACCAGGGGCCACAGTCTTAGAATAAAGGGGAGGTCATTTAAGACTGAGGTGAGAAAAAACTTTTTCACCCAGAGAGTT
Source organism: Malacoraja senta (assembly GCA_038087875.1). NCBI lineage: Eukaryota > Metazoa > Chordata > Chondrichthyes > Rajiformes > Rajidae > Malacoraja > Malacoraja senta. The sequence goes on from CM075977.1 coordinate 189,358,383, forward strand.
GTGAATTTATGGAATTCCCTGCCACAGAGGGCAGTGGAGGCCAAGTCACTGAATGGATTTAAGAGAGAGTTAAATAGAGCTCTAGGGGCTAGTGGAGTCAAGGGATAAGGGGAGAAGGCAGGCATGGGTTATTGATAGGGGACGATCAGCCATGATCACAATGAATGGCGGTGCAAGCTCGAAGGGCCGAATGGCCTCCTCCTGCACCTATTTTCTATGTTTCTATGTTTCTATGTAACCATTTGACCTGTCGTTGCTGGGAGCGCTGATTGGAAAGGTGCCTTCCAAAAATCAGCATTGACTGCCAGCACGAAGAGGCTAGGTGCCAAGCAAGTCCTTTTGAAGAGGTAAAACCTAGGTCACGCCTGTGTGAAGATATCTGAATCCCTCCCTGGAGTGACGGACGAGGAATCTCGTAAAGGCACTGGGCTCGGTGGCTAAAGTATAGATTGGCTGGGAATACTCGAGTCCATTCGAGATTTCATTGGGCAATTAAATTTGAATTTGAGAGCCCGCATATGTGGCGTGGTACCCACCAAAACTTGTTGGTCCGAGAACGAGTTTTGATTTGCAGAATCAAATTTCCAAATACAGAATTTCACATTGACGTTCTGCCCATACGGTAGAATTCAAATCTGTGTAAATAGAACTTCGGAGTTTGTGCATGTTTGAGATTGATTTCGAATAGCGGCTGTTCAACAGTGAATAGTAACCCTCTGATCGATTGTTGATTAATACCTGATAGCCAAGAGTAACTGAGAGATGGGAACCTGGTTTACTTGGTGAAAAGTACCTGGATATGAGAGGTACACCTAATTCTGTAGAACTTAGGGAGGAAAGATAGAGGTCCCCCTATAGAAGTCCAGTCTTAGCAGGGGGAAGTAACATTTAGGAGGAAAAGTAGTCCATTTAAGTAGTACCCCTCAGCAAAGAGTACCCTAGGAAGGGGAAAATATTTGGTATCAGAGGGGGAGGTTCACTGATTGATAACAGCGCGACGCGGCATTGAGCTTGAGTGTTTGTAAACTGTGCGCTAGCGAGTTAAAATATTATTGTAAATTGTAAAAATCCAGTATCGTCTTTTTTAGCATCTTCATCGGATCCGAATTGTATAAATACTTTGCGTATGTAAAAATATTTAGAGTGTGTTAACATCTGTCTCCCCCTCCTCTCCCTCCACTCTCCATCCATCTCTTCTCCACCCCCCCCTCAACCCCCCCCAATTTGGAAATGTCATCCCATCACCCATTCCTTCTCTCCAGAGATGTTGCCTGCCCGCTGAGTTAAACAGTTCCCACTTGCAGCAGCATAACAGGCCAGTAAACACAATACTCATAGATAATATACTAAACAAAGAAAATATATATTAAAAAATCCAGTATTATTGCAAAAATCCCAAAGTCCTTGGTGCAACCAAGGCAGTTTGTAGTTCATAGTTTAGTTAGCATTTGTAGCGTTCAAGAGCCCAATGGTTGTTGGGAAGAAGCTGTTCTTGAACCTGGAGGTCATGGTTTTCAGATTCTTATACCTTCTGCTCAGCAGGAATGAAATGAGAGCATGGCCAGATAGTGTGTGTCCATGACAATGCTGGCTGCCTTTTTGAGGCAGCACCTCATATAGAACCCTTTGATTCAGTAAAGTTCAGTAAAGAGATCGGCAATCTGGCATCATGGCTTGAGAATAAAACCCAGCCTTTAACATCCGCATAATGAAAGAGTTGGTGTTGTCCTACGGAACAGGGGAGCAGGAGAGGTGAACCCAACCCTGTCTTCTTCAACAGCACTGGTAGAGATGGCTTCTGGACGTGACTGGCAAACCTCAGATTAGGCTGCCATGAAGTGTCATAAAATGTTCTCACGCTGTTCCTCAATACTGGTTTGTCTTAAGGTTGTGAGCTCAGTCCCAAATACACAAAATCAATATATAAACTTCAAGCAATTTTTTCTTTTCAACCCACTCTGTCACCTTATCAATAACTTGCTTAACTTTGTTAAGCAGAATTTGTCTTTAAAAAGTCTATGTTGGTGTTCCTTAACTGATCCATACTTATCCAAGTAACTGATATTTCTGTCCCTGATTATTGTTTCTAAAAAGAGTTCCCACGGTAGACTCACGAGTCACAAAGGTAAACGCACGGGCCACTACGTTCTTACAACAGGTTTAAATGTTTCAAATTTTAACCTCAAGAGTACATTTTATTCATGGAAAAGTTTAAACATATTTGAACTTTTTCAAGAGTTAACAAGTTTCACGGGTACCTGCCGTTAACGCCAAGAGTCGCTAAGTTGCGTCCACGAGTTCTGACGATCCCGCTACGTTAATTGTACGTGATTACCATGAGTTAAATTTGTTTTAAACTCGGGGTACCTCGTGGGTCAGCTCGCACAGTGAGACAGGGGTTTTTATCAAGATGATGGCTATTTTAAGTCAAATACCCGATTGTAGAAAATCACCAGGTTCTTTTATGTATCACTTAAGAACTACAATGCGTGTTTGTCACGCAGATTCCCGAGATTTATGGGCGGTGATCCAGCAAATAATTACCCCAAGTAAGCACACCAGATTACTAACGAATTTAGGGCTTCTGTTGCATGAACACTTGCAAATATAATAGCAGACAATGGTGCAAGGGAAGAGGTTGTTTTAACAGCCCTTGCAAACACCATTCAAAAACCAACCGATTTAGCCAGAATACTAGATGTATGACCAAAAAGGGGAGAAGGAGCAGATGAATTTTTAGAGCGATTCTCTGAATTATATATGGACCAATCGGGTGACTTAAATTACAGAAATGGAGTAAATTCCCCTCAATATTGTGCCATCTTATTGAATTGCCTTCCCACCAACGTAGCAGAATCCATTAAGACCAATAACATGGACTGGACTGAAAATAGTGCCAGTCAAATGGCTAAGGCTGTAAGATATCACAGGAGGGACATAAAGAAGCAGGAGAGCCCACCTGCAGTAAAACAAAAAACTGAATATGTGATCAGAAAAGAAGTACCAAAATTCGACCCTGAACCATGGATCCCCAGAGTACCAGCGAACCATGGACTGGGAGAAGTTAGAATCCCGGAATATCCAGACCGATATTATAGAGAAGCATCTGCTCTAGAGCCAGTCCTCCAAAGACCAGGGTCGAGAACATACCGGCCATCACGAATGGGCCAGTGTTATAGTTGCGGAGGGGTAGGTCACTGGAGTAGGGGGTTCCCAAATAAAGAAAGGAACGAAAGTGGGGGGTCACAGAAAAAAATTCCAAGATCAAAGAGAATGGAGGGATCAACAGGATCCTAGAGAGCACAGAGAGAACTGGCAGGAAAATCAAGAGCCAAGGGGACAAATCTCCCGGCCAACGCTAAAGACCTAGGAACGATGGTAAGAAAGGCAATTACCTTGGCAGACCCGAATAATTATCAAAAGCAAAATTTGTCTAATCAATATGTTGTTGAATTTTTCAGGCCACAAGGAAAGTTGTTATCCGCTTACGTCATCATCTGGGGAGTGAGGTATACGAATTTGTGGACCCTCAAGTGTGGGCGGAGGACACAGCTCAGGTAGGATGCGTGAACATCAATCCCATCCGTGTAGTTCTCCAGAAAGGGGTAACACTTCCTTCAATCCAACAATATCCATTAAAACTAAAGGCCATCAGCACCATTGACAAATTAATTCGGGGTTTGCTAGAACAAGGAATATTGGTGAAGTGCCAATCAATTTGTAACACCCTTATTCTTGCTGTTCCAAAACCGGGAAAGGAGGGCCAATATAGACTCGTGCAAGACCTAAGGAAAATCAATTCTGTTGTGGAACCACTTCATGCCGTAGTGCCAAACCCTGCCCATATCCTAGCCCAAATACCGGCTGAAGCAAAAATCTTTTCAATAGTCGACTTGCAACATGCATTCCTTTTTCTTCCTCTTCATGAAGACAGCCAATATTTGTTTGCCTTCACATATAAGGGCCAACAATACACCTGGACCAGATTGCCGCAAGGATTTATCAATTTGCCTACTTTATTTTCCAGGTGTCTGCAGGATCAACTGAGTACCTTAAAGTTCAAAACAAATTCAACATTAGTGCAGTATGTTGATGATCTATTAGTGGCCAGCAAATATGAATCAAGTAATCGGAAAGATACTGCACAAGTACTAAACCATTTAGCTGATCTAGGATATGTGGTCACCACCAAAAGTACTGGTAGCTCAGGAGAAAGTAAAATTTCTAGGAATGATAATTTCGGCCACTGAAAGAAGTCTTGAGAAGAGCAGACTCGGACCTATCTGCGAATTTCCAATCCCAAAAGAAGCCAAACAAATGAGGCAATGGCTGGGCATGGTTAATTATTGCAGACCCTGGTTTCCTAATATAGTTCTTGAAACCAAGGAGCTAACACCCTATACCAGCAAGGAGGGCAAATTTAAATTAACAAAGAAAGCACAGGAGGCCTTTGAAAACTTAAAAAAGATCATTGACGCAAGCCCCGGCATTGGGAAGACCATTATACGATTGTCCTTTCCAGCTCTATTGTACAATTCTATCTGACTGTGCCACTTCGGTACTAACTCAAAAGCATGGGGATAGACATAGACCAGTTACATATTACTCCTCTAAATTAGATCCAGTAGCTAGGGGGACATCATCTTTGCACTCAAATCTTAACAATAGTTTACAATCAGCTGCGCATTTGACACTCCAGCAGGAAATTGTAGTGAACAGTTCACATTTGGTATCGGCATTGTTGGGGCAGCTTCAAACCCAGCACTTAACAATGGCCCGCCAAAATAAGTAGATCTATCTGTTGAACAATCCGAAATTACAGTTCAAACATTGTACATTGATTAACCCAGCCTCTTTTCTTATTTCACCCCCCAGAAGAGCAATCAGAAGCAGAACATGACTGTCTATTTGTTATAGAGGAAGAAACATCAGTAAGAGAGGACTAGAGGTATGCACCCATGGAGGACTCTGTCACATTATATGTGGATAGGAGTGCATCCATTGGACCGTGGGGTGAGATTGTCTGGGTATGCAATTGTTGATCAAAAGACGGAGATTGTAGAAGCAGCTGCATTTGAGTCACCCTATTCAGCACAGCAAGCTGAATTATTTGCTTTAATTGGGGGAAATCTAAAAGTAAGTATTTACACTGATTCTCGATATGCATTTGGGGTGGTGCATGATTTTGGAAAATTATGGAACAATAAGGGATTCCAAACTTCTGCAGGAACCCAAATATCAAACAAACAATTGGTGTCAGATTTATTGACGGCCTTAATGCTACCCAGATGAATCTCTGTAATGAAGTATAGCGGTCATACTAAAGGACAGACCCCAGTAGACATTGGAAATCATAATGCCGACTTAGTAGCTAAGAAAGTATCATGGGAACGTAAGGTGGTGGTACCTAAAATGATGAGGCAGACTAAAAGTGTAACTAACAGGCCCCCCTTGGAGAAATTGATGCCAACCATCCAAGAAATCGTTTGAATACAGGAAGAGGCTACTGAAGGAGATAAGGAAAGGTGGAGACAACTGGGATGTGTACTGGATTGTATGACTGGGCTGTGGACCACTCCAGCAGGGCAAACTTGCATGACAGACTCATTAGCAGTATGGGTTATAGAGTACATGCACTATGCAACCCATTGTGGTGCAAGGGCAGTAGGGGACACTCTATTGGCTACTTGGTGGCATCCAAAATTACAATCTATTGCACAGATGGTAAGCAGTAATTGTCTGGTCTCCCAGAAATACAATCCAGGGAAAGGAATAGGATGTGAAGGAGGGAAAACACCATTGCCTATGGGTCCTTTTGAGACATTGCAAATGGACTATATTGAAATAGAAAGATACCAAGGATATAAATACATTCTTGTCATAGTCAATATATTCAGCCAGTGGATTAAAGCATACCCAAACCTTGACAATAAAGTGGCTACTGTTGTCAAGGTGCTAATGAGAGAAATTGTCCCTAGATTCAGTATTCCCATTCGACTTAGCTCAGATAACAGTCCACACTTTATAGGACTAATCAATAAAGAATGTTGTGACAGCTGGGGATCCAGCAGAAATTAGACTGTGCTTATCGACCACGGCCTGCTGGACTTGTAGAAAGGGCAAACCAGACCCGTAAAACTAAATTAGCCAAATTAAAGGCAGAGACTGGACTTGGATGGATTAAATTACTCCCAATAGCCCTATTTCAGATGAGAGTCATGCCTGCAGGAAATCTAGATTAAGCACAGCTGAAATTATCTACGGTAGGCCTTTAAAAAACCCTTGGAACCAGAATGTGATGAAAATAGTTAATTTCCACCATATGACTGCAGAGATGACCAACTACATCTTAGCCTTGACCAGAGCCTTAAGGGATTTACATTGCAGAGTGAGAGCAGCCTATGGTGATATGCCTTCATTAGCAACTTCCATTCAAGTAAATCCTGGAGATTATGTCTTAGTGAAGAATTGGGTGAGGAAAGGATCAGAAGTTCATTGTGAAGGACCTTACCAAGTTCTTCCAATGACTCCAACAGCAGTAAACGTAGAGGGAAGAAATGCCTGGGTGCATCTTCATCATTAGTATTAGTGAAGGTATGGGTAATTAACTTGTTTTCTCCCAGGATTTCTTAGAAATTATCCACTCTATTACGAATCAAGGACCAATGAACTATCAAGATTGATGGATGGGATTCGCTCCCTCGAAAACCCGGGAGGTGAAGACACATCAGAAAGAAATCATGGAGCTACGCCCACGAAAACTCGGGAAGCTCAATGAAATTCTGAGAAGCTACATCCTCATCTACTTGTTAAAGTATAGCAGTCCTCATTGTATTCTAGGGTTATCATTTATGATGAGGGTTATCATGAATGATAAAATGGGGGAATGTTAATAATGGCCAAATTAAAGACACCACAAAATGGAGGATCCCTGCACTTGTCAGCATTGCTTAACCCTTGTCAGCTGAAAGTTACAGGCTTTGGATTGTGCCAGTCAGTCTAGGCTCAGACTGGTATGCAGGATGGTGAGGGGTCCAGGTGTTCTCCTTGTTTCTCCTAAATTGATAAAATGTATAGCAGTGTTGCAAACAAATCCTAAATGCATAATTTCGATTGGATCGCTGCAAGGCCATTGTAAATATTATAAATAATGTTGCAAGATGGTCATCCTGTTAATTGATGATTGGTTGAACTGTTGAGCCTTGGAGAAACTGTTTGAATCTCAGGGCACATGTTTCAATGTTTATTCTTGTTTGCTTCTAGAGCTTTCTTTCAAATACATTGTATTAGTCACTGTATTATTGGGTTAGGGAAATGTCTATCATATACTGTGTTAATCGATATCTGTTATTGGACTGTAAAGAGACCATGGTTCGGCCCCTCAAGGTTCGGGGACTTATAAAAGGTAGCTCCCAGGAGGTCCTGTGTCGAGCTTCTGGGTGAATGCGTGTGACTGCGTGACCTTTTGGAGTGTCTCTGTTTGCACGAGGCTAGGAGGGCTCGGACAAGCAGATACAAGGATCGAACCCTCGGTGGTTAGGTATAGTAGTGGGGAACTGTTATTGTGTTTTTCCAAAATAAAGTTTAGATGCGCAAGTGCTTGACAGTATCTTATTAACTGAAACTAGACTGAGGGAAGCTTAGAACAAGCTATTTACATTGGCAGACCCATTGTTTCTGCTTGTTCTTGTCCCACCGAACTTATTTCCACATACCTCGACTCCATCCTGTCCTCCCTGGTCAAATCCCTCCCTACCTATGTCCAAGACACCTCACACGCTCTTTGTCTCCTCCATGACATCCGTTTTCCAGGCCCCCACTCCCACATCTTCACCATGGATGTCCATTCACTCTACACCTCCATCCCCCACCAGGAAGGTCTTAAAGCTCTCCGTTTCTTCCTCGACCGCAGAACCAACCAATCCACGTCTACCAATACTCTCCTCCGCCTAGCGGAGCTGGTCCTTACCCACAACAACTTTTCCTTTGAGTCCTCCCATTTCCTCCAAATCCAAGGCGTAGCTATGGGCACGCCCCAGCTATGCCTGCCTTTTTGTTGGGTACGTCAGACAATTCTTGTTCGAGACGTACCGTGGCCCTATCCCTGAACTCTACCTCCGCAACATTGATGACTGCATTGGTGCTACCCATGCAGAACTCAATGACTTCATCCATTTCACCATTAACTTCCATCCGGCACTCAAATACACCTGAACCATTTCCGACATCTCCCTACCCTTTCTGGACCTCACTATCTCCACCGCCGGTAACAGACTACTACTAATAATAATAATGGATGGGATTTAAATAGCGCCTTTCTAATACTCAAGGCGCTTTACATCACATTATTCATTCACTCCTCAGTCACAGTCGGTGGTGGTGAGCTACTTCTGTAGCCACAGCTGCCCTGGGGCAGACTGACGGAAGCGTGGCTGCTAATCTGCGCCTACGGCCCCTCCGACCACCACCAATCACTCACAAACATTCACACACATTCACACACATTCACACGCAGGCAAAGGTGGGTGAAGTGTCTTGCCCAAGGACACAACGACAGTATGCACTCCAAGCGGGATTCGAACCGGCTACCTTCCGGTTACCAGCCGAACACTTAGCCCATTGCGCCATCTACTACAAACCCACTGACTCCCATGGCTATCTGGACTACACTTCTTCCTACCTTGCTTCCTGTATGGACTCTATCCCCTACTCCCAATTCCTCTGTCTACGCCGCATCTGCACCCAGGATAAGGTGTTCCAAACCAGGGCATCGGAGATGTCCTCATTCTTTAGGGAACGTGGGTTCCCCTCTTCGACGATAGATGAAGCTCTCACTAGGGTCTCCTCTATATCCCGTAGCTCTGCTCTCACTCCCCATCCACCGCCCCCACTCGTAACAAGGACAGAGTCCCCCTTGTCCTCACCTTGCACCCGACCAGCCATCAGATACAACAGAGAATCCTCTGACATTTTTCCACCTCCAACAGCATCCCACCACTTTCCCATCTCCTCCCCTTTCGGCTTTCCGCAGAAACCACTCCCTCCGTAACTGCCTGGTCAATCCGTCCCTTCCCACTAAAGACCACCCCCTCCCCTGGTACTTTCCCTTGCAACTGCAGGAAATGCTACACTTGTCGCTTTACCTCCCCTCTCGACACCATCCAAGGACCGAAGCAGTCTTTCCCGGTGAGGCAGAGGTTCACCTGCACCTCCTCCAACCTCATCTATTGCAATCGCTGTTCTAGGTGTCAACTGCTCTATATCGGTGAGACCAAGCGCAGGCTTGGCGATCTCTTCGCCCAACACTTCCGCTCAGTTCGCATTAACCAACCTGATCTCCCAGTGGCTCAGCACTTCAACTCCCCCTCCCATTCCGAATCCGACCTTTCTGTCCTGGGCCTCTTCCATGGCCAGAGTGAGTCCCACCGCAAATTGGAGGAGCAGTAAACTACCCAAGCATATTTTGCTTGGGTAGTTTACACCCCAGCAGTATGAACATTGACTTCTCCAATTTCAGGTAGTCCTTGCTTTCTCCCTCCTTCCCCTCCCCTTCCCAGCTCTCCCACAGCCGACTGTCTCCGCCTCTTCCTTTCTTCTTCCTGCCCCCCACCCCCACATCAGTCTGAAGAAGAGTCTCGACCCGAAACGTCACCTGTCCCTTCACTCCATAGATGCTGCCTCACCCGCTGAGTTTCTCCAGCATTTTTGTCTATCACTGAGTTACTCCAGCACTTGGTGTCTTTTTTGTAAACCAACATTTATTTATTTATTTATTTATTTATTTATTCCGAACAAGTAAAGACATTAAAGACATTAATATTAACAAAATCGAAATTATCAAACAATTGGACATTACAATCAATATTTACAAAGCAATGAGAAGAACAAAATCAAAGTTCCAATGTCCAACTCTGTGTCTGTACAAGCTCGAAAAGGAGTGAGAAGAAGAATAACTTATTAAATCTCACCCCTTTTCCCCAACACTTCTATCATATTTAAAAATCAATTCATTACTAATAATAATACTACCCTAGGCAATTTCCCATAATACCTACAGACATATATATACATACAACTATTATGTACATACAAACTTCATATCTGAAGTACCCAAACATAAGTAAACAATAGTAAAGCAAGATAAACATCAACCCCCACTTGTCAACCATCCCCTCCATCCTGTACCCCTTGAGAATTATTTTTTTATATATCATTTTAAAATGATTCATGTCAACATTTCTCTGGTATATTGGATGTATGTTTACCTTTAAGAATAACTGGGAAGGACTTCTGAGTTAGTTGAGTTAGGTTTTGAGTGTTGCTCACCTTCAGTAAAGGGTATTAGGTCAGATGATCCATCAATGTTATTTGCCGTACTGTAAAGTACTATAGAAGGACCAATTAATTCCCAAAATGCAAGTTACATCAAAGCCAATGGGTGATGGAAAACATCTGTGGAACACCATGATCCAGTAAAATCCAGGTTAGTACATCTTCGCATTAAAAATAAGCAAATCTTAGTATTACAATAATTGTTAATGAAGTAACATATTAGAAATAATTTTCAAAAGCTGCTATCTTGTCTTGCATTGTTAATACCTAAATGGCAGATGTTAAAATATTGTAGATTTATCAGACATATTTAGATGAATCCATTATTTATTATTGTGTCTGCTGGGCAATTGTCCCTCACTACTTCACATCACAAAGCATCTTCATTAAGAATATTTCTTAGAAATAAAATCTACAGAATCAACAATCTAAATTCTTCACATGTATATTTCAGTTCATCAGTTGGATAATGATGAGTGGAAAATCAGATCATTTTATGCCCATGCTCCATGAAACAGATGGCAAATTAATATCTGGGCCTGAACACCACTATCTTACAAACACCATTATCTTAGAACTTAGGGCATATAACTTAGCCTCATAATGATTAGACAAGTCAGCCAGATATTCCACAAATTATCTTTTGCTTTATGGGCAACTGGGATAATTATATGATTAGGGAATTCAGATTTTAGTAAAAACTAGACCAAGTGGGTCCTGTTGGGTCCCAGCATCACACGGGAGGGATGGTCCCCCAATGAAATATTCCACCTCTCCACCTCTCAGTGGGGGGGGGGCTTTCTGGAGTGCTAGTAAGTGTGTTGTGTGCTGAAGGGACAGGTTTCCAGAGGGCTAGTATGGACATTGTGGGCCGAATGGATTCTTTGGCTGGCGGCTCAGTCACTCAAGCCTGTTGTGCTGCCAGCTCACTTACTCATGGCTGGTGGGCTGGCAGTTGACTCATGGCTAATCCTTGAAATTCCATTTCAAGCAGGGTGCAAGGGCACCATATTCAAGTGCAGTTTCATACCATTTCAAGCAGGGTGCATGGCCACTAAAGACAATGAGTCATGACCTCTCCCTACCCCATCTTGCAGAGACTGAGCCACGCCCACACTTCCGGGTTTTATAGTCCCTCCCCCAACCCACCAGAAGGGGCGTGACCTTCATGGCGTGATTGACAGGAGAGAGAATCTCATCATTTCTTAAACACTAATAACTCTTTCATTTTTCATCGATGGAAAAAATCCTCGGCACCTGATGAGCGGAGGGGGAATCAGAGTAAGATGGCCAAAAATCACAGCCGTAAGTGGTAGAGTTTTTTCTAAAATCAATATAAAGTGCAAACAGGAAGTGGTCAAGATTAGACTTCTAGAAACATAGAAAATAGGTGCAGGAGGCCATTCGGCCCCTCGAGCCAGAACCGCTATTCATTGTGATCATGGCTGATCGTCCGCTATCAATAACCCGTGCCTGCCTTCTCCCCATAATCCCTTGACTCCACTAGCCCCTAGAGCTCTATCTAACTCTCTCTTAAATCCATCCAGTGATTTGGCTTCCACTGCCCTCTGTGGCAGGGAATTCCATAAATTCACAACTCTCTGGGTGATTTTTTTTTTTCTCACCTCAGTCTTAAATAACCTCCCCTTTATTCTAAGGCTGTCATTAGAATAATCTATTTAGAGTTTTGGTCTCCTAATTTGGGGAAGGACATCCTTGTGATTGAGGCAGTGCTCCGTAGGTTCATGAGATTGATCCCTGGGATGGCGGTTCTCGACTCGCCCAACATTGGGAACATTTTTCCTGCATCTAGCTTGTCCAGTCCTTTTATAATTGTATATGTTTCTATAAGATGCCCTCTCATCCTTCTAAACTCCAGTGAATACAAGCCTAGTTTTTTCAATCTTTCCTTATATGACAGGACCGCCATCCCAGGGATCAATCTCGTGAACCTACGCTGCACTGCCTCAATCACAAGGATGTCCTTCCTCAAATTAGGAGACCAAAACTGTACACAATACTCCAGATGTGGTCTCACCATAGCCCTATAAAACTGCAGAAGAACCTCTTTACTCCAATACTGAAATCCTCTTGTTATGAAGGCAAACATTCCATTAGCTTTTTTCACTGCCTGCTGTACGTGCACCATTATAGCATGATATAATGATATAGAAGGCAGCTCTAATTAGGCAAGGCAGCTCCAATTAGGCAAGACAGTTCCAATTAGGCAAGACAGTTCCAATTTTGCAAGGCAGCTCTAATTAGGCAAGGCAGCTCCAATTAGGCAACACAGTTCCAATCAGGCAAGGCAGCTCTAATTAGGCAAGGCATCTGTAATTAGGTAAGGCAGCTCTAATTTGGCAAGGCAGCTCGCTTTAGCACTTTCAAAACCAAAGGCATGGCAACTCGCTTTAGCACTTTCAAAACCAAAGGCAAGGCAGCTCGCTTTAGCACTTTCAAAACCAAAGGCAAGGCAGCTCACTTTAGCAGTTTCAAAACCAAAGGCAAGGCAGCTTGCTTTAGCACTTTCAAAACCAAAGGGAAGGCAGCTTGCTTTAGCACTTTCAAAACCAAAGGCAAGGCAGCTCGCTTTAGCACTTTCAAAACCAAAGGCAACACAGCTTGCTTTAGCATTTTCAAAACCAAAGGCAACACAGCTTTAGCACTTTCAAACCAAAACACACTTTTGCATTTTCAAACTTTTAAAACTGAATAAGGGGGGTGGGGTGTCAAATGGGATGGTCGACGATGGAGTTAAAGGGAAAGAGAGTAAAGGGATTGTTAATGACCCCAGAATTAACGGGAAAGGTAGCTCACAAAGGGATAGGAGAGTACGGCCAAGTGCAATAGGGATCGATGTGAAAGGTGAGATGCGTAAGGAATTAAAAGTATTGTGTATGAATGCGTGAAGTATAAGAAGTAAAGTAGATGAGCTTGAGGCTCAGTTAGAGGTAGGTAGATATGACATTGTGGGGATTACTGAGACGTGGTTGCTGGAGGATCTTAATATTCAGGGTTATACATCCTATAGAAAGGACAGGCAGGTGGGCAGAGGAGGGGGGTAGCTCTGCTGGTGAGGGATGGAATTCAGTCACTTGCGAGGGAAGACATAGGGATTGACGAGGTAGAGTCACTGTGGATTGAATTGAGGAATTGTAAAGGCAAGAAGACACTAATTGGTGTTATCTACAGACCCCAAATAGTAGCCTGGATGTAGGGTGTAAGTTGCAGCAGGAGTTTAAACTGGCATGTAAAAAAGGTAATGCCACGGTGGTGATGGGGGATTTCAATATGCAGATAGACTGGGAAATTCAGATTGGTTCAGGACCCCAAGAAAGAGAGTTTGTAGAATGCCTCTGAGATGGATTCTTAGAGCAGCTTGTATAGGAGCTGACCAGAGAAAAGGCAATCCTGGATTTAGTGTTGTCCAATGAACCAGATATGATAAGAGAAATCAAGGTAAAGGAACCACTTGGAGGTAGTGATCTTAATATGATTAGTTTAAATCTGCAATTTGAGAAGGAGAATATTAAATCGGAAGTGTCAGTGATGCAGTTGAACAAAGGGGACTATGAAGGCATGAGAGGGGAGCTGGCCAAGGTAGACTGGAAAGGGATCCTAGCAGGAATGACGGTGGAACAACAATGGCAGGCATTTCTGGGCATAATCCGGAAGACGCAGGATCATTTCATTCCAAAAGGAAGAAAGATTTTAAGGGGAGTAGGAGGCAACCGTGGCTGACAAGAGAAGTTAGGGATAGAATAAAACTAAAAAAAAAGATGTACAACAGTGCAAAGAGTAGCCGGAAGCAAGAGGATTGGGAAACTTTCATAGGACAACAGAAGGAAACAATACGGGCAATACCGGGCTGAAAAGATGAAGTAAGAAGGGAAGCTGGCCAGGAATATAAAGAAAGACAGTAAAAGCTTCTTTAGATATGTTAAGGGAAAAAGAGTAGCAAAATCAAATGTGGGTCCCTTGAAGGCAGTCACGGGTGAAATTAATATGGGCAAGAAGGAAATGGCAGAAGAGTTGAATAGATACTTTGGATCTGTCTTCACTAAGGAAGACAAACAATCTCCCAGATAACCATATAACCATATAACAATTACAGCATGGAAACAGGCCATCTCGGCCCTTCTAGTCCGTGCCAAAAACTTATTCTCCCCTAGTCCCATCTACCTGCACTCAGACCATAACCCTCCATTCCTTTCCGTCCATATACTTATCCAATTTATTTTTAAATGATAAAATCGAACCTGCACCCACCACTTCCACTGGAAGCTCATTCCACACAGCTACCACTCTGTGAGTAAAGAAGTTCCCCCTCATGTTACCCCTAAACTTCTGTCCCTTAATTCTCAAATCATGTCCTCTTGCTTGAATCTTCCCTACTACTCTCAATGGAAAAAGCTTATCCACGTCAACTCTGTCTATCCCTCTCATCATTTTAAAGACCTCTATCAAGTCCCCCCTTAACATGGAAACATAGAAAATAGGTGCAAGAGGAGGCCATTCGGCCCTTCGAGCCAGCACCGCCATTCAACGTGATCATGGCTGATCATCCAACTCAGTATCCGAGTGAGCCGAGTGTATGTGACCGCCACCGGAAATGCCCGAGTGCGTGAGCGGAAACACCCGAGTGCGTGAGTGGAAACACCCGGTTGATCGAGGCGCCGCCGCGCCAAGATGGCGGACGCGGACTCGGCGCTCTGGGCGTCGCTGTCGGACATGGACGGGGTGGTCAAATGCATCATCCTCGGTGGCCATGAACCCCGCGGGCGGCAGCGCTTCACCCCCGGCACCAAGGTAGCGGGGCAGGGATGCTGGGGGTCAGAGAGAGAGAAAGAGGGAGAGAGAGAGATGTACTGGAGGACAAAGGATCTAAGGGGGTAGAGGAACTGAAAGACATTTTTATTCGTCGAGAAATAGTATTCGGTAGGCTAATGGGACTGAAGGATGATAAATCCCCTGGACCTAATGGTCTGCATCCCAGGGTCCTCAGGGAGGTGGCTCTAGAAATAGTGGATGCATTGGTGATCATTTTCCGATTGTTCAATAGATTCAGGATCAGTTCCTGTGGATTGGAGGATAGCTAATGTTATCCCACTTTTCAAGAAAGGAGCGAGAGAGAAAACAAGGAATTACAGACCAGTTAGCCTGACTTCGGTGGTGGGAAAGATGCTGGAGTAGATTATTAAAGAGGTAATAATGGGGCATTTGGATAGCAGTAAAAGGATTAGTCCAAGTGAACATGGATTTATGAAAGGGAAATCATGATTGACTAATCTTCTGGAATTTTTTGAGGATGTGACAAGTAAAATGGATGAAGGGGTGCCAGTGGATGTAGTGTATCTAGACTTTCAGAAAGACTTGATAAGGTCCCGCACAGGAGACTGGTGACTAAAATTAGAGCACATGGTATTGGGGGTAGGGTGTTGGCATGGATAGAAAATTGGTTGGCAGACCGGAAGCAAAGAGAAGGAATGAACGGGTCCTTTTCAGAATGGCAGTCAGTGGCGAGTGGAGTGCGGAAGGTTCGGTGTTGGGGCCGCAACTGTTTACCATATATATTAATGATTTGGAAGAGGGAATTAGGAGCAACAATAGCAAGTTTGCGGATGACACAAAGCTGGGTGGCAGTGTGAACTGTGAAGAGGTTGTTAGGGGGTTGCAAGGTGACCTGGACAGGTTGAGCGAGTGGGCAGATGCGTGGCAGATGCAGTATAATATAGATAAACGTGAGGTTATCCACTTTGGCGGCAAAAACAAGGGGGGGGGGGATTATTATCTCAATGTGGTTAGGTTTGGTAAGGGGGAGGTGCAGCGAGACCTGGGCGTCCTTGTACACCGGTCACTGAAAGTGGCTTACAGGTACAGCAGGCAGTGAAGAAAGCTAATGGAATGTTGGCCTTCATAACAAGAGGATTTCAGTATAGGAGTAAAGAGGTTCTTCTGCAGTTGTATAGGGCTCTGGTGAGACCACATCTGGAGTATTGTGTACAGTTTTGGTCTACTAATTTGTGGAAGGACATCCTTGTGATTGAGGCAGTGCAGCGTAGGTTCACGAGATTGATCCCTGGGATGGTGGGACTGTCATATGAGGAAAGATTGAAAAGACTAGGCTTGTATTCACTGGAGTTTAGAAGAATGAGGGGGGATCTTATAGAAACATATAACATTCTAAAAGGACTGGACAAGCTAGATGCAGGAAAAATGTTCCCAATTTTGTGCAAGTCCAGAACCAGGGGCCACAGTCTTAGAATAAAGGGGAGGTCATTTAAGACTGAGGTGAGAAAAAACTTTTTCATCCAGAGAGTTATGAATTTATGGAATTCCCTGTCACAGAGGGCAGTGGAGGCCAAGTCACTGGATGGATTTAAGAGAGAGTTAGATAGAGCTCTGGGGTCTAGTGGAGTCAAAGGATATGGGGGAGAAGGCAGGCACGGGTTATTGATAGGGGACGATCAGCCATGATCACAATGAATGGCGGTGCTGGCTCAAAGGGCCGAATGGCCTCCTCCTGCACCTATTTTCCATGTTACTGTTTCTACATTTTAAACCACTAAGGCCACTGACAGGTCAGTAAAACCATTCACAGTTTAGTAGAC
Source organism: Malacoraja senta (assembly GCA_038087875.1). Classification (NCBI taxonomy): domain Eukaryota; kingdom Metazoa; phylum Chordata; class Chondrichthyes; order Rajiformes; family Rajidae; genus Malacoraja; species Malacoraja senta. The sequence goes on from CM075977.1 coordinate 189,375,326, forward strand.
ATGTGTTCAATGTTATTCACAGCTCAGACTGAGAATTGCGACCTCTCGCTTCCCCATCTTGCAGAGAACTGAGGCACCTCCACACTTCCGGGTTTTATAGTCCGGAAGTGGCGTGGCCTTCAGGAGAGAGAATCTCAACATTTTTAAACACTAATAACTCTTTTATTTTTCATCGATGGGAAAATCCTCGGCACCTGATGAGCGGAGGGGGATTCTGAGTAAGATGGCCAAAAATCACAGCCATACGTGGTAGCGTTTTTTTCTAAAATCAACATAAAGCACAAACAGGAAGTAGTGAAGATTATACTTTTTAATTATATAGAAGCAAGGCAGCTCTAATTGGGCAAGGGAGCTCAAATTAGGCAAGGCAGCTCTAATTAGACAAGGCAGCTCTAATTAGGCTAGGCAGCTCTAATTGGACAGGGCAGCTCGCTTTAGCACTTTCAAAACCAAAGGCAAGTCAGCTTGCTTTAGCACTTTCAAAACCAAAGGCAAGGCAACTTGCTTTAGCACTTTCAAATCCAAAGGCAAGGCAGCTTGCTTTAGCACTTTCAAAACCAAAGGCAAGGCAGCTTGCTTTAGCACTTTCAAAATCAAAGGCAAGGCAGCTTGCTTTAGCACTTTCAAACCCAAAGGCAAGGCAACTTGCTTTAGCACTTTCAAAATCAAAGGCAAGGCAGCTTGCTTTAGCACTTTCAAAACCAAAGGCTGTGTTCAATGTTATTCACAGTTCAGACTGAGAATTGAGACCTCTCGCTTCCCCATCTTGCAGAGAACTGAGGCACCTCCACACCTCCGGGTTTTATAGTCCCTCCAGAAGGGGCGTGGCCTTCAGGAGAGAGAATCTCAACCTGTTTTAAACACAAATTACTCTTTTATTTTTCATCGATGGGAAAAATCCTCGTGTCCTGCGCAGCGGATGGGGATTCTGAGTAAGATGGCCAAAAATGACAGCCATAAGTGGCAGCGTTTTTTTCTAAAATCAATACACAGAACAACAGGAAGTGGTCAAGATTAGAGTTTTAGTAATATAGATGTAATAATTCACTCCATGGACACTAGTTTCATGGACACTAGTTAGTCCATTGCATGAGGATCATCAGCATCTAACATGAATATGATAGATGTTTCTGCCCAAGGTCCTGGTGAACAATCATCCTCCACGATACAATACAATAGAACTTTATTTATCCCATTAGAGAAATTGATCTGTTAACAGTCATAAAACACAAAATACATGTTGAGTGAAAGGATTGGGATGTGCAAAGATTGGGGCAGGGAGTCAGTCTACCCCACGATAGTAGGGGGAGGAGTTGTACAGTTTGATAGCCACAGGAAAGAAAGATTACCTGTGGCCGTTCTGTACTGCATCTTGGTGTAACTGTCTGTTGCTGAAGGTACTCCTCAGGTAGACCAGTGTGTAAAGGAGGGGGTGAGCTGTATTGTCCAGGATGAGAAGCAGTTTGAGGGGCATCCTCCCCTGCAAGACTACCTCCCATGAATTCAATGCCGCCCCCAGGACAGAGCCAGCCTTCCTATTGAGTTTGTTAATCCTATTGGTGCCCGTGAACTTTGCCCTGCTGCTCCAGCACAGGACAGTGAAGAAGATGGTACCGATTGGTAGAACATCTTACTGCAGATGATTGCATCAATGTGCTGGGTTCAGGACAGTTCTTCGGAGATATGCACGGCCAGGAATTTGAAGTTTTTGAATCTCTCCACCACCGTTCTGCCGAGGAAGACAGGTCTGCTGATCCTTGGCCTTTCTCTTCTAAAGTTAACAATCAGTTCCTTGGTTTACTGATGCTGAGGGCAAGGTTGTTGTTCTTTAACCATTCATTCATATGACCGATCTCTGACTCATCATACGATATGATACGATATGATATGATAGAACTTTATTTATCCCTGGAGGAAAATTGATCTGTCAACAGTCATAAAACACAAGAAACATGAAACGTGAAATTAAAGTGATGAGTGGAAAGGATTGGGGATGTGCAAAGATTGGGAGTGGGGCAGGCGGGGGGGGGGGGGGGGGGGGGGGTGGGGGGTGGGGAGTCAGTCTACCACACGACAGAAGGGGGTGGAGTTGTACAGATTGATAGCCACAGGGAAAAAGGATCTCCTGTGGCGTTCTGTACCGCATCTTGATGGAACCAGTCTGTTGTTGAAGGTACTCCTCAGGTTGTCCAGTGTGTCATGGAGGGGGTGAGCTGCATTGTCCAAGATGCTCCGCAGTTTGAGGAGCATCCTCATCTCCAAGCCCACTTCCCATGAATCCAACTTCGCCCCCAGGTTGGAGCCAGCCTTCCTGATGGGTTTGTTAATCCTATTGGCATCCGCCGCCTTTGCCCTGCTGCCCCAGCACACGGTAGCAAAGAAGATGGCACTGGCTACCATCTTACTGCAGACGTTGAAGAAGTGGAGCCTTCTCAATAAGTACAGCCGGCTCTGTCCCTTCTTGTACAGGGCCTCAGCATTCCTGGACCAGTCTAGTTTACTGTACAGGTACACTCCAAGGTATTTGTATTCCCTGGTAAACTGCACATCCACACCATTGATGGAAACAAGGGCCAGAGGCGTTCCTCTCCTCTTAAATTCCACCACTAAAGCCCTGTCTCACGGTGCAAGTCCACCCACGAGTGATCCCGAGTGAAAGAAAAGATCAAACTCGTGGTTGTCTACGAGATTCCAAGTTTATGTTCACGAGTTTAAACGAGTTCCCACGTGTATGTCTAAGTTTGCCGTTTACATCTCATTTCTGCGATGTACCAAGTTCCTCTCCCGAGTTACTCTTGAGCCAACAACGACTACCGACATGTGGAAAAATCATCACATGGATAAAAATGATGTCATGCAGTTTTTTTTACTATAGCCTCCCATGACCATGGACAGAACTGCCCCGATGATCAGCTTCTCCGTGTCTCTTATGTAGCTGCATGCTTCTCTTGTCATGTAATTAACCGCTGTGTGTTTGCAAACAAAAAGAACAGGTTTAACTTTTTATCAAATCATTGCCTATCATTGCGACAATGCAATAAATGGCATTTAAAGTACTTGGCTGTCAAAAAAGCGCAAAACGTAAAGGTGTTTAAGAAACAGACTGCAGGGAGAACTTCAAAGCTTTTGTAAATCGATTAAATTCAGGTAGAAGTTGAACTCAAGATTTAAATCCCCTGAAAGTTAGGTTTCTTAACAGGATAGATGTTCTGCCAGAACGGAGTTGCTGAATAAAATCGTCTCCCGTTTTCCTCCGTTTCTTGCATGACCTCGGCTTGCCAGCTTTATTTCATACTCCGTGATCTGTGTAATGTATATAAGTGTAAAATAATAAACTGACCAAGAATGTCCAGTGTTCTCCCCTGTTAGTTTAGTTTAGTTTAGAGATACAGAGCGGAAACAGGCGCTTCGGACCACCGAGTCCGCGCCGACCAGCGATCCCCGCACACTAACACCATCCTACACCCACTATGGACATTTTTACATTCACCAAGCCAATTAACCTACAAACCTGTACGTCTTTGGAGTGTTGGGGGATCTCGGAGAAAACCCACGCAGGTTACGGGGATAAGTTACTCAGTAAGAAAGCACCCGTAGTCGGGATCGAACCCGGGTCTCCGACGCTGCATTCGCTGTCAGGCAGCAACTATACAGCTGCACCACCGTGAATGAAGGCCTGTTTTAAGTATCAAATAGAGGAGCAAGAGGGTGATCAAGGCGGAGAAAGTGTAGAGGCCAATACCCAGGTAGTCCAACTCGCAGGAGCGCAGGTCCACCATGACGACGCCGTGGACGCGGTGGGCTTTGGGGGAGGTGCAGGTGACATCGGTGACCAGGCGAGGGATGTAGACCATGGTCTGATTGATCCACCACACGAACCACCTGGCGTCGCAGGTGCAGAGAAAGTGGTTGCCGCTTAGCCGCAGCTCCCGAAGGTGTTTGATGGCGCTGTCCGGGAATCTGGAGGCCTGGATGGTCTTCAGGTTGTTGTAGCTGAGATCCAGGTACTGCAGGGAGGTCACATCCCGCAGGAAGTCCTTGGTCAGCTTGGAGGTCTGGTTGCGGATGAGGTTGAAGACGCGCAGGGTCTGGGTGCAGTTGGACAGCATGCGAGGCACCATCAGCTCCAACCAGCCTAGCAGGTAAAGCCTGCCCCAGTTGAAGCTCCACAGCTGGTTACTGCTCAGAACAAGCTCCTTGAGTAGCGGGGGCAGGCGGTCAAACACGTTGTGCAGCATGAGCGCGAGTTTCTTCCCCTAATAATCCGCTGCTATCTGTGTTTGAGAGCGAAAACTTGCAAAGGGCACGCACGGTTCCTCGCCAGCGAAGATGGACACAGAATGCTGGAGTAACTCAGCAGGACAGGCAGCATCTCTGGAGAGAAGGAATGGGTGATGTTTCGGGTCGAGACCCATTACTTCTCTCCAGAGATAAGGCAACAGCACAGCACAAAACCAGTCTGAAGAAGGGTCTCGACCCGAAACGTCACCAATTCCTTTTCTCCAGAGATGCTGTCTGCCCCGCTGAGTTACTCCAGCATTTTGTGTCTATATCCCATGGCTTATAATGTCACCTCACATTGTAAAATCATTATCTGAAGAAATGTCTCCTCGCTGGCTCAAACATAATCTATGTAGAACTCACGTTTCTCTCTGCTTCATATACGTGGGAATTCCCTCAGTATGGTCACTTTTCACGCATCCCGCCCAGTGTTAACCCATCCCATCAATGCATGAGCCCCCATCTTCGCTCTGTACCTTCAGCTTCATCGGCGGCTCTCTCCCATCGAAAGTATCCAAGTTAATTTCAGACCCCTATTCATCCATCCATTCATTCATTTTCCATTAAGATCTGACTAATCTTCAACATTTCACTTCTGGCACTCAAGCCAAACCCACGGTAGACTCAAGAGTCACTCTGACTGTGATAGGGAGAGACAGAGGCGCACACACACACACACACACACAGTGTGGAGTTCCTCTGACTGACTGACTGTGTGTGGGTGTGGGGGTTGGGACAGAGAGAGAGAGAGACACACACACACACACACGGGCAGCATGGAGTACCTTTAACTGTGTGTGTGGGAGAGAGAGACAGAGGCAGACACACACACACAACGGGTAGTGTGTACCTCAGTCTGTGTGTGTGTGTAGGGGAGAGAGAGACACAGAGACAGTGTGGACCTCTGACTGTATATGAAGGAGAGAGGGGGAGAGAGACAGAGAGAGAGAGGCACAGAGGCAGTGTGGTGTACTTCGGCGTGACTGTGGGGGAGAGAGAAAGAGCGCACAGGACCTCGGTCTATCTGTGTGTGTGGGAGGGAAGAGAGACTAAGCAGAATACATCGGTCTTATTGTGTGTGGGGGGAGAAAGAGAGAGGTGGGGGGGGGGAAAGAGAGAGGTGGGGGGGAGAAAGAGAAATGGGGGGAGACGTATATACACACACAAAGCAGAGTTTTACTGTGTATGTGGGAGACACAGATGGACTTACACAGATGGACTTACCTCGGCCTTACTGTGTGTGGGAGAGGGGGAGAAAAAGACGTACACTCAGAGGCAGAGTCTCTCAGCCTGTGAGAGGGAGGGAGGGAGAGAGAGACACACACACACAATGTGGATGTGAAATCTCACCTGCCTGTTTCAGTGAGGCACCCGCCACTAGTGAATGAAGACACCCCCATCTGTCTCCCCCTCCTCTCCCTCCACTCTCCACCCTCTCTCCTCCACCCCCACCCCCAACCCCCAATTTGGAAATGTCATCCCATCACCCATTCCTTCTCTCCAGAGATGCTGCCTGCCCGCTGAGTTAAAGAGTTCCCATGGTAGATTCACGAGTCACTAAGGTAAACGCACGGGCCACTACGTTCTTACAACGTGTTTAAATGTTTCAATTTTTAACCTCAAGAGTACATTTTACTCGTGGAAAACTTTAAACATGTTTGAATTTTTCCAAGAGTTAACAAGTTTCACGGGTACCTGCCGTTAGCGCCACGAGTCACTATGTTGCGTCCACGAGTTCCGACATTCCCGCTACGTTAATCGTACGTGATTACCACGAGTTAAATTTGTTTTTAGCTTGGGGTACCTCGTGGGTCAGCTCGCACCGTGAGACAGGGGTTTAACTCCTTAGTTTTGTCTGTGTTGAATTGCAGGTGATTCGGTTCTATTGTCCTACACTGAATTCGAGCCTGAACTCCTCCATAATGGTCTTAGTGATAGAATCACAGAAACCCCGTGGAATACAACCATCCCAAGCATTTCAACCATAGCAAATTAAAATGTTAAAGCAGGAAGTGACATTGTCAGTGAAGGTTGCTCAGAATTGTATGAGGGGCTTAAACAGGGTAGGCTGGAGGAAGGGTGTCTCGGAGGTGTTTATGTGACTAAGTTAAAGGGCAGAATTTATATTGCCATGAAGATTGTCTTAACATAGAGAGTCATATGATGCTATTTTTTCTGGTCTTGCTCCATTGTATGTGAGTGCTCCCGTTTGGCTTGTAAGGTTCGACAGGGTAGATACATAGATACATAGATACATAGAAATTAGGTGCAGGAGTAGGCCATTCGGCCCTTCGAGCCTGCACCGCCATTCAATACGATCATGGCTGATATTTTAGCCATGCTAACTCATTGCATACCAGTTTAGCAGAGTCTGCTCTGCCATTTGATCACTAGTGATCTATTTTTCTCTCTCAACCCCATTCTCCTACCTTCTCCCCATAACTTTTGACTCACTTACTAATCAAGTTACTCTACCCTTTAAAAAATACCCAATTACATGGGCTCCACACCCATCCGTGGCAATGAATTCTACAGATTCACCATCCTTTGCCGAAAGAAATTCCTCTTCGTCTCCATTTTAGAGGTACTTCCTTTTATTCTGAGGGTGGTCCTAGACACTCCCACCACTGGAAACAACCTCTCCACATTCACTTCATCCAGGACTTTCATTATTTGGTAGGTATCAATGAGATCCCTCCTCATCCTTTTAAACTCCAGCTCGTATAGACCTCGGACCATCAAACTTTTTTCATACATTAACTTGAACATCCCCAGGATTATTAACGCACCAAATAATGGGAAATGCAATTTCACAACAAATGTGTCTGACATAAGAGAAAGAATTTACACTCATGAAGTGTAAGATTATTAAAGGGTCAAACACCTTCCAACAAGCAATTCGGATGAAATCTTAAATAATGGTAATTCAATAAATATTGCATGATTTTTCAATCCAGAAATGTATTTAGCTATAAGCACTGAAGGACTGATTTACTTATAATGATTACTTAAAGCTTCAGCCATGGTAAGTGAAAAGTGGAGAAACAATGCCCATTGAACCATGATGGCAGAATATTTAGAACCACTTCACTGAAGCACTAAGCAATGCTAGTGACTAGACGCACCCCACATTGAGAACCCCAAGGTTATCTGACCTGGAGTAACAGGAATTCCATCCATATCTGCTTGCTTGCAGCAATGAGTGGGGAGACACCAAAGGAGTGTATGCATTACATTCTCACTTAAGCGCATAAAAGCATGAAATAAACTCCATAAGAATGTTGTTTTCATGAACACCGCAGATCTTTTTATCTCGATCAATGACCAACATTCAAATCATTTGCTAAAACGGCACTGTGCTCAGTTGCGCAAAAATGAGAGATGGGTTTCAGTGGACATTTATGCCTGAGAGAATGTTAAATGGCAAATATTCAGTCGATTGATACCATGATGCATGTCAAATGGATCAGAACATTGCAATGAGGCATTGACAGTGAGCAGGCTGAGGCTTGGTGGATAGAACCCAAAGTTGAGAACTGAGACCTCATCCAAGTGACTGGATCAAGCTCCGCTATGGGCATCCACGGTCTGTCTACCCTATTACGTGCATTTCTGGATCCATCCAACATAATGCAGATGTTGGCGATATGAAGGAGGACAGACACATTCACATCTACCCTCCTGATCTGCTGTTGGACTCACCAATGAGAATGATGGTGGCCCAGAATCTTATTGTATTTAGCATTTGTGTCTTTAGCTTTACACACAGCTGGCGTGCAAGCATTGACTCCTGTTCATTTGGATGATTCTACAGATTTTCATTAAAGAATTAAGATTAAGCTAAATGATTTTCCTTATATTTTTAACTCACATTACACATTAGTTTACAACAATTTAATGTATTTAACTACATTGGCTGATTTATCTTTAAATCCTTTAAGATATTATTTAAACTGATAGAGCTGGTAAAGCTTGTGCCTCACAGTTCCAAAAACTCAGGCTCAATCACAACCTCCAATTATACTTCTGGATTTAAAATAGACAATAGGCAATAGACCATAGGTGCAGGAGTAGGCCATTTGGCCCTTCGAGCCAGCACTACCATTCAATGTGATCATGGCTGATCTTCCCCAATCAGTACCCCGTTCCTGCCTTCTCCCCATATCCTCTGACTCCGATATCTTTAAGAGCCCTATCTAGCTCTCTCTTGAAAGTATCCAGAGAACCGGCCTCCACCGCCCTCTGAGGCAGAGAATTCCACAGACTCACAGCTCTCTGTGTGAAAAAAGTGTTTCCTCATCTCCGTTCTAAATGGCATACCCCTTATTCTTAAACTGTGGCCCCAGGTTCTGGACTTCCCCAACATCGGGAACATGTTTCCTGCCTCTACCGTGTCCAGACATTTAATAATCTTATACTTTTCAATAAGATCCCTCTCATTCCTTTGGTGGCATTTGAAAAGTTTGTGCCTCTGACATTGTCGGGTCTAGAGGATGTGGTTAGGCATATTAAGCCGTCGGGTTCCCCCTGTGATGCTGTCCCTCCTCTTCTTTTTAAAGAGGTTTTCCCGAGTATAGGGCAGTCGGTTCTCGCCATTATAAACAGTAGCTTGTGTTCTGGGGTTGTCCCCATAAATTTTAAACATGCTGTAGTGCAACCACTACTTAAAAAACCAGGCCTGGATCAAACTGATCTGGCCAATTTTAGGCCGATCTCCAAGTTGCCTTTTATTTCTAAGATCATGGAGAAGGTAGTTTATGCGCAGCTGAAACTCTTCCAGTCTGGATTCAAGGCTATGCATAGCACAGAGTCGGCTCTGCTAAGGGTCTTCAACGACATCCTCCTGGCAAACGACTCAGGTAATTATGTGGTTCTTGTCTTGCTGGACCTATCTGCCGCCTTCGATACAGTGGACCATGGAATATTAATTTCCAGACTACAGCACCAAGTGGGCATTTGTGGCAGTGCCCTGGGATGGTTCAGGTCCTATCTGGCAGACAGAACCATGCGTGTAAGCCTTGCTGGCTTTGAATCCTCCTCCACTCCCTTGGTATATGGGGTTCCACAGGGCTCAATTTTAGGGCCCCTGCTCTTCTCCTTATACCTACTTCCTCTGGGCTCAATTTTAAGAAGGCATGGCATCTCCTTTCACTTTTATGCAGATGATAGCCAGTTATATATGCCACTCAGGAAAGAAGAAGACTATTCTCTAAAATCACTTCTGTCTTGTCTTGAGGACATTAAGTCCTGGATGGCCTTAAACTTTCTGGGACTTAATGAAGAGAAGACAGAGGTGATTTTGTTTGGCCCCAATGGCTGCCGTGAACCTCCCTTTGTTGATTTGGGTCCACTGGCATTGTCTGTAAAGCCAACCGTCTTGAACCTGGGTTTTAGGATGGACGGTGATTTTAAACTAGACAAACAAATAGGCGCGGTGGTTAAGTCCAGCTTCTTTCACCTAAGGAAGCTGGCAAAGGTGAAGCCCATTCTCGAGCGGGAGCATTTTGAAACAGTAATCCATGCCTTTATTACATCTAGGCTGGATTACTGTAACGCACTCTACTCTGGAGTCGCACGAGCTTCATTGGCTCGCCTCCAGCTTGTTCAAAATGCTGCCGCTCGCCTTTTGACTGGAACTCGAAAGAGGGAGCACATTACGCCAATTTTGGCCTCCCTACACTGGCTCCCAGTGCACTTTCGAGTTCATTTCAAAATTCTTTTATTTGTTTTTAAATCCTTGAATGGGCTCGCCCCGCCTTACCTCTCTGAGCTGCTCCACCTATATGCTCCTGCCCGGTGCCTCAGGTCAGCTGATCAGCTGCTCCTTGAGGTACCAAGGTCTAAGCGGAAGCCCAGAGGGGATAGAGCTTTTTCTGTTGCTGCTCCGGCACTCTGGAACACCTTGCCGCTGCACATCAGACAGGCCCCTCACTGTCCATCTTCAAATCCTCCCTAAAAACATATTTTTATTCTTTGGCTTTCGACACTGGCTGAGGCATTGCCCCTGTTTATAGTGCTTTTAATGTCTTCTAATTTTTTGTGTGTTTTTTATAGTCCTTCGTTTTAAACGGTTTTTAATGGTTTTTAATTGTTTGTAATAGCTTTTTGTTCATGATTTCTCATGTACAGCACTTTGTGGCAACTGTGGTTGTTTAAAGTGCTTTATAAATAAAGTTATTATTATTATTCTTCTAAACTCAAGAGTATACAAGCCCAGCTGCTCCATTCTCTCAGCATATAACAGTCTCGCCATCCCGGGAATTAACCTTGTAAACCTGCGCTGCACTCCCTCAATAGCAAGAATGTGCTTCCTCAAATTAAGGGACCAAAACTGCACACAATACTCCAGGTGTGGTCTCACTAGGGCCCTCTACAACTGCAGAAGGACCTCTTTGCTCCTATACTCAACTCTTCTTTTTATGAAGGCCAACATTCCATTCGCTTTCTTCACTGCCTGCTGTACCTGCATGCTTACTTTCATTGACTGATGAAAAGGACCCCTATATACCTTTGTACTTCCGCTTTTCCCAACTTGACACCATTTAGATAGTAATCTGCCTTCCTGTTTTTGCTACCAAAGAGGATAATCTCACATTTATCCACATTAAACTGCATCTGCCATGCACCTGCCCACTCACCCAACCTGTCCAAGTCACCCTGCATTCTCATAGCATCCTCCTCACAGTTCACACTGCCACCCAGCTTTGTGTCATCTGCAAATTTGCTAATGTTACTTTGAATCCCTTCATCTAAATCATTGATGTATATTGTAAGTAGCTGCGTTCCCAACACCGAGCCTTGTGGTACCCCACTACTCACTGCCTGCCATTCTGAAAGGGATCCGTTAATCCCTACACTTTGTTTCCTGCCTACCAAACCAATTTTCTATCCATGTCAGCACTCTACCCCCCAATACCATGTGCCCTAATTTTGCCCACTAATCTCCTATGTGAAACCTTATCAAATGCTTTCTGAAAGTCCAGGTACACTACATGCACTGGCTCTCCCTTGTCCATTTTCCTAGTTACATCCTCAAAAAATTCCAGTAGATTAGTCAAGCATGATTTCCCTTCATAGATCCATGCTGACTCGGACTGATCCTGCTACTGCTATCCAATTGTGCCACTATTTCATCTTTTATGATTGACTCCAGCATCTTCCCCAAAACCGATGTCAGGCTAACTGGTCTATAATTCCCTGTTTTCTCTCTCCCACCTTTCTTAAAAAGTGGGATAACATTAGCTACCCTCCAATCCACAGGAACTGATCCTGAATCTATAGAACATTGGAAAATTATCACCAATGCGTCCACAATTTCTAGAGCCACTTCCTTAAGTACCCTGGGATACAGACCATCAGGCCCTGGGGATTTATCAGCCTTCAGTCCCATCAGTCTACCCAACACCATTTCCTGCCTAATGTTGATTTCCTTCAGTTTCTCTGTCACCCCAGATCCTTTAGTCACCAGTACATGAGGAAGGTTGTTTGTGTCCTTAGTGCTCTGTTTTTTCCCCAGATCCTCAATAGATGAGGGAGGCAGGTTAATTGGCCTACCCCCCACGTTGGTTAAGTGGCCTACCCCCCACGTTGGATCCCTATCAGTTTGCCTACCGCAAGAACAGGAGTACGGAGGATGCCATCTCAACGGCACTTCACTCCGCCCGCTCCCACCTCGACAACAGAGACACTTACGTAAGAATGCTGTTCATCGATTACAGCTCAGCATTCAACACCATCATACCCTCTAAACTGATCACCAAACTCGGTGACCTGGGCATCGACCCCTCCCTCTGCAACTGGATACTGGACTTTCTAACCAACAGACCCCAGTCTGTTAGGTTAGACAAGCACACCTCTTCAATCCTCACCCTGAACACCGGCGTTCCACAGGGCTGTGTGCTGAGCCCCCTCCTCTACTCCCTCTTCACCTACGACTGCACACCTGTACATGGTACTAACACCATCATCAAGTATGCAGATGATACAACGGTGATTGGCCTCATCAGCAACAACGATGAGTCGGCCTATAGGGAGGAGGTCCAGCTCCTAGCAGCATGGTGCGCTGACAACAACCTGGCCCTTAACTCCAAGAAGACCAAGGAGCTCATTGTAGACTTCAGGAAGTCTAGGGGCGGCATGCACACCCCCATCCACATTAACGGGAGGGAGGTGGAACGTGTTTCCAGCTTCAGGTTCCTGGGGGTCAACATCTCCGATGACCTCTCTTGGAGCAACAATACCTCAACTCTGGTCAAGAAGGCTCACCAGCGTCTCTTCTTCCTGAGGAGACTAAAGAAGGTCCATCTGTCTCCTCGGATTCTGGTGAACTTCTACCGCTGCACCATCGAGAGCATCCTTACCAACTGCATCACAGTATGGTATGGCAACTGCTCTGTCTCCGACCGGAAAGCACTGCAGAGGGTGGTGAAAATTGCCCAACGCATCACCGGTTCCTCACTCCCCACCATTGAGTCTGTCCAAAGCAAGCGTTGTCTGCGAAGGGCGCTCAGCATCGCCAAGGACTGCTCTCACCCCAACCACAGACTGTTTACCCTCCTACCATCCGGGAGGCGCTACAGGTCTCTCCGTTTCCGGACCAGCAGGTCCAGGAACAGCTTCTTCCCTGCGGCGGTTACACTACTCAACACTGTACCTCGGTGACTGCCAATCACACCCCCCCCCCCCCCCCCCGGACACTCCTCCCACCAGGATTTATTAGATTTATTTATTTACTGCTCATATTTATGTCGCTCTTCTAGGGAGATGCTAACTGCATTTCGTTGTCTCTGTACTGTACACTGCACAATGACAATAAAGTTGAATCTGAATCTGAATCTGAATAATTGGCCATATTAAATTGCCCTTCGTACATTGGAGAGTGGTAGAATCTGGGGGTAGTTGATGGGAAGGTGAAGATAATAAATAGGTTTATTGTGAATGAATGACTAGTGGTCAATGCAGTAGATGGAGGGGTCTGTTTCTGCACTGTACTGTACCTCTCTATGACTTTACTCTTTTTAAATGCTACTGAGTATCAGAGATATTGAAAAACATTAAAAATAAATTTGATAGCAGTGAGCTGTCAAAGGTACCAGAGTGGTGTCAGGTGCCTCAGGTTCTTTCATCTGAGGCTCAGCTTGCAGTTATGATCTGCTCTGCCTCATCGAAGGGCAGTGGAGTGGTAGACTCCAGCACAGTACATACAAGTGTGTTCACTGAGTGTACTCAATTAGTTGGATCAGATATGATCTGTCCCAAGAGCTCAGAGTAATTTCTAAGGCATGGAAAGCTAAAACTGTGAAAGTAGGGGGAAATGTATGTGTCTCGATATGAAAATCTAAAAAAAAAGCCATGGCCAAATGTGAAAAGCCAATTAAAAATACCATGGAGACATTAATACTAGAAACAGTAGGTTCTAGTCCTAGCCCAGAGCCAGAGAGCGTGCTCTATTATTCATTTTGATCAATGCTGATCCACAATACCATGATTTCTCTCTCTCGCCTCATTAACCTTGAGGGCATTTGTTTCGAGAAATCCATCTATCATCTTTCTAAATATATTCGCTGACTTGTTCTCCACCATTTCCGTGATAGATAATTCCATAGTTTCATTATCCTCTGGGTCAAGAGATGTCTCTTCATTTCAGTCCTAAATACCTTGCCCTGTAACTTGTGACAGTGAAGCTCTGAACACACCAGAGGTGGAAATATCATCCCTGCATCTCGTCTGTTTAACCCTGTCAGAGTTTTTGTTTCCATGTTCAATGTCCACTCTTCTAAACTCTGGTGAATACCAGCACAATATTAGCTTCTATCTTAAGACATCTGGAAGTCAGGGGGTCATGCTATAACTCACCGTTGAGGTTGTTAAATTTGACTTTGTATTGCAGACAGTGTTTGGTGATATGGAGACACTACAGCTTTTACATTATTCCCCATATTATGCAATCTGATGATTTAGTTGGTCAATACCATCTACATCAATAATACCATCCTTCCTATACCTTTTATTCTTGCAGCCAACGCATTCACATCACCGTCTTCAAGCCACAAGCCCTATTCTTCACTCCTTCAACAGATTCCATTCTTTCTCCCTTCCTCTAATCTGTAACTCTGATAAATTGCAGATCTTCTCAGCCGGTTCTCCTATCTTCTTCTGCTTCCTTCCCCACACAATAAATCTTTCTTCTGGTCCATCCATCCTGGTTACATCTCAGTGTTGTGTATCAGTTGGACTAGAAATGTGGTTGCAAAGTCAGCCATTAGTGCGCAAAACGCATGTTTCATAATGGCTTAGATTTTACACCGTGTAGCCTACATGGGGTGAAATGTAAGGCATCGTGAAACAGATGTTTTGTGCATTGTTGGCCAATTTTGCATCTAAATTTCTTGTGCAGCTGTTCTAGCCTGTCCAGCTTTCCACCAGAACTAATATGATAATTGCCAACAGTAAAAGCCAAGATTATTAAAGACTTCAGATCTTGTCGATCCAATTCTCCCAACTGGTACCTGCACATGTACTGATCTGGTCAGGCTGTGAGGAACAAGCCTTGGTGATCCATTTCACCTCTGCTTCAAGTCTGACGAGTCTCCAGAGATGCAGTGTAGCAAACTTCACCACTGAAGGCTTTGACAGTGTTGGCTATACAATCTAAAAATAGTTTCTTATAGTTTTTATACTTGGACATTCAGAGACATTTAAAATCTATCTAATTTGAAACCACTCAATAAAACAGTTTGAACTATTGAAAACAGTTAATCAAAATCACCAAATAACACACAAAAAATTAAAACATTAAATTAAAGCAAAGTATATTTATTTTTAAATTAAACTTCCCCGTTGCTTTCAAGCATGCAGTTTTCCTATCACCACTGAAGTCAACGAGGCCTTGAATCCTGCACCGATTGTTACTGGAACAGGGTCTGGCAGGTAATTACACATTGCATTGTTGTGGAATCTCAACAAAACCAGACTCTGTCATTAGCCTCTATGTGGATTATACTCAATGGAGTCCAACAAGTCCATTGATGAAACAAACTAAGAATTCATTGCCCTGAATTAGTTGGATGGTTCTATATTTTTCTGCATTTGACAGTGAATGAGCATTAATCATGCACTTGCTGCCAGTTAAGAAGTTAAACATCTGCAGTCCATCGATTCAGAGAGATCTAGCCTGATCTAATCAGATGTCAATGGAGGCATTCTTATCTTTAAATTAAAAGTTAAATTAGCCTACCTATACTAATCTCATTCGCCTGTATCAATTCCATATCTCTCTATGCCTTGCTCATTCAAATAAATGTCCAGAGGCTTTGAAACTCTATTTTTGTTCCTGCTTCCACCATCACCCTGCAGCTCATTGCAGATACCAACTACTCTTTGTGTGAGAAATTTACCCGCTAGATCCATTTAAACTCTTTTCTCTCAAGTACATAATCTAGGATAACAATTAATTTTAGTGCTGGAGATTTGTGAATGAACTAAACTGAGTCTCCACATGTCATCTCACAAGAAGCCCAATCTCATCATGAAGACTTGATGAGTTCATCCATCCTAGTATCCTGACATCTATTTAGATCTCAACCCACAGCAGTAAAAAGAATGATCATATCATTATCAATTTGATATTTTGTGGACCATTCTGTGCAAAAAATTGACTGTCATGTTTTCTTTCTCGGTTGGTTGTGAATGTTTCGGGGTGTGCTGATATTTAAAAGGTACAATCTGATCCGGTGCCTTTTTCCATAAATGTCATTTCTGTTCAGTGTTGCCCATGGCTCCACAGTTAGCACTGAATCCAAATGTTTTGATTCAAAACACTCTCCAGTAATGAACACAGAAATCTGGGGTGATCCATTTCCTGGGCAATCCATGGGTTTTAGTGCCTTATCATCTTTCAGAATTAAGACTTTAAACAAAGTAATTCATAGAGTTACACAAAATAGAGGCAGGGCCTTTGGCCTATCATGTCTATGTTAACCCTTATGCCTTGCTCATTCACATAGCTGTCTAAATATCTCTGAAACTTTGTTACTGTTTCTGCTTCCACCATCTCCTCTGGCAGCTCATTCCATATTTGATTGTGTGAAACGTTTACCCAGCAGATCCCATTTGAACTTTCGTCCCTCTCACGGTAAACCTATGGCCTCTAGTTTTAGACACACCATCATGGGAAGCAGACTATACCCCTCAACATTTTCTATGCCTCTGTCATGTCATGTGTTCAGCCTCTGTTGCTCCAGGAAACACAAACTCAGTCTACTCAGTCTCTCTTGATAATTCAAACCCTCCAATCCACGCTAAATCCTTGTGAATCTTTTCTGCATCCTCTCTAGCTTTTCTGTAGACTGCGACCAGGGGTAGACAAAATACTCCAAGTACAGCATAACCAATGTCTTGTACAAATGTAACATGATGTTCCAACTCTTGTACTCAATGTCTCGGTTGACGACGGCAAAGATGCTATGCCCTGAAATTTCTCCGTTCGATACTACTTTCCATGGCCTGGCCATTTATTGTATATTTTTTGCCTTGGTTTTAACTTCCCAAAATATATCACTTCACAATTGTCCGCATTAAATTCCGTCTGCCATTCTCTTGCCCCCTTTCCCAGTTGATCTATGTCCTACAATAACCTCAACAACGTTTTCACTGTCCGCAGCACCACCGAGTATTTTGCAAATTTACAAATTATATCACTTAGATTCTCATTGAAATCATTAATTTATTTAACATAGATGACCCAGCACCAATCCTGGCTGATTTCACAGCACAATTAAAATTCAGCAAGGTTAGTTATCTCCAATGTTCTGACCAATAGTTATCATAAAAGTGTGCTTATCTGCTCTTTGCCAATTTGTTCGTTGTGGAGTTTGACGTGTGCAAATTGGTTATGGCATTTTTTCTAAAGTACAATAGACTAACTACATTTTAAAATGTACTTCCATTGGATATAAAACACTGGGACGTCCTGAGATATGAAAGGCTCATATAACCCCCTCGCCTTCTTTTAAATATCCACTGATTTCAATCAGAGATTTGTCGACACATATTAGGAAAGTACAGAAATTACAGAACATTGTGTGCTCCTGCTCTTCAATAAAACTAATCTGATCAATCCTTGATACGACCTTAAACGGTCTCTTCAGTCACAAAGCCCAAATTTTACAATGAATCTCAATGAGGTAAATGGGATTACAGTTTGAAACTTCCACAGATCTCCATTTATTCCATAATCATAGTTCTGACAGTTTGATTAAGTGAGACAGGTGAATATTCTTTTTGTCTGCTTTCATTAACATTCTTCCTCGGGAGAGCATGCTGCTGATGATTTTATGTTTATAATACTATAGGGAGATATTGACATTTTTCTTCTCCACTTTTTCATTTATCAATGCAGGAAGTGATCTCAGAAGATTGAAAATATGGTTATTGTGGGACATCTCAGGAGACTGTTTCTCCAGATATGTATAAACATTAGCAAAAAGTCTGAATATGTTTCACTTTGCTGTGAATATTTTTACTTTCTGAAATGGAAATATTAAAGGCAATTTCCAATGTATTACCTCCAAACTGATGACTTTTATTCCAATATTTGTTTTTGTCTTTATCTCCACTCTGTGAAATATATATATTTGGCCAGGACTAGTTAACCTCAGCCATCATTGCATAATATTCCTCTGATTTGATTTTCAGTTTTATGACTGGAATGTGAAATAACGTGCCCTCCCAAAACACAAAAACTGAATCCATACAGAGTGGCTGATAACATTTCCATGGCATTGAAATCAAAAATTTGTTGGTGCTACATACTCATTGCCATTATTTTTGCTCTTTGATTCAGAGAAATCCCCTTTAATGCATCCAGCTTCAAGGTCTTGCTTCCACTTCTAGTTCTGTGGGTTCTGACATGACTCATGAAGCCAATGTCAAAGCTTTGACCTTGCTACAGATTTGCTCCTATCCAGCAGATAACTTGCTTGAAGTGAGGTATGGCATTGAGACACAGATGATTGAAAGAAGTGTTAGGGAAAAAATGCATCTTTGCTTGACCCTGGTTTACCCTGAGATTGTTGCTGTTGTGGATCCACTGGTTAGAATTGTGGCTTTCAACACTGAAAAATTAATAGCTTATATTTATACACCCTCTTAAACAATGAGGTGCCACCGATGGAACTATATAGACACACATGGGAAAATGAGTTAGGTCACTCTATAACGAAAGACATTTGGGACGAATGTTTACAACATATACATCAATGCTCGTTAAATGCCAGACATGCTTTAATACAATTTAAAGTCTTACACAGATTACATTACTCCAAAATAAAACTAAGTAGAATCTTCCCACATATTTCTCCTATCTGTGATAAATGCCTACATCTAGAGGCAAATTTAAAACATACTTTTGCAAATTGTATAAAAATCAAACATTTCTGGATTGATATTTTTGAAATAATTTCTGAAGTTGTTAATACTAAATTGGATCCAGACTCAAAATTAATAATACTTGGGATATCAGAACAAAGTTTAACACTCACAACAAGCCAAAGAAACTTCCTTGACTACAGTATAATAACTGGGAAAAAATTAATATTAAAATTTTGGAAAGGCCCTACAACCCCCACAATTAAAATGTGGATTGTGGAAATGTCGGAGACCCTACATCTAGAAAGAATTAGACTTGTCTTAATGGACAAACAAGAACTTTTTGTTAAAATATGGGCTCCATTCATTAACTATTTGAAGGGATAGATGGGCACAGCACGAAAACCCAACTGAAGCTTGAACTCAGGATTAGATGTAAAATTATATTTCATAACCTACGAACTTATCTCCAATAACGTATTATAAGTAACTCATTCCACCTCTTTTTTTTTCTAGATATTTGTAATGCTTTTTACTTTCTACCTCTCTTTTTCTATCTATATAAAAAAAAACACTAGAAGCAGAAGTAATCGACAATTGACAATTTTAATAATGTATGATTGATGTATATGAAAAGTTTTTTTTTCTATTATAATATGTTACTATACTTTATAATATGTTTGCTTCTAATAAAAATATTAATCAAAAAAAGAATTGTGGCTTTCGTGGCTTCGTGAGATGGAGAAGATGTTCTGTGAACAAGCAAATTTACCAAAATAAAATGTGTAACAACTTTACTGTTTGAAGGAGCTTCTTCTGTGATATAGCTGCAGTGGGGACAGCTTATTTTCCATTATCTCCTTGGATTTGAGGAGGAGTTTGGTTTAGTTTAGTTTCTTGTCATGTGTACTGAAGTACAGTGAAACGCTATATTGTTGCTTGCTATCCAGTCAGAGTAAAGACTACATGATTATATTCAAGTCTATAGTGTACCGATACACAATAAAGGGAATAATGTTTAATGCAAGATAAAGTCCAATAAAGTCTGATTAAAGGTGGTCCAAGGGTCTCCAATGAGGTAGAAGGTAGGTCAGGACTGCTCTCTAGTTGCTGATAGGATGATTCAGTTGCCTGATGACAGATGGGAAGAAACCTTCCCTGAATCTGGAAGTTTGCATTTTCAACTTCTGTACCACTTGCCTGATGGGAGAGGTGAGAAGATGAAATGTCTGTGGTGAGACTTGTACCTGGTTATGATTATGGCGGCCTTGCCGAAGCACCGTAAAGTTTAGATGAAGTCAATGAAAGTTGGTTTGCGTAGTGGTCTGAGCTGCGTCCACAATTCTCTGCAATTTCTTATGGTCTTAGGGAGCTGCTACCAAACCATGCTGTGATGCATCCCGATAAAATGCTTTGTGTGGCGCATCAGTAGAAATTGGTGAGAGTTGTTGGGGATATGCTGAACCTCCAAAACCTTTTAAGAAATTAAAGGTGTTGAGATGCTTTCTTGGCCATTGCTTCGATGTGGCTGCTCCAGGATAAGTTGCTGTAGATATTTAGTCCCAAGAACTTGAATGTTTCAACTATCTCTATTTTGACGCTGCCAATGTATACCAGGTATGCATATCACTTTGCTTCCTTTGGTCGCCACGTGGTCGCAGGTGGTCTCCTTCATGGTCGGGAGGAGTTCCCGCATTCTGGGAACTAGTCGCGGCCTCAGTATGGTCGGCGAATATTTTTCAACATGTTGAAAAATTTTCTGCAACCAAAAATTGGTCGCCATGGAGAAAATCGATACATTTGTAGTCGTAGGTCTAGTACTAGTGGGGTCGCCATGTTATCGTAGGTAATCGTAGGTAGTCGTGCTAGTCGTAGGTAGTCTTAGCTAATTGCCTTTGCTGAACGGTCATTTTCATTGGCTCATTGCAAAAAAAAGTATGTAAACAGCAGCACATGATGCGCTGTCATTCCAGTGCGCGGTCATTGCGCAATTTATCATTCAGTGGATCAGACGGTGTAAGACCTGGCTCCGAGGAGAAGGCTTCAGCGCAGGGGCAGGGCACAACCCTCAATGCCGCCCACCAGGCTGTTATCAAGATTTGTTTGTTTTTAAGACTTTTGTATGTTTCATTCCCAATAAAGGAAATACCTGACTTTTTAACCTCAAATTGATGTATGAATATCATTGTTTTTCATAGTAGTCCCTCATGTCATCACTTATCTCTCATATTTCATTTCTCATATATGTAGATCATTGAAACACACACAAATGCAAGAAGGAATGCACTGTATTTAAAGTTTGACTTTTCACATTTATTTTGATGAAGAAAACAGACACAAGCACTTCAAATGCACTGCATTTAAAAGGATTTTATTTTTATACATTTCGATAAATCTAACACTAAAACAAGCAATAACACTGAATTTAAAAGAACATGTTTGAAAAATCTAACGTCATATTTTTAGGTGATCTTACGACTATGGAGTCGTAGCCAGTCGTAGCTTGTCGTAGCTTGCTTTCTGTGATCGTGGGTGCAGTCGTCTGTAAGTCGAAGGTGGTCGTCTTCAGTCCCCACTATTGGGTCGCCAATTGTCACGAGTGCATCAGCGATTAAGTCGTAGATAGTCGTAGCTTGTCCTACATAGTCGTAGGATGTCTTCTACATAGTCGTAGGATGCGTTTGATACATTCACTTTTTTGACGATTCAACGAGTCTATGACAGTCACCTGCACTCGCAAAAGAAGTCGCCTATGTGGGACAGGCCCTTAAGTAGATCATAATCTCCTTTGTCTTGCTGACATTTGGTTGCTGTCAAAGGTTGTTTTCTTGGCACCAGGTTGCAAGGTTCTCATTCTCCTTCCCGTACACCGTCTCATCATTATTTGATATTCGACGGTGGTGAAATCTACAAAATTGTATATTGATTCCTTTCCATTGATATATATAACAGTTCTGCGCACTCTATACATTGATTGCTTCCAATTCCCTGGCCCCAAATAGGTCATCTTTCCCCTGAATTTTTTAAAATCATTTCACACCTTAATCCCATGCCAGCATAGTTCGAGGACCCTCTTTTTCAATTTTGACCATTTGCTCTTCACGCACACACTCATTTGTTTGGCTGATCTTGTTCTCACATCGAATAACTTCTACAATCATTTTGTGCCAATTAGAGATGTAGCTGTTGAAATCTGCATGGGCTTAAGCTATGCTAATCCTTTTGTGGGACAGTGGGACATAGAAACATAGAAACATAGAAAATAGGTCCTTCGAGCCAGCACCGCCATTCATTGTGATCATGGCTGATTGTCCCCTATCAATAACCCGTGCCTGCCTTCTCCCAATATCCCTTGACTCCACTAGCCCCTAGAGCTCTATCTAAATCTCTCTTAAATCCATCCAGTGACTTGGCCTCCACTGCCCTCTGTGGCAGGGAATTCCATAAATCCACCAATCTTTGTGTCAATTCTACTCAAGTCTCCTTCCTCAACATTTTTTCTGGTATATTGATGGTGCTTCCTACATTGTACAGAACTTGAAAATGTCATTACTTTTGGTGCCAATTTTCAACCTGCATGAGATCCATCAGTACAAAGTATCACCTCACTTTATATACCAAACTTGCCTGAAGTTACCTATCGATATAATGAATGCTTTTCTTTGGGTAGTCTATATATATTATATGCAGTTCTGTAAAGAAACAAACTTAATTCTCAGATACAGTCACCCTTATTACAAAGTAATTTAATTTATTCTCTCTGGAACATAACAGCCAATTAATTTAATCTTTGAAAAAAATAGAATTTGCTCTGTATTTGAACTTCACTTTGAAATAATTTGGGCCTCCAGTTGACATTTCTGAAAGATTCAGTTAATAATTTGAACAGAGAGATACACCCGATCTAATTACTTTAGAGGCTGTTGTATGCCATGCACCCAAAGTTTTGTGATGATATGTTTGAAAAATAAATAGATTTTCAAGAATAAATATTTATTTTAAAAAATAAATGAAAATGTAGCAAAGGATCAATTTTTGTGTGCCTAGTTATTTATTAGCGACATGGATGAGGTCATACAGCCCATTAGATTCATGTCAACTCCTTGCAAAGCAATCCCAAGGACCCATTTTACATCTCTTTCTTTGGAAAGCCCTGCAACTTATTCTCTCACGCATATTCATCAACTCGCTTTAGATTTGTTTGCCACTGTGGGCAAATTCATACTGTGTCCAGCAGCATGTTTTTTTTCGCTAGATCCCAGCATCTGCAGTTTGTTGCCTCTTGACAGGATATGAATTGCTTATGATAGCAAGATGATTCTAATATTGATGATATACTGTAGAATCATTGATGATATAGCATCTTTGATTACTGGCACATATGCATGAGTTAAAAACTCACCACATTAAATATAGAGTTTATATTTGGTTAACTTAATAAATTTAAACAAAACACTTTCAAAATAGGTTATTGTGGAATTATTAGATTATTATAAAACAATTTAGATAGTTTCTGATCAGGTCAAATTGGGACTGCAGACTCAAACAATATTATTGCCACTTAACGGCCTCATAGATCATAGATCATAATACAGTACCGCACAAGAATGGGTCCATTGGCTCACAATGTCTGTGCCAAACATAATCCCAAGACCAACTCTTATCTGTCTGCACATAATCCATATCCCTCCACTCCCTGCACATCCATGTACCTACAGTAAACAGAAGTCTCTAAAATGGCACTATTGTATCTGCCTCCACCACCACTCCCAGCAGCGCATTCCAGGGACTCACAACCCTTTGTGTAAAACAAAATGCCAAGCACATTTCCTCCTTTCAACTTTGGCCATCTCACTTTAAAGCTGTGCCCTCTGGTATTTGATATTTTCAACCTAGGAAAAAAGTTTCAGTGTCTACACTGTCTATGACTATTCTGATTTTATATACTTCTACCAGATCCCCCTCAACCTCTGGTGTTCTAGAGAAAAACATCCAAGTCTCTCCAACCTTTCCCTGTAGTTAATGCACCTTAATCAAGGCATTATTCTGATAAACCTCCTCTACACCCTTTCCAAGACCTCCACATTCATTCTGTAATGGGGTGAATAGAATTCCACACAATACTCCAAATGCAGCCTTACTGAAGTCCTAGAAAGCTATATCATGACTTCCTAACCCTTATACACCAACCCTCAATCAGTAAAGGCAAGCATACCATATGCACTGTATGTCACTCTACCTATTTATTTTGCTACTTTCAGGGAGCTATGTATCTCTCTGTACATTAATGCTATGAAGCTTTATGCAATTAACTGTACGCTTCCCCCTTACATTAGGCACCCCAAAGTACAATACCTCACACTTGCTCAGAGTAAACTGCATCTGCCAATTCCCCATCCATATTTGTTGCTGTTCTATATCTTTCTGCATACTTTCACACTTTTCCTCACAGTCCATGACCCCAGCAATCTTGGTGTCATCTGCACACTTACTAACCAACCCATCTACGTTAACATCCATGTCATTTATATATATCACAAGCAGCAGCAGGCCCAGCACATATTACTGGGGAACTCCACTGGTCACAGGCCTCCAGGATGAATATTATCCTTCCACCTCAACCCTCTGCCCTCTAGCGGTAAACCAGTTATGAATCCATATGACCACTTCATTACTTCACTTCATTACTATTAATCACCTTCATCATCTTCACAAAATCTCCATCAAGTTAGGAAGACATGACCTGCCATGTACAAAGCCATGCTGAATGTTCATAATTAGCCCATTCCCTTCAAAATGGGAATAATCCTATCCTGAAGATTCTTTTTTAATATCTTCCCTACCACTAACGTGAGGCTCATCAGCCTATAATTCCCTGGATTCCCTTTACTTCCCTTCTTATACAAAGGAGCAACATTAACTACTCTCCTGTCCTCTGGGATCTTGCCTGCGGCTAGAGAAAATGGAAAGATCTTTGTCAAGGCTCATGCAAACTTTTCTCTTTCCTCTTGCAGTAACCTGGAATAGATCTAACACATAAATAGACTAATAAGATCTTCCCAACTGTGATAAATGTCACTTCCAAGAAACCACCCTAAACCATTCTTTTGTATCCTGTATAAAAATACAAAACTTCTGGACAGGAATATTCAATATCATTTCTATACAATACAATACAATACAATTTATTTGTCATTTGGACCCCGTTGAGGTCCAAACGAAATGTCGTTTCTGCAGCCATACATTACAAAATGAAAAAGACCCGAGACACAACACAATTTACACATACATCCATCACAGCGCTGTGATGGAAGGCAAAAAAAATTATCTCTCCTAAAAAACTCCTAAACTTATCTCTCCTAAAAAACTAAAACACTCAACATTCAATTGGAGTCAGATTCAAAATTAATAATATTAGGAATGTCAGAGGGCTGCCCTAAGTTAACGATATTCCAAAGACGCTTCCTTGACTATGGTTTAATAACTGCGAAAAAACTTATACTTAAATTCTGGAAAAAGATAACAGTTCCCACTGAAGATGTGGAACACAGAAATGATCGAGACACTACATTTAGAAAAAATAAGGCTTGTTTTGTCTGACAAACCAGATCAATTTTCCAAAATATGGTTTCCTTTCATTGAATTTCTTCAACAACATAATGGTTGAACACAAATTCAAAACCGATGCTAGAGTCCGGTGAGTGGGCGCAGGGAAGGGTAGTGGGATATATCTCTACTTTTTTCACTTCTTCGTTAGTTCAGGGGTTTTTCTTTTTCCTCTTTCGTGTCTTTTTTCTTTTCTTTTTTTCGATATTCTTTCTTTTCTTTTTTTTTTTTTTCTTCTTTTCCCTTTTTTCCTTTTATCGTTTTTCCGATTTAGTTATTAGTTTATAAGATGTGAAAATTGAAGCTGTAAGAAAATTGTATATATGTTATGTCGATTACTTTCTCCTTGTACAATTTTCTCTAATAAAATAAATATTAAAATAATAATAATAAATATATATTGTAGATAGGGCAGGCACGGTGTAGCCATAGAGTAGCTGCCTTACAGCTCCAGAGATCTGGGTTTGATCCTGACTTCAGACCGTGCTGAAGAAATGGGTATGAGTTCAGGTCAGTTACGGTGTAGAGAGGGTGAAAGCATGTGGCGGTATGTAGTTCATGTATCCCAAATTGGAGAATTCAATATTCATCATGTTAGATTATAAACTACCCAAGCGGAATATGAGATGCTATTCCTCAAGTTTGCGCATGGCTTCAGCCAGGCAATGGAGGAGGTTTAGGACAGAAAGGTCAGTCAGTAAGATAATGGGAAATGCAGATTAAATGTATAGCAACTGGGTGATCCAATCGAAATTTGTTGTTTCTCTCTTCTGCCTGTATTTCTTCATTGCAGCTCTAACCCAGTTTTGAGGCCAGGGTAATGGACCTTTATGGGAAAGTTAAGACTACATTGTTGACAATTTTGGACTTGAATCACACAAAATGGTACCAGAAATATGGTGACATTTATGTACTGTCTCAGTGTAATCTCCTATTCTTACACTCAGTTCAGTTTAGTTTATTGTCACGTGTACCGAGGTACAGCGAAAAACTTTTGTTGCGTGCCAACCAGTCTGCCAATACATGATTACAATCAACCCATTTACAGTGTATAGATACATGATAAGGGAATAACGTTTAGAGCAAGGTAAAGCCAGCAATGTCCGGTCAAGGATAGTCCAAGGTACATCAAAGAGATAGATAGTAGTTCAGCATTGCTCTCTGGTTGTGGTAAGATGACTCAGGTGCCTGATAACAGCTTCCACATTTCTTGTACTTAAGTATGCTTGTGCCTATGTATAGTAGAATTTTTACTGAACTGTATGCGAAAAAGGAATTTCACAAAATATAATTGGACCTCTCCCTGCCTGTCCTGTCTTTAAGAATTACTGATCCAAACTCTACCTTCCCATCACTCCTTGGAATTTCTGACTCACTACTCTGGTTCCCACCCCTGCTATTTCTCAAATTTAAATCTTCCCAAGTTGCACTAGTGAACCTCCCTGCAAGGATATCGGTCCCCCTACAGTTCAGTTGCAACCCGCCCCTCTTGTACAGGCTACTTCCGCCCCATAATAGTCCATTCAGTTCAATTGCAATTAGAGTTGGGCAATAAATGTTGGCTTTTCCAGTGAAAGAACATTCCTCTCACATTACTTATCTCCAATTTCATGGAGGATTTCTGCAGCTACCAGTGTCAGTCCATCTGCCCTCCAAAATGGTATTTAGTTTCCGATCACATAACGTGCTGCCTGGGCTGTGGATTCTCTTATCATTGTAGTACATAACATCGATGTCCTCTCTTTGCTACCGCTTTGTTCTTTTAATTTCTCAGCCCAATAAGTGTCTTGCCTTATCGCATTTCACATCCTTATTTAGATGTAATCATCTACTTTTATCCTCAGCGGTGTGTGCTTCATCTGATGGATGAGACACCCCAATTATTTTTCTTTATAGACACTCAGCTCTTCCCCACTGTACACATTTAAAGGAATTTTCAGTCTGCTGTGATTCATTTTCCACAGTCTCTAGAATACAGGTGACATAGTGGCACAGTGGTAGAGTTGATGCCTTACAGTGCCACAATCCTGTCTACAGGTGCTATCTGTCTGGAGTCTGTATGTTCTCCCTGTGACCATGTGGGTTTTCTCCAGGTCCTCTAGTTTCCTCCTACGCTCCTAAGACATACAGGTTTGTAAGTTAATTGGCTTTGGTAAACCTTGTAAACTCTCAGTAACGTGTAGGACAATGCTAGTGTATAGGGTGATCATTGGTTGGCACCAACTCGGTGGGCTGAAGGGCCTTTTTCTACGCTGTACCTCTAACATCTAAAGTCTAATGTCTAAAAGCAGAGTGGGCTAGCCTTTGATAATACTTGCATGTTGAAAACACTGGTCTTTTCATCCCAATCACCAGGCACCTTCCTGGGCAGATACCAGATATGAAGCTAAATCCCATCAATTGAAATACATCAAATACTATCCTGATGGAGACCTTGAATGGAATGGAGACATACAATTTTTCTACCTTCTCTATAATTTACTCAGTTCTCATCCACCATTTCTTTGATATTATCATTCGGATTAAGATTGAACACATTTCTCTTGTCCTAGCCCCTACAGGAACTCTGCTCCAGTCTGAGGCCTGGCAGATTTGCATTGAAGAGATGATTTCATGGCTCTATAAGTATAACCAGAAAGTAGCAACAAATTCTGCACTTTTACTTGTGTGAAGATTCCACTCTCATTATTCTTTTATTAGAATAGTAAATTGGGCGAGTTTGATATTCAAATCAAGATTTTTACAAAACCCTTTCTCTGTACCAATAGGCAGATCTAAATGTAAACATATTGGTGCTCCTAATTTCCCTCCATTTTCTCACTCCTTCTTATTCTAAAACTTTGATGGTTATATATTCCTATACCAAATTGTCTGTTGTCTTCCCACTTTTCTCAAGTTCAGCATTAACATGATCCTCATATATTATCAAATGCTCTAAGACATCTTCTTATAGTCTTCTTATAAAGCAAATGGTTGTTACAGTTGTTTGAGCTCTCTCCCTAGCTAAATGAGCCAAAACAGCCTTCCCCAATTTCAATATGTTCTTAGATTACTTTTCAAATAGATACAGTATTTGCAATAGAATTGTCATAAAAAGCACATCAGTCAATTTTAAATAGCAAGGACCATAAAAATAACACAACCAGATCCAAAGCTGAATTGTGCAGGAAATTAATAATTGCATAATTATGCTGCCTCTTCCTCACTTATTTTTTCTTATTCTCGTATAGGATATGGCTTTTACGAGAAAGCTGATAATTTATTGCCCATCTCTTAATTACCCCTCGGAAAATGGTGGTGAACTGCCTTCTTGAATGACTGCATTTTATGTGATAATGGTTTTAGCAGTTTTGTGCAGCCGTGTATCTTCCCGGGCCATTTCAGAGAGTAGTTAAGAATAAATTAAAGTGCTCTGGCTCTCGAGAGCATGAGGATGCCATACCGCTTAAAAATGGCAGTTTTCCTGTCACTTTGACATCATTGAACTAGCTATGATCCTTATAATGGTACTTTTTTGATCATCTTTATTGCTAGCAGATTTTAATTACAGATTTAGGGGTGGCACAGTGGTGTCTACAGTAAACTGTCGCCTCACAGCTCCAGCGACAGGGTTCAATCCTAACCTGAAGTGTTATCTATGTGCAGTTTACATTTTCTCCCTGTGACTGCATAAGTTTCCTCTCAGAACATAACTATCCTTCCACATCTAAAAGACTAGCAGTATGGCAAGTTAATTGGTTGCTGTAAATGATGATTGTATGCATGAAAATATATATTTTTAAACTTTAGTGCAGATATAACTAATGAACCCTCGTTCTGTTCCAAATGGAATGGTTTGAATTTAATCTTATACTGCCTAATCCAAGAGGAAAGATCCATTCAGTTTACGGCTAGGTTGATATGAGAACATAATCTCAATAAGACTCTTTCATGGCAGTGAAATTTAGTTTCATTTTCATTGGAGAGAAACTAATAACCAGACATGCAGACGGGTAAATGTTTGACAAAGTCCCAAGTTGATTGAATGTCAATCAGAAGCTTGTCACTAATCTGTTTTGTGTTCAAGTTGGAGATATTAAAGAGCTGTCAGTATTCCTTTGGGAGCCTTTGATATTTTGCATTCATCCAGTTTTCCACTTCTTGAAGCAAAGAATGTTAAAGTTTGCTTCAGATTAATGGACATTTTCAAATATCGGGATCTCAACATTAAATGGATCTTTCTTCTCTCCAATTTCTGCTCAGTGTGTCGTTGCAACATCAGTTGGATTTTGGCAGACAAATTGATGAAGAACAAGTTTCTTCAGGCTGTCTAACACAAACACACATATCTCCCACAGCTATCTTGGCAACATCTCCTCCCCATCTAACTCTTGCATGAACACATACATTTTCTCTGTCTCTGCCTCATCTGCTCCCAAAATGAGGATTTCCACTCCAGGTGGCCTATTTTTTTCAGTAAATGTAATTTATCCCTGCCATTGTGGATGGAGCCCTCACCCATGTCTTCTTCATGTTCTGCCCTAGCACCCCCTGCACCCGGATGGAAAAAGGATAGAGTTCGCTCGGTCCGCACCTTTCACCCCACCAGCCTCCGCATCCAACACATCATGTTCCTACATTTCTGCCACCTTCAAAGAGACCCCACCACCAGTTATAGTTTATCATCTCCACCTCTTTCTGCCTTTGGGTGAGACTACTTCCTCCCGCAGCATTTGTTTTACTCATCCTTTTGCATCAGACCCAAAAGTATGAACATTAAAGTCTCCAATTTCATGTATTACCCCACTAAGCACCCTCTCTTTCACCTCCCCTGGTGCGCAGATATTTCTCCTGCCATCGTGCAACTGGGTCATTGTAGCCATTATGGAAACCAGGCTAGGAGAGGGACAGGACCAGCAGCATAATGTTCCAGGGTACTCTTTCTCCAAGGTTGATAAGAGCTGGGGGTAAATGAGAAGGGGATATTGCTTTATTGATTAAGGAGAATGTCATGGCAAGTGTCCATGATGACCTTATCGATGGTTTGTCCAGTGAGATAATATTGGTGGAGCTGCAAAATAAAGAGGGGTTGAACACCTTGTGGGGAGGGTACTATAGGCCCCCAAATAGTATACAGGAATTGGAAGATCAAATATGCTGGGAGGTTGCAGGCAACTGCAAGACAAATAGGGTTATTAAAGAATGGGTGTTTAACTTTCCAATATTGAAAGATACTGTTATAGTACCAAGCGCTTAAACGGGGTAGAATTTGTCAAATGTGTCCAGGAAAGTTTCCTCAGGCAATATGTAGAGGTCCCTATAAGGGAGAGAGCAAATCTGGATCTACTCTTAGGAAATTGGGAAGGACAAGATTCAAGATTCAAGATTCAATTTAATTGTCACATGTACCAATTAAGGTACAGTGAAATTTGAATTACCATGCAGCCCTGTTGTTGGGATGATCGAAACGCCGGCGTCAGGACGGATCGGTACACTCCGCGGCATGGAACTCCCGAGTTGGCCGCTTCTTACAGGAGACCACTGCTTCATGGTGTTAAAGTCCACAGGCCCTGCGGTCGGAGCTCCTACACTAGTGATCCTCGGCAAAAGATCCGTGATGGTAAGTCCGCACTGCACCCACAGCTTGAAGCTCCGGGCCGCTCTCCAGGAAACGTGCTCCACATGCTAGGCTGCGGGGGGGGGGACAGAGATGGGACACGGAGAGAAATCGCATCTATGTCGATGTGACTGGAAAAAGTTTCCCCCTATCCCCCCCTGCACCCCCCACATAAAACATACCAAGAGTCATTAAAACAAACATTCAAGACATACTTAAAATATTTAAAACAGAGACAAACTGCTGGCGAGGCGACCATTACGGGCGCCACCCAGTGGCAAGTGACTGAAGTGTTGATGGGCGAGCCTTCTGCGATCAGTGACCACAGTTCTATTAGCTTAAAACAATTATAGATAAAGACAGGGCAGGCCTACAGGTTAATGGTCCAAATTGGGGCATTAATAGGAACCTGAGGGGCAGCACAGAGGAAGATGGGTATCTAGATTTGAGGCAGGTACTAAAACAACATTTAAAGGGACATGGAAAGGAAAGATTGAGAAGGATGTGGGCCAAATGTGGGCAGATAGGACTAGTGTAAATGAGGCATTTTGGTCGGCATTCTATGAGATGTTTAATTTTGTGACATAAGGTACAGGTTAAATACAAAATTCCCTCCAACAACCTCATAATTGAAAGAGATGGTCCATCATTTTGGTCTGTAGCCCATGATGGTATTCAGGCTCTGCCAGTTGCCTGGGATAGAAACATAGAAACATAGAAACATAGAAAATAGGTGCAGGAGTAGGCAATTCGGCCCTTCAAGCCTGCACCGCCATTCAATATGATCATTCCAGAGATTCACCACTCTCTGTGTGAAAAATGTTTTTCTCATTTCGGTCCTAAAAGATTTCCCCATTATCCTTAAACTGTGACCCCTTGTTCTGGATCTACCTTATTAACGAGCCTCCAGCCTGTTTTGATCAGTATCTGTAAACCTAACAATTCCTGACTTGAATATTCTCAGTGATTGGTCCTTCATGGCCTTCTTGGTTAGCAAATGTCAAGGATTCACGACTCCATGAATGAAGTAAAAATTATATCTTTCCTAAATGGATGACCATTTACTTTTCAATTGTGGCTCCTAATACCCATCAAAGGTTTTATATACCAGTCACAAGAGCGAAATGCTAAGCCTTTGAAGCTTGTATTTAAATAAAGAGTTAACATATAATAACAGGCTGCAGGTGTTAGAATTGCGAAGAATGTCAGAATATCCTAGAAATATTCAACAGATTATGTAAACTCCACAAAGAGAAAAGAAGCTGAATATGTCAGAATTAGAAATTGTTTGAAATGTTACTGGATTAATTAGGGTTTAGATATAGGATGGAAATGGAACAAAGGATAAAGGGATGGAAGGCAGGAATGATAAACCAATGAAAGACAATAAAATCTGTTTTTCTTTTGGAATATTAGAGTTTTTGTTAATTAGACTTTTTAATAAATAAGTCTTTCTAGCCTGAATCAAATCTTTGCTGATTTAAGTAATTGAGTGGGAGTTATGTTATATTGTTTCATTTTTAGTGTAAACCTGAATGGTAGAATGTTAGTTCATTGTTAGCTTGACACTTACAGTGGAAAATTTGCACACAAGGTCAGGTTTCTTGTCATTGATGTAAATTTGCATTTGGAAGATTATTTCTTGGTGTTCAGTGCATTAGAACTAATCCAGAAGAAGCCCGAATCACAGAGCGAGTTTATGTCCTCTGAACTAGAGAGCGCTTCCAATCCTAAGAAAAGGAAGTCATTAGAACAGGGTAAGGTAACAGTAGATTAGAATAACCAATGATCAGGTGAAGAAGAAAAACAATTTCAGGATGGCAGTATCCGTGCTCATTTTTTAACTTGGTATGTGACTGGAAATATTAGTTTACATGGTTGAGGGGGGACCTCATTGAAACCTACAGAATAATGGAAGGCATAGATAGAGTAGATGTGGAAAGGATGTTTCCACGGGCGGGAGAGTCTAGGACCAAACGTCATAGCCTCAGAATTAAAGGTCGATCTTTTAGAAAGGGGGCGAGGAGGAACTTATTTAGTCGGAGGGTAGTTAATCTTTGGAACACATTGGCAAGTCATTGCCAGGCCAAGTCAGCAGATAATTTTAAGGCAGAGATAGACAAATTCTTGATTAGAATGGGTGTCAAGGATTATGGGGAAAAGGCAGGAAAATGGGTTTATGAGGCAGAGATCAGCTATGATTGAATGGTGGAGTTCAATGGTGGACTCGATTGGCCAAATGGCCTAATTCTACTCCTATAACTTGAACTTGTGTGAACATGAATTATTATCATCAATCCTTCTGATGAAAGGTTTTCGACTTGAAATCTTAACTCGTTAGCTCTTTCCCCAGGTGCTGACTGACCTACTAGGTGTTTCCAGCTTTTCCTTTATTTCAGATTTCCACAAACTGCAGGTTTAGATTTTAATCAATGAACTTTAATGTTATAAGTAAACTAATATTTGAAATTTGCCCTTAGTGCAAAACATTTTCTTTGGCAACCAAAGTATCTATTAATTTTTGCCAGTTCGTTTCGCAGTAGATATAGTATTGACAGGAATGAATCCAGTCAGAGAGAATGGGACAATTTAGATATACCTCTGCCTCCAATGCACGAGCCATAGGGAATTCATCAGACATGCTCCTGGAAATCATCAGACATATTCCTGGAATTCACCAGACATGCTGCTGGAAATCATCAGACATGCTCTTGGAATTCATCAGACATGCTCCTGGAATTCCAGATGCTCCGAGGAGATTACAGTTGCAAATATATTTAGATAAGAGCAACTTCAGAAAATGAGGTTGCTCTCTGTAATCAAAAGAGAACCCCAGGCAGTCTGTGTCACAAATTGGAAAAGTTGTGCATTCTGTAACCTTTCAGTGTTTACTCATTAAATCATGGAAGGTCATTCAACCATTCAAACCTGCTTCAACATTCAATTAGATTATGTGTGATTTTTATCTTGACTCCGTTTATATATCTTGGTTCCCCGATACTTGATACAAGGGCCTAAAATCTATATTACTAAAACTAAGATCTTGACTGCTTTCGACTTACTGTTTCGTGATTTCTGAGAGAACGGCGCTACTTACAGCCGTCATTTTTGGCCACCTCGCTCAGAGTCCCACTCCGCCAGATTGGACCTGAGGATTTTTACCATTGATGAAAAATCAGAGATTATTAATGTTTTAGAAAATGTCGACATTCTCTTTGCTGCCCCCGCTGGCGGCAGGGGGGTGGACTATAAAAGCAGGAAGTGTAGTGCCTCACACAGTCTCTGCAAGACGGAGGTCATGGCTCTCTGTGCTGCAAATAACACTGAACGCACGTCTACTCCACGATAAGTCCCCTCGATGTGGTTGTAAAGTGTTTGCCAAATTGTCTTGGCTTTTAAAGACTTTTTAGAAAATGTGTGTGTTGCTTGCAAAGTATTTGCCAAATTGGCTTGGCTTTTAAAGACTCTTCAGAAAATGTGTTTGTTGCTTGCAAAGTGTTTGCCAAATTGGCTTGGCTTTTGAAGACTCTTCAGAAAATGAGTTTGTTGCTTGCAAAGTGTTTGCCAAATTTGCTTGGCTTTTAAAAACTCTTCAGAAAATGTGTTTGTTGCTTGCAAAGTGTTTGCCAAATTGGCTTGGCTTTTAAAGACTCTTCAGAAAATGTGTTTGTTGCTTGCAAAGTGTTTGCCAAATTGGCTTGGCTTTTAAAGACTTTTGAGAAAATGTGTTTCTTGCTTGCAAAGTGTTTGCCAAATTGACTTGGGTTTTAAAGACTTTTCAGAAAATGTGTTTGCTGCTTGCAAAGTGTTTGCCAAATTGGCTTGGCTTTTAAAATGCTTGCAACAGTTTTCGGATGGATAAAGTGTGAATAAACATTTTATTAGATCAGGACTCTGTTTAATTGCAAAATTGGCGCTCAGTTCCGTGACTTGCGCTCAGTGGCAAGATGGCGCAGATGACATCATTTCCAGTTCGTGGCAAGATGGCACTGAGTGCATCATTTCCGGTTCATGGCAAGATGGCGCTGACTGCAGAAGGCACAGAGTGAAGACGTCGTTGAATAATTCAAGAGAGCTGACTGCTCTGTCTATGGTGAGTGTGTTTGTTGGATGTTATTTAAAGCATGTTTTTGCTTCAGCAGCAGCAGCAGCAGCAGCCTCTACAGGAGGCTTTAAACGGTTGAATCATTCGGTTTACACACTGTATGTTTACCACGTTCTGAAGTTACTTGGCATTTTAGTATTGGGTGTGTGTGAGTGAGTGTGAGTGAGTGTGTGTGTGTGTGTGTGTGTGTGTGAGCCAGTGTGTGTGAGTGTGTGAGTCAGTGTGTGTGAGTGTGTGTATGTGTGTGAGTCTCTGTGTGTGTGAGTGTGTGTGTGTATGTGTGTGTGTGTGAGTCTGTGTGTGTATATATATGTGCGTGAGTCTGTGTGTGTGAGAGTCTGTGTGTGTGAGTGTGTGTGTGGTGGAGGGTGTGTGTGTGGTGGAGGGTGTGTGTGTGATCAAGAAATAACAAATAGTACAAATAATATAGTATTTCATAGTTCAGAGCTTATTTGTTGTTTAATAGCCTGATGGCTATCAGGAAGAAGCTGTTCCTCAATGTGGATGTTACACTTTTCAGTTTACAAAAGTCGGACGTGACTCCAGAAGTCGGGCATAAGTCAGTCAGTCCACAAGCCGTGATTCAGTCTGCCAATCCAGAGGCCACGAGTGAGTCAGTCAGTCAGTCCAGAGACCATGAGTTGGTCCCAAGGCAGTGAGTGAGTCCAGAGGCCATGAGTAGGTCGCACACCGCCCTCTCCCCCACTGACATCTCCCACCTCAAGACGCTGCCCTCCACCTGGCTATAGGATGCTCCCCATCCTGAAGCCGCCCCCATCCCCCACTGCAGGACACCCCCTCCCCCATCAGCCCACGAGAGCTCACGACTGAAGCCGTCCCCCTCCCTCGGCTGCAGGATGTTTGCCACCCCCCACGCCGACAGCCCCGCCTCAAAAAAATATTTTGCACAAATTCTTCAGTGAGTCCACAGGATTGAGAATTACAACAAAACAATGGAATTCTTTAATTTGCCACAACCAAGAAATGGAAGGATGCACCTTAATGACGACAATCCAGAATTGCTGCAGGAATTGCTATACGATAGAACTGAACAACAGCAATTTGTTGAGGAGAATGGGCCTCTGCTGAATGCTGAGCAGAGAGCAGTGTATGCACTCAATTTAACAGAAGGTGAAGACATTCCCCTTCAGCAGACCCAATTCAATCAAGTTTTGCTATGACGATCCATAAAGCACAAGAATAGTAAGATTAAACGAGAACTTCCCAGTTTGAAGTTTGATCTTCATTTTATGAGGAGTTACATTGGTGATTACGTGAAGAAGACCCGTCAGGGCGCATGCGCGTCAATCTTCAAAGCAGCGGTATGAAATCACAAACAACAAGAACGAAGTAATATAGTAACCTAATAAAACGAGTAAATTAAGAACTTCCATCAGACCTTTATGATAGGGGGTTGGGCCGTGGTGGGTACGTAATCACCAACGTAACTCCTCATAAAATAAAGATCAAACTTCAAACTGGTAAGTTCTCGTTTAATCTTACTATTTTACTTTGGAGTCACGCGAGTGACTACGTGAAGATTTTAAAGCTTTGTGCTTTCATGCCGCAGATACAAATCCCGGCTTCTCACTGCATTGATTGACTCGGAATGAGAAATAATCAATAATGCATTAATAATGACATTTGCATGACAAATGCAGTAATTCATTTATTTGAATAAAATAATTAACAGTATCCCCTTTAACCCAGGGAAATTTAAGCAGAACTTAATATAGTATCTGCAAACAGCCCCGTATTGGCAATAGGCCGAAGGTAAAAGTGTTGACACACCAACTTATTAGATCACCCGGCGGCTGCGAAAATATGGTCGACGCGATGTCCTTCGCCCTGGTCGCCAATGTTGCTGCTAAATCGAATGGGATGTAAAAAAATCAATGTTCCCACCTGCAGCAACCAAAACTTGTTTTAACCATCTTAAATTAGTCTGAACTGACACTATCTTGTATGGTTTTTCGTGAATGATAAACAATCATGTTTTCATATTTCCTAATACCTTTGTAGCCTCAATGTATTGCAACAAATATGTCGTAACACATAGACATGGATCCATGGAATATGCTAATAAAACACTCTTGAATCCTGTCACACCTGATCCTACTTCATTTGAGTAGGTCATAAAATGTAAAACATAACATAATCCTGAGGTACTTCCATCCTGTGTATCTGTAAGTTTTGTAATGTCTGCACTCTCTGTACTTGTTACAAGTGCCATAAGCATGACTACCTTCATGCTGAACTTGGCCAAATCAGAATCGTACCAAGAGTCCATTGATGAAGTAGCTTAAAACAACTTTATATTCCAGATTCCCATCCTAGGTTTAGAAGGTCTGGAATTAAAATTCCTTTCATTAATCTGAAAATGAAAGAACAAGACTCAACAGGATGTCTTTCCGACCTCATCAATAAAAAATGAGGATAATGTACTTCTGGCTGAATAAAACTCAACCCCTCAAATAGAGTGTTGAGAAAACCCAAGACATTTGAGACATGTGCCTTACAACATTTCATATTCTTTTATAAACATAAATTTTTTCCCCATTCTTTACATAATGGGAAAGCAGCATTTACAGAGTCACAACTCAGATTCGCAAATGCACTGCTTTTGAATGCTCTTCCGCCAGACTGCTGTAAGGATGTCCACAACATGCCCAGACAATCCTCTTTTT
Organism: Malacoraja senta; assembly: GCA_038087875.1. Taxonomy (NCBI): domain Eukaryota; kingdom Metazoa; phylum Chordata; class Chondrichthyes; order Rajiformes; family Rajidae; genus Malacoraja; species Malacoraja senta. The sequence continues at coordinate 189,412,968 of CM075977.1, forward strand.
AAAAACCTGCAAATTAACAGATCCATACAGGCATATAACGGATGTTACTCTCCAATTATCGGATACACCAGTAACACCCTTCTTTTGGGAACCTTTATCAGAAACTGTCATAAATTCCAATATCAAAGGGAACCATGGCTGCGTAGACCAGTCTGTTACTACCAGTACTTCATAGGCAGCATCCTGCTTCATTTTAAGCAGACACCGGTTTATGAGACAGAATGATGGAAAATGCATATAAAAACATACCACCCTAATGTAGCGAGAAACATCAATCGCTACTGTGTCCCGATGTAGTCCCATAACACATATCTCTGTAACTGGTGATTGAGTCTGGTTGGAAAACAAGTCGTATCTGGCTTCCCAAATCTGACTACTATATCATTAAAATCTTAAGGTTCAACATCCATTCTTTGTTATCATGGAAATTCCCGTAACCTGGTGTCTGCTACTATATTGAATCTAACTAGTAGATAAAAAACTGAAACCAAATATTTGTCAACACACCAAGTCCAGATTTGATTAGCCAATTTGTCATATGACACCAACTTAATTCCACCCATACAATTAATACATGCCATTGCTGTAGTGTTGTTAATTTGAAACTGAACATGCAGATTAGTTGTATTTAATAACAAGCTTGGAGCTCATAAGCCATCCAATAGCTGTAAAACATCGATTATCCATGTCTGCAAAGTAATAATTCTTCCATATTCCATCTGACCACAGATGGATACCTTTTCAGTGGCACCAATCCTAATGCACTGACATCAGTCTGTACGACCATGGAAGGCTGTTCAATCAGTATCTTGCTTGAACTACTGGAAACATGTTAAATCCACCACTGCAATCAGAAGCAGCATTTGTTGTTTAACTGCATGGCCTATCAAAAATGGCCACCATGCATCTTAGTGCCTTTTCTTTTAGCAGTCTGCAGCTGCTGGTAGTACAATGGCCCATATTGTATTGCTCGAAATAACACTAATTTTCCTAGCAAGCTGGCCACCTGTCAATTGAAGATTGTTGCTTTTCCAACAGCTTAATACAACCATCAATTAGCTCCACCCTTTACCCTGGGTAAATTACAACCTTGTCAATTGAATCAATTGTGAAATTAAAATAATCCATTGTTGTAAGTGGTGTTAACCTTCTAATTTCTCCCTGGATGAATTAAACCCAACTATCAAAAGTGGATTGAACAATTGAGAGAGATAACTCACTAATTCTTTTGTTCGTCCTAATTAGGAGTCCAGTTAAGCCATCAACATCTGTCCTTGGACTCTAATTAGCCCCAAAATTGGTTTTACCAATTTAGTGAAATTCTAGGAACTGAAGTTAACCCATTGGATAGAACTTTGAATTGCCATAATTGTTCATTCAGATAAATTTCAAATATTTTTTATCTTACAAATGAACAGACACTAAGTAATATACATCTTTCAGATCTATAAGTGCCATATAACATCTTTTGGGGCTGCGGTGGCGTTCCGGCATTCCGGGGGCGGCGACCAAAGACACTGGTGGCGACCTGATTCCAGGGCTCGGCCACGGCTGGCCCAGTGGACGACATCGTCGGGAGCTCGCAGGTCACAGGTGGGTGAACTGTTTTTCTGGAGCTCCCGCAACTACAGCTGCATCCGCTGGACTGGAGAGCGGCAGCTTCGGCAGCTTCGACCACCCCGGGCCGCGGAGTTTGAACCGGCCCGTCGCGGGCACGGATTCAGCCGCGGGACTGACTTACCATCACCCGGCGGGGTCACAACATCAGAAGCCTGGATCGCCTCAGCGCAGAGTGAGAACAAAGAGGGAAGAGGCAGAGACTTTAAGACTTTTGCCTCCATCACAGTGAGGAGGTGCCTGGTGAACTCATTGTGGTGGAGGTTAATTTGTGTTTATTGTGTGTTTTGTTATTTATTATTATATGTATGACTGCAGGCAACGAAATTTCATTCAGACCGAAAGGTCTGAATGACAAATAAAGAATCTAATCTAATCTAATCTAAATAAGTTGTTTGTCAGTCTCAAAGTCTCCATTTTGAAGTGTCTATACTTCACAAATGTTTTAAAGACTTGTCAGATCTAAAATACTCCTCACCTTTTTAGGTCGAGAAATTTTAAACACAATTTGGTGGTTTTGATAAACCGATCTTTCAATTACTTGTTTATAGACATGTTTTCAATTCAGCTTGAACCTCCATCACTTCTTTTTGTGAAATTGGAGTGTTCTGCTTGGAACATGCTGGATGGCAAATCAGTATTTAGATCGAATCAATTCGAAACCTTTGAATAATACTCAGAATAATAAATCTGAAGTAATTTGCTTCCAATATTTGGCTATTGTTGCCTTAATATGTTCCCATGAGAACCAGGTCCACCTACCTCCTTTGTCACCTGAGTGACCTGTGGTCCCTGGATCCTGGCAGGAAAAACCCACAATTTTTCATTTTCCCGCTGCAGGACACCGACTGCGCCCCAGCTTCAATTGTCGATTTGTTCCTGGTGTAGGCCCAGTATTTTGTATGATGTCTGAAAGGATACCTCCTCTTTGCAGACTTGCCGACCATTGATGTTTTGATCAACCTTGCTGTTTTTGCCTCATCATCCAACTCTTTCCCACGTTTCGTGAGGTTTTTTCTCTGAAGAGTAAGTTGAATGACTGCACATTGCTGGGCTTTACAGAGTTGCTGCGACTTGGGGTTGATGGTAGACCGAATGGCATACTTTCTGAAACAATTCATCTCGAAGTGGGCGCTACATAGCAACCCTAGTGCCACTTGATGCATCTCCATCCCTGGCCTACATCCATTGTTTATGCAAATTGCAGTCGTTCATCAACCCAGCCGCTTCAATATTCTCTGCAGTTTACTTTTCTTAGGCTCACCTGCCTTCGCCCATCTGACCCCTTATATCTTGGTTCACTGCTAGTACTTTCAGCAATACGCAGTTTCTTGGGGTCTCGTGCTTTTTTGGAATTTTCATCCGTTGTAAGCTACTAGAGGCCACTTCCTTTCCCAGTGGCTCTCCTGACTCTGACGGGGCAGCGAATCATACTGCCAGGAGTAAAACTTCTGGCAGCTGCCATCTTTGCTTATATCGGCCTCACCGTCAGATTCAGGGTCAGAACTCTCACAGAGCAGCGAATCGTACTACCTGGAATAGAACATCTGGCAGCTGCCATCTTCGCTTGTATCGGAAAGTCTGCTGACCCAGTCAACGCGCCTCATCAATGAGGGTGCTCTTAAACAGCCCTTTTCTAGGTGCTGCTGACCTGGCTTCTGGAGCCTGGCTTTGGCTACACTCTTCCCTGAGTGTGCTTTTCTCCAGTAACCTGTGTAACAGGCTTTTCATCTGAGAAATCCGCTCCAAAAGCGGTATCCAGCCCTGGAGTCGCATCCTCCTGATTGTACTCCTCCTCCGTGGGCCTCATGGACTTGACTTTAGCCTTGCACCCCACTGGCACTGACTGAGTTATTTTCAACCCCAAGTCCACAGTCGCTACGCTCCCAGCCGGCGACTGTACAGGGGTCTGAGGCAGCTGTTCGCCGACCACAATCTTGCGACTTTCCACCGGCTTTGCTGCTTGCCTCTTCCCCTTGTCCGTTTTTTCCATGATACCTGTGGAAAAATCCCCACATACCCACAGCAAATGGACCCGGAAATATCGAAAAAAGTTGTTTACTTACCTTGTAGTTTACAACTAAATTTCCACTAGAGGAGCGCTGCTCCTCACGTCCGTTCGCGCCAATGTGTCTGACGTAATGACGCGCAGGTGTCCTGACGGGTCTTCTTCACGTAGTCGCTCACGTGACTCCGAAGTAAAACAAACAATGCAGAAGATGTTGATCTACCTCGACAAACCGGTATTTCAGCCGGAAAACATATGTCTCTCTTAGCCGAGGAAAGATGAAGGGAAATTTCAACGTTTTCCTGAAGGATGGAACATCGAACAAGAATGTTGTCATTAAAAGCATGCTTCGTTGAATGATGACTTCTGAGATAAATTCTCCGATTTTCTTTGTTAAAATGTGACCGCTGAATCTCTCTATATTTAAATTGTCTCTTTTTTTTATCAACAGCAAAGAGACATAAAGATGCAGTGAGGAGCAACAAGAGACACAACAAGAAAGAACTTAATAATTCTCATCTTTAACATTTAAATTGTTCTTATATTTTAAGAGTCATTCACATTTTAAACTTTGATATATCCTTTTCCAATTTTCATGCCTGCGTGTTCTTCATCACAATGGGAACCTAATGGGCAGGAATGGATGCTCTGTGGGAGAGCCACTAAGAGTGCATGGGGGGAGGTTGTGGGGAGATGGACTGAATGCATGGGGGGGAGGGGAATGGCAAGGAGCAGAGTGGGAGGGTGAAGAGAGCAGGGGTGTCTGAGTGAACTGCCAGCATACCAGGCATGAGTGACTGCACTGCCAGCCCACCAGCTGTCAGTGACTGCACTGCCAGCCCACCAGCCGTCAGTGACTGAACTGCCAGCCCACGAGCCGTGAGTATGTGAACTGCCAGCCCACCAGCTGTAAGTGACTGAACTGCCAGCCCACCAGCCGTGAGTGACTGCACTGCCAGCCCACGAGCCGTGAGTAAGTGAACTGCCAGCCCACCAGCTGTAAGTGACTGAACTGCCAGCCCACCAGCCGTGAGTGACTGCACTGCCAGCCCACGAGCCATTAGTAAGTGAACTGCCAGCCCACCAGCTTTAAGTGACTGAACTGCCAGCCCACCAGCTGTGAGTGACTGCACTGCCAGCCCACCAGCCGTGAGTGACTGCACTGCCAGCCCAGCAGCAGTGAATGACTGCACTTCCAGCCCACCAGCCGTGAGTGACTGTACTGCCAGCCCACCAGCTGTGAGTGACTGCACTGCCAGCCACCCCGGGCCGCGGAGTTTGAACCGGCCCGTCGCGGGCACGGATTCAGCCGCGGGACTGACTTACCATCACCCGGCGGGGTCACAACATCAGAAGCCTGGATCGCCTCAGCGCAGAGGGAGAACAAAGAGGGAAGAGGCAGAGACTTTAAGACTTTTGCCTCCATCACAGTGAGGAGGTGCCTGGTGAACTCATTGTGGTGGATGTTAATTTGTGTTGATTGTGTGTTTTGTTATTTATTATTATATGTATGACTGCAGGCAACGAAATTTTGTTCAGACCGAAAGGTTTGAATGACAAATAAAAAATCTAATCTAATCTAATCTAAATAAGTTGTTCGGCAGTCTCAAAGTCTCCATTTTGAAGTGTCTATACTTCACAAATGTTTTAAAGACTTGTCAGATCTAAAATACTCCTCACCTTTTTAGGTCGAGAAATTTTAAACACAATTTGGTGGTTTTGATAAACCGATCTTTCAATTACTTGTTTATAGACAAGTTTTCAATTCAGCTTGAACCTCCATCACTTCTTTTTTGTGAAATTGGAGTGTTCTGCTTGGAACATGCTGGATGGCAAATCAGTATTTAGATCGAATCAATTCGAAACCTTTGAATAATACTCAGAATAATAAATCTGAAGTAATTTGCTTCCAATATTTGGCTGTTTTTGCCTTAATATGTTCCCATGAGAACCAGGTCCACCTACCTCCTTTGTCACCTGAGTGACCTGTGGTCCCTGGATCCTGGCAGGAAAAACCCACACTTTTTCATTTTTCCGCTGCTGGACACCGACTGCGCCCCAGCTTCAATGGTCGATTTGTTCCTGGTGTAGGCCCAGTATTTTGTATGATGTCTGAAAGGATACCTCCTCTTTGCAGACTTGCCGACCATTGATGTTTTGATCAACCTTGCTGTATTTGCCTCGTCATCCAACTCTTTCCCACATTTTGTGAGGTTTTTTCTCTGAAGAGTAAGTTGAATGACTGCACATTGCTGGGCTTTACAGAGTTGCTGCGACTTGGGGTTGATGGTGGACCGAATGGCATACTTTCTGAAACAATTCATCTCGAAGTGGGCGCTACATAGCAACCCTAGAGCCACTTGATGCATCTCCATCCCTGGCCTACATCCATTGTTTATGCAAATTGCAGTTGTTCATCAACCCAGCAGCTTCAATATTCTCTGCAGTTTACTTTTCTTAGGCTCACCTGCCTTCGCCCATCTGACCCCTTATATCTTGGTTCACTGCTAGTACTTTCAGCAATACGCAGTTCCTTGGTGTCTCGTGCTTTTTTGGAATTTTTATCCGTCATAAGCTACTAGAGGCCACTTCCTTTCCCAGTGGCTCTCCTGACTCTGACGGGGCAGCGAATCGTACTGCCAGGAGTAAAACTTCTGGCAGCTGCCGTCTTCGCTTATATCGGCCTCACCGTCAGATTCAGGGTCAGAACTTTCACAGAGCAGCGAATCGTACTACCTGGAATAGAACATCTGGCAGCTGCCATCTGCGCTTGTATCGGAAACTCTGCTGACCCAGTCAACGCGCCTCATCAATGAGGGTGCTCTTAAACAGCCCTTTTCTAGGTGCTGCTGACCTGGCTTCTGGAGCCTGGCTTTGGCTACACTCTTCCCTGAGTGTGCTTTTCTCCAGTAACCTGTGTAACAGGCTTTTCATCTGAGAAATCCGCTCCAAAAGCGGTATCCAGCCCTGGAGTCGCATCCTCCTGATCGTACTCCTCCTCCGTGGGCCTCATGGACTTGACTTTAGCCTTGCACCCCACTGGCGCTGACTGAGTTATTTTCAACCCCAAGTCCACAGTCGCTACGCTCCCAGCCGGCGACTGTACAGGGGTCTGAGGCAGCTGTTCGCCGACCACAATCTTGCGACTTTCCACCGGCTTTGCTGCTCGCCTCTTCCCCATGTCCGTTTTTTCCATGATACCTGTGGAAAAATCCCCACAGACCCACAGCAAATGGACCCGGAAATATCGAAAAAAGTTGTTTACTTACCTTGTAGTTTACAACTACATTTCCACTAGAGGAGCGCTGCTCCTCCCGTCCGTTCGCGCCAATGTGTCTGACGTAATGACGCGCAGGCGCCCTGACGGGTCTTCATCACGTAGTCGCTCACGTGACTCCGAAGTAAAACAAACAATGCAGAAGATGTTGATCTACCTCGACAAACCGGTATTTCAGCCGGAAAACATGTGTCTCTCTTAACCGAGGAAAGATGAAGGGAAATTTCAACGTTTTCCTGAAGGATGGAACATCGACCAAGAATGTTGTCATTAAAAGCGTGCTTCGTTGAATGATGACTTCTGAGATAAATTCTCCAATTTTCTTTGTTAAAATGTGACCGCTGAATCTCTCAATATTTAAATTGTCTCTTTTTTTTATCAACAGCAAAGAGACATAAAGATGCAGTGAGGAGCAACAAGAGACACGACAAGAAAGAACTTAATCATTCTCATCTTTAGCATTTAAATTGTTCTTATATTTTAAGAGTCATTCACATTTTAAACTTTGATATATCCTTTTCCAATTTTCATGCCTGCGTGTTCTTCATCACAATGGGAACCTAATGGGCAGGAATGGATGCTCTGTGGGAGAGCCACTAAGAGTGCATGGGGGGAGGTTGTGGGGAGATGGACTAAATGCATGGGGGGGGAGGGGAATGGCAAGGAGAAGAGTGGGAGGGTGAAGGGAGCAGGGGTGTCTGAGTGAACTGCCAGCATACCAGGCATGAGTGACTGCACTGCCAGCCCACCAGCTGTCAGTGACTGCACTGCCAGCCCACCAGCCGTCAGTGAGTGAACTGCCAGCCCACGAGCCGTGAGTAAGTGAACTGCCAGCCCACCAGCTGTAAGTGACAGAACAGCCAGCCCACCAGCCGTGAGTGACTGCACTGCCAGCCCACGAGCCGTGAGTAAGTGAACTGCCGGCCCACCAGCTGTAAGTGACTGAACTGCCAGCCCACCAGCTGTGAGTGACTGCACTGCCAGCCCACGAGCCATTAGTAAGTGAACTGCCAGCCCACCAGCTTTAAGTGACTGAACTGCCAGCCCACCAGCCGTGAGTGACTGCACTGCCAGCCCACCAGCCGTGAGTGACTGCACTGCCAGCCCAGCAGCAGTGAGTGACTGCACTTCCAGCCCACCAGCCGTGAGTGACTGCACTGCCAGCCCACCAGCTGTGAGTGACTGCACTGCCAGCCACCAGCCATGAGTGACTGCACTGCCAGCCCACCAGCCGTGAGTAAGTGAACTGCCAGCCCACCAGCCGTAAGTGACTGAACTGCCAGCCCAATAATCCATTCAGTCCACCCTCTCCCCCTTCTCTCTCACAGAGTCTGTCACCTGTTTTGGGCAGAATTTCTGGCAGTTTCTCAGCTGCCAGCCTGCCAGGTCTGAGTGACTGTACTGCCAGGGCTCAGTGACTGAGCTGCCTGGCCTCAGGCCTGAGCTGCCTGGCCTCACTGGCCTCTTGAGCTGCCAGCCCAAGAATCCATTCGGCCCACAATGTGCATACTAGCTCTCTGGAAACCAGTCCCGTTGGCCCACAACACCCATACTAGCGCAACAGAAAGCACCCCCCCCCCCACTCCCCCCACTGGCCAGCAATATTGGAATTGGTGGAGAGGTGGAATATTGAGTTTGGTGACCAGCCCTCCCGTGTGATGCTGGGACCCAACAGGTCCCACTTAGTCTAGTATCCATCTAATTTTTAATCAATTCGGAGGGCCAAGCTCTAATTTTAGGCTTACATGCACTTTATGTAATTTACTGGCTAGTGTGTTTCTCATCACCAATCCCATCAAATAATTTAATTACCTATAATTCTTTAACCATTAAATTTTCAAATGGATTTGTCATAAATGATTGAGGAAAGCTAAGACTAAAACTAACTCATGTAACCTCTTCCCATTATTCCTTTATCATTTGTTGACTGAGTTTTTTCCTTTTATTCAATAGATTGTAAATTTGAAACCTAGGCAAACAGCTGGTTTGAGTTATATGGGTAGACAGATAAAGGGTGGCACAGCGGTAGAGTTGCTACCTTACAGCGGCAGAGACCCGGGTTCGATCCTGACTACGGGTGTTGTCTGTACGGAGTTGGTATGTTCTCACCGTGACCTTGGTGGGTTTTCTCTGGGTACTCCAGTTTCCTCCCACACTTCAAAGATGTACAGGTTAATTGGCTAATTGGCTTTGGTAAAATTGTAAATAGTTCCTATTGTGTGTTGGGATAGTGTTAGTGTGTGGAGATCGCTGGTCGGCACGAACTCGGTGGGCCGAAGGGCCTGTTTCCATGCTGTATCTCTAAACTGAACTATAGTTATGGTAGTCCAATTTATAATGAATAACAATGAATAACTACTTGAATTTATGCAATAATTTAACGAAGCAAACCGAGGCACCTTACAGAAGTGATATCAAACCATGTCACAAAAGGAGGAATTAGGACAAATAAGTAAAAGCCTGGTGAAAGAAGAAGAAACTGGCAAAGAGGTAAAATGCTTCAGGAGGAAATTCCTGAGCTGAGAGTCAAGACAGCAGAATAATCCTCAGCAAGTTGTAGGAGACATGAAAGTCGGGGTTGGAGTTTCCTGTTTAACTATTTATTTTTCACTTGCTTTCTTAGATACGAGTACACAATGGAATTGACATTTGTAAGTACATGCAGTAGGCTCTGCATGAAAATATCTGCAACTCATGAGGCATTTTGCTTTTATATATCCTGACATGAGGTTTTCTTTACACGCGTTGTTATTACTTTTACAATATCCTTTGTGAATTATCTTTCAGTTTATGTCTTTCTAGTCTATCCTCTGCTGCAGAAAGAGTGTTGTACTGATATAGTGCCTTTCATGACCTTCGCAATCAATGAAGTACTTTGAAATTCAGTCAGAGTTGTCCTGTCGGAACCGTGACAGCTTTTCAGAAGAAATATCCTGAACTTACAGAAGGAGTAGAATCCAAATTGACAATCCCTGTGTTGAACTTTGAACAGCTGATCTGTGTACGAAGGTCTGAGTCCATCTCCACCAATTAAAATACCTGACTGTGTAGTAATGTGAAAGACAATGATTGTAATATAGAACAATTGAACTAATCAATTTTATTTTGTAATTAAAATCATGGTTGTAATGTTCTGTGAAATTGGGCAAATGCACTTTAAAAAGATACAAATATATAGAATGTGCTGAAGATATAACAGTGTGAATACTGTTAAAAAGTCATAGATTTATGGAAACATGCCTTTCGTCCTACCATGGCTGTGCTGACCATCAAACAGCCTTTTATACATAGATACATAGATACATAGAAAATAGGTGCAGGAGTAGGCCATTCGGCCCTTCGAGCCTGCATCGCCATTCAATATGATCATGGCTGATCATCCAACTCAGTATCCCGTACCTGCCTTCTCTCCATACCCCCTGATCCCTTTAGCCACAAGGGCCACATCTAACTCCCTCTTAAATATAGCCAATGAACTGGCGTCAACTACCCTCTGTGGCAGAGAGTTCCAGAGATTCACCACTCTCTGTGTGAAAAAGTTTTTCCTCATCTCGGTCTTAAAGGATTTCCCCCTTATCCTTAAGCTGTGACCCCTTGTCCTGGACTTCCCCAACATCGGGAACAATCTTCCTGCATCTAGCCTGTCCAACCCCATAAGAATTTTGTACGTTTCTATAAGATCCCCTCTCAATCTCTTAAATTCTAGCGAGTATAAGCCAAGTCTATCCAGTCTTTCTTCATATGAAAGTCCTGACATCCCAGGAATCAGTCTGGTGAACCTTCTCTGCACTCCCTCTATGGCTATAATGTCCTTCCTCAGATTTGGAGACCAAAACTGTACACAATACCCCAGGTGTGGTCTCACCAAGACCCTGTACAACTGCAGTAGAACCTCCCTGCTCCTATACTCAAATCCTCTTGCTATGAAGGCCAACATACCATTCGCTTTCTTCACTGCCTGCTGCACCTGCATGCCTACTTTCAATGACTGGTGTACCATGACACCCAGGTCTCGCTGCACCTCCCCATTTCCTAATCGGCCACCATTTAGATAATAGTCTGCCTTCCCGTTTTTGCCACCAAAGTGGATAACCTCACATTTATCTACATTATACTGCATCTGCCAAACATTTGCCCACTCCCCCAGCCTATCCAAGTCACCTTGCAGTCTCCTAGCATCCTCCTCACAGCTAACACTGCCCCCCAGCTTAGTGTCATCCGCAAACTTGGAGATGTTGCTTTCAATTCCCTCGTCCAGATCATTAATATAAATTGTAAATAGCTGGGGTCCCAGCACTGAGCCTTGCGGTACCCCACTAGTCACTGCCTGCCATTGTGAAAAGGACCCGTTTACTCCTACTCTTTGCTTCCTGTTTGCCAGCCAGTTCTCTATCCACATCAATACTGAACCCCCAATACCGTGTGATTTAAGCTTGTATCCTAATCTCTTATGTGGTACCTTGTCGAAAGCCTTCTGAAAGTCCAGATACAACACATCCACTGGTTCTCCCCCATCCACTCTACTAGTTACATCCTCGAAAAATTCTATAAGATTTGTCAGACACGATTTACCTTTCGTAAATCCATGCTGACTTTGTCCAATGATTTCACCACTTTCCAAATGTGCTGCTATCCCATCTTTAATAACTGACTCTAGCAGTTTCCCCACTACCGATGTTAGACTAACTGGTCTGTAATTCCCCGTTTTCTCTCTCCCTCCCTTCTTAAAAAGTGGGGTTACGTTTGCTACCCTCCAATCCTCAGGAACTACTCCAGAATCTAAAGAATTTTGAAAAATTATCACTAATGCATCCACTATTTCTGGAGCTACTTCCTTAAGTACTCTGGGATGCAGCCTATCTGGCCCTGGTGATTTATCGGCCTTTAATCCATTCAATTTACCCAACACCACTTCCCGACTAACCTGGATTTCACTCAGTTCCTCCATCTCCTTTGACCGCGGCCCCCTGCCTAATTAAGCCCTTTGTCCTCCTCTGCTGGTCTCTGAATTTCTCCCAGTCCTCTGGTATGCTGCTTTTTCTGGCTAATTTGTACGCAACATCTTTTGCTTTGATACTATCCCTGATTTCCCTTGTTATCCACGGATGCACTACCTTCCCTGATTTATTCTTTTGCCAAACTGGGATGAACATTTTTTCTAGTTCATCCATGCAGTCTTTAAATGCCTTCCATTGCATATCCACCGTCAACCCTTTCAGAACTAATTGCCAGTCAATCTTGGCCAATTCACGTCTCATATCCTCAAAGTTACCTTTCTTTAAGTTCAGAACCGTTGTTTCTGAATTAACAATGTCACTCTCCATCCTAATGAAGAACTCAACCATATTATGGTCACTCTTGCCCAAGGGGGCACGCACAACAAGTCTGCTAACTAACCCTTCCTCATTACTCAATACCCAGTCTAGAATAGCCTGCTCTCTCGTTGGTTCCTCTACATGTTGGTTTAGATAACTATCCCTCATACATTCCAAGAAATCCTCTTCCTCAGCACCCCTGCCAATTTGATTCACCCAATCTATATGTAGATTGAAGTCACCCATTATAACTGTTTTGCCTTTGTTGCACGCATTTCTAATTTCCTGTTTGATGCCATCCCCAACTTCACTACTACTGCTAGGTGGCCTGTACACAACACCCACCAGCGTTTTCTGCCCCTTAGTATTTCGTAGCTCTACCCATACCAATTCCACATCCTCCAAGCTAATGTCCTTCCTTTCCACTGCGTTAATCTCCTCTCTAACCAGCAACGCTACCCCACCTCCTTTTCCTTTCTGTCTATCCCTCCTGAATATTGAATATCCCTGGATGTTCAGCTCCCAGCCTTGGTCACCCTGGAGCCATGTCTCCGTGATCCCAACTATATCATAATCATTAATTGCTATCTGCACGTTCAACTCATCGACCTTATTACGAATGCTCCTTGCATTGAGACACAAAGCCTTCAGGCTTGTTTTTACAACGCTCTTACCCCTTATACAATTATTTTTATTTTATTTTTATTTTTATTTTTTTTTTTTTTTTCCTTTTTTTTTTAAATAAAGAAGAAAAAGAAAAAAGTTAGATAATGAAAAATAGAAAAATGTGAGATATATAGTGTGTGAAAAATAAAAATAAAGAATGAAATAAGAAAGTTGAGACATAGAAAATAGAAGAAAGAGAATAGATGAAAAGAAAAGAAGAAAAGAAAATAGAAGGAGATCATTTATAATCTTGACCATCCGCAGTCACGGATTAGCTTTTACACCTGTTTTGCACCATACGTTTCCAAAAAGACGACAAATGGAGACCAACTCGTTATGAATTGGTCAAATTTATCTATTAGGAGGAATCGCATTTCCTCAAGATGTGCGGTATCCAACATACTTGCAATCCACATTTTGAGCGTTGGTATTGGTGTATTTTTCCAAAATTTCAATATTAATTTTTTTGCTATTATTAAACCATAATTAAAAATTGACTTTTGAGATGAGCTCAATTTGTTCCCGTCTTCCATTACCCCAAATATAATCAATTCATTATTGGGTTCCATTTTTGTCTTAAATAATTTTGTAAATATTTCAAAAATATCACTCCAAAATCCATGAAGTTTTATACAAGAAACAAAAGAGTGTGTTATAGTTGCTTCTTGGATTAAACATTTATCGCAAATGGGCGATATATTTGGATAAAATTTATTTAATCTTGTTTTTGAGTAATATAATCTATGTAAAATTTTAAATTGGATTAGATTATGTCTTGCGTTAATCGAACACTTGTGAATGTATGTCAAATACTTTTCCCATGTAGCCTTCGTAATTTTTATCAATAATTCCCGTTCCCACTCTTCTCTAATTACCTCAGTCACAGGTAAATCTATATTTAAGATACTATTATATAAATATGCTATTAATTTTTGTGTATCAGCTTTTATATTCATTACTTCTTCTAGTAAATCAGGAGTTATTTTTTGATATCCCTGTATGTATGTCTTCAAAAAATTACAAATCTGAAAATATTTAAAATAATGAGTGTTTTTCAGTTTAAATTTTAATTGTAATTGTTGAAATGATAATAAATCTCCCATTTCATACATATCCCCGATCCTTTTAATTCCTAAACTTTCCCATTGATTATATATTTTATCCATCATAGATGGTTTAAATAAAGGATTATTCGCTATCGGTGTTAATAATGATAGGTTTCTTAATTTTAAGGCTAGTTTTATTTGTTTCCATATTCTTATTGTATCTTGTATAATTGGGTTTTTCTTATATATTGTATTGTTCATTTTTTTCGGGGAGAAGAGGATTGTTCCTATATTACAAGGATAACAATCCTCTTTCTCCATTTTTATCCATTCTGTCTGTTGAGTTGAACTATCCAACCAGTAAATTATATTCTTAATATGTATTGCCCAATAGTAATACAAAAAATTAGGGAGTGAAAGTCCCCCGACATCTTTTGGTTTACATAAGTGTTCTTTTTTAATTCTATGTGATTTGTAATCCCAAACAAAATTAGTAATATTAGCATTCAGTTTAGAGAAGAAATATTTTGGTACATATACTGGTATAGATTGAAATAAGTATAATAACTGTGGTAAGAAGCTCATTTTAATAGCATTTATTCTGCCTATTAATGATAAAGGGAGTGTTTTCCAAAATTTTATCATTATATTAAGTTTATTTATTAAGGGTATAAAATTAGCGTTGAATAAAGCTTTATGTTTTCTAGTAATCTGTATACCCAGATATTTGAATTTTTCTGTTGCTATTTTAAAGGGGAATTTCAATAAGTGTGTGGATTCTTGAGGTTTTAACGTCATAATTTCACTTTTGTTCCAATTTATTCTATATCCTGAAAAGGACCCAAATTCCTCTATTAAATTTAATAAATTTGGTATACTCGTTTGTGAATTTGTTATATATAACAAAATATCGTCTGCATACAATGACATTTTATTATTTGAGTCCCTAGTATTATAACCCTGAATATTCGGATGGCTTCTTATACTTTCAGCCAGAGGTTCTATCATAAGGGCAAATAGCAGGGGTGATAAAGCACATCCCTGCCTATTACCCCTTGATAATTGAAATTTTTGAGATAACATGCTGTTAGTTAATATTCTTGCCATCGGTTTATCATATAATAATTTCACCCATGCAATAAAATTCTCTCCCATATTAAATTTTTGTAATACTATGTATAAATACTGCCATTCTACCTGATCAAATGCTTTCTCTGCGTCCAAAGAAATAATTGCTAAGTCTTTTTCTTCCTTTTTATGTGAGTACATTATATTAAACAGGCGTCTCAAATTATTAAATGAATATCTTTTGGGTATAAACCCCGTTTGATCAGGGTTTATCAATTTACTAATATATTTGCTTAGTCTTCTAGCTAAGGTCTTTGCTAGAATTTTCTGGTCGGTATTTAGAAGTGATATAGCTCTATATGAACCCGGTTCCTCTAGATCTTTATCTTTCTTTGGAATAAGCGTAATAGTTGATTCTGCTAATGTTTCAGGTAATTTATTTTCTTTAAAAACGTGAGTATATAAATTAAATAGATAGGGGGTCGTTATCTCATGAAACTTTTTATAAAATTCATTACTAAAACCATCTGGTCCCGGTGTCTTACCATTTTTCAGCAATTTTATTGTTTCACCTATTTCTTCGATTGTAATTTGCGCTCCTAGTTCTTCTTGTTCCAAAAGGTCAAGTTTTGGTAGATTACATTTATCTAAAAAGTTTGTAATTTTACTATCTTCTGTTTTGGTTTTTGATGTGTATAAATTCTGATAAAATTGAACAAATCTTTTATTGATATCTTTAGGTAGTATTAGTAATTCACCATTCTCAGATTTAATTTTATTTATAGTATTTTCCTTTTCCTGTTTTTTCAATTGACGCGCCAACAGCTTATGTGGTTTGTCACCAAACTCAAAATATTCCTGTTTTGTAATTTGGAATAATCTTATTACTCTTGCCGAGAGAATTCGGTTAAGTTTAAATTTCAGTAGTATTATCTTATTATGTTTATCTATAGTGGGATCTTTAGCATTATCTAACTCTAACTGTCTTATTTCTTGTTCTAACAGCATCTGTTCAGTTTTATTCTTCTTATTTTGAAAAATTTCATATGAAATTATAATTCCTCTAATAAATGCTTTAAAAGTTTCCCATATTAAAGAAGGTGAGGTACCTGGTGTATCATTTATCTCAAAAAATGATATCATTTGTTGTTTCAAATATTGATAACCCTGTATGTCATTTAATATATATGTGTTAAACCTCCAAAAAAAATTTTTTCCCGGCATTCCTTCAAATTTTACTAAAAAAGTCAATGGAGAGTGATCAGAAATACTACTAATATGGTAAGTTGGGTTAATTATATATGGCATTAATTTCCTATCCACTAAAAAATAATCAATTCTTAAGTATGTTTTATGTACCGAAGAGTAAAACGAGTATTCCCTTCCTGCTGGGTTAGCGGATCTCCATACATCTGTTATGTTAGTATTTTTTATATATGTATTTAGAAATTCACTAGTCTTAGATTTTGTATTACTCCTTCTTTGTTTTGCTGATTTGTCTAAGTAAGGATCTAAAACACAATTAAAATCCCCTCCTATTATGACATTTTGATAATTAAACTCCAGTATTATATCTATAATTTTCTCAAAAAATTGAGGGTTATCAAAATTCGGAGCGTAAATATTTACCATAGTTATTAGGGTAGCATAAATTTCTCCCGAAACTATAATATACCTTCCCTCTTTATCTGATATAGTATTCTTTAATTTGAACGGTATACCTTTTCGAATAAGAATAGCCGTACCTCTAGATTTAGAAGTAAATGACGAATAATATGTTTGGCCTATCCACTTCGCCTTTAATCTCATTTGTGTTTCCTGTTTCATGTGAGTTTCTTGCAAGTAGATTATGTCGCTTTTCAAAGATTTTAGGTGAGCAAAAATTTTACCCCTCTTTATTGGTTCATTGGCACCCCTTATATTCCAACTACAGAATGTGATTCCTCCATTCTTTATTTGCCTATCGTCCTGCATTGTATATCAAAGTGATGTTCTTGAAACATATGGTGCAAACAAATACCTCCGTGTTCTGGACGTTGGGTGGTCATTCCAAATTTTTAAGTTTACATTACATCTCCATCTCCAAAAGTGCCTTAGATAAAGCAAGAAAAGTTGTGATTTACAATTAATTAAGTGATTTAAAAAAAAAAGTGAAATTAAGGTATCTAAAAGCAGGTACCTTAAAGACAAGTAGCCACCTAAGGTGGCGAAAGGATTATCGACTTCCATTGATGTTATTTTACAGTGAGCCCCAATCCCTTATTAACACCTCGTAAAAAATAATTAAAAAAAAAAAACCTACAAACCATCTCGTTTATTCTTGTATAACTTTATCAAACTAGCGTTAGTAAAATGCCCCCCAAAAAATTAATTTAATAATAAAAAATTTTTTTAAAAATTAGTAATAATAATAATAATAATAACAAAAATATGCAAAAATAAAATATTAAAGAGTTAAAAAAAAAAGAAAACATTAATGTAATTAAACCCCAAATCCAAATATAAACCACAACCTATTGTAATTTCTATAAGTATTTGTACTGTACCAATTTATCTAGCCAGCTACCCTACAAGCAGGTACCGAGGGGTTAACCTCATTCCTGGCTTTTTTCCAAGTTTATGTTGCGTTCCCACTCAAAAAGAAAGAGAGAAAATGTTAGTAATGTTATAGACATTTTGGTTAATTACAATTTATAAGCAATGGTTTATTCATGAATATACATATTTACTACACACACTCATATTAGTTTTGTTAAAGTTAGTTAGTTAATTGTAATTAGCATATAATAGTTAAATACTCAGGTTATCTCGTTCTTTGTACGAGAGCTTTTCATTCAAGGTTAAACAATATTGTCCAATACATTCCAGACAGATAAGCTCAGTAACTGTCTGAGAACTCCGCCGGTTCCAGCTCCATCTTAGAAATTAAAAAGTTCCATGTTCATTCCTTTAGTCGTCTTCTTCTGAAGTTTTGGGGGCTTTCCTCATGATATCTTCTGCATATTTAAATGCTTTTTCTGGGTCCGTAAATGAGCGCTCAATTTCCTTATATGTAATTTTCATTTTTGCAGGAAAAACAATACCATATCTGACTTTGGAAATACCCCTCAATATGTTTCTTGTCGGTGTAAACAGGTTCATTCTCTGGACAATCTCTGGAGGATAATCACGGAAAAATCGGATCTTTTCCCCACGATATATCAAATTTTCACCATGAACAATCTTCTTCAATATAGTTTCCACTGAAGAGATATCAAGAAATTTCACAATTATCTGTCTTGGAGCAGCATTTATGCCTCTTGAGACACGTCCAACTCGTTGAACAGTATCTATTCTTAGTTCTCCCGGCAGTTTAAGAACCTCTTTGAGTAATTCAGTAACGAAAGTACGTGTTTGAGATACATGTTCTTCTCGTCCTTCTCTTACTCCAACAATTCTCAAATTCTGCCTCCTTGATCTCGCTTCCAAGTCCAAACATTTGTCAGTCATTCTTGCCAGCTTTTCTGCTTCATCTTTCTTTGATCTTTTCAGACTGTTTATTTCCGTGATCATCTCTTTCATATCACTTTCCATCTCTTCCATTCTCTCGTCAATGTTGTCCATCTTAGCATTTACCCCAGAAAGCTTCTTATTATAATCCTTTTCGACTCTAACAATTTCTGAGTTAAGTTTTTTATCAAACTCATTATGTTGCTTCTTCAGCTCATTTAACTCATCACAGGCACCATCAATTTTATGAGAAAATATTTCCATATTATTCTCCATACTCTTAATTGTAGTAGTAATTTCTACAAACATTTCCTTTACCTCCATCTCTTTCTTTCCTCCTTTTGTAGCCATTTCAAGCACAACTCCTTGGCTATCGGGCTCCTCCTCAGAACCTTCTTCAGTTGTTTGCAGAGTATCCAACACACTTTTCAGCTGGAGGCTTATAGTAGTTTTTTTTGGTGCGCGTGAACAAGTCCTCTTGCTCATTTAAAAGTCCGTTATCTAATGATGTTTTCGTTATGCAAACCAAGCAGCTCCGTTGAGTTATTTTTAACTTTAAAACGGCTTTTTGATAATTTTTACGGGAGTGAAGCTCACTGCAGCGTCCTCAGTGTTCCATGACGCTACCGGAAGTCACCCCTTATACAATTATGTTGGAACGTGGCTCTTTTTGATTTTTGCCCTGGATTTGTCTGCCTGCCACTTTTACTTTTCACCTTGCTACCTATTGCTTCCGCCCGCATTTTGCACCCCTCTGTTTCTCTGCTCACCCATTTAAGAACCCCACCACCTCTTATTCTCCGTTTATTATTGTTTTCTTCTTTCCACCCTACATGTTGGGTCTGAGTGCTTTCCTTCTCTGCCTCCTGCCTCACACACTGTCTAATAGCATTCTCTATTTGAGTCCCTCCCCCCAACCATTCTAGTTTAAAGTCTCCCCAGTAGCCTTTGCAGATCTCCCCGCCAGGATATCGGTCCCCCTCAGGTTCAAGTGCAACCCATCCTTTTTGTACAGGTCGTACCTTCCACAAAAGAGGTCCCAATGATCCAGAAATTTGAATCCCTGCCTTCTGCACCAGTCCTTCAGCCACGCATTTATCCTCCACCTCGCTCCATTCCTACTCTCACTGTCGCGTGGCACAGGTAGTAATCCCGAGATTGTTACCTTCGCTGTCCTTCTCTTTAACTCCCCTCCTAACTCCCTAAATTCTCCTTTCAGGACCTCTTCTCTTTTTTTACCTATATCATTGGTACCTATATGTATCACGACTTCGGGCTCCTCTCCCTGCCCTTTCAGGATGTCTTGGACACGTTGAGACACATCACAGACCCTGGCACCAGGGAGGCAAACTACCATCCGGGTCTCCCGACTGCGTCCACAGAATCGCCTGTCTGACCCCCTAACTATAGAGTCCCCTATTAATATTGCCCTCCTCTTCTTACCCTTCTGAGCAACAGGACCGGTCTCTATACCAGAGGCCCGGCCGCTGTCGCTACCCCCAGGTAGGCTGTCCACCCCAACAGTGCTCAAACAGGAGTACTTATTGTCAAGGTGCACAGCCACCGGGGTACTCTCTAGTCCCTGCCTGTGCCCCTTGCCTCTCCCAACCGTGATCCACTTTCCTGCCTCCTGTGGTGTTGGAGTGACCACATCCCTTCTTATTTTTTCTTGTTCCCATCAACCATCTGCAGATAATACCACATAGACAGCACTGGAGTTTAAGTGGGAATCTGGGTAAGCAGCAACTGTTAGGCAGCAGCTCTACTGGCAATACCAATGTGTTATTTATGTGAAGATCAATCAGAAGACTTCTGAGGAAGAGGTTGTTTGAGTAGCAGATCACCACGTACTGATGATCAATGTGTGCTCTACCACCAGAAGCTTTACAAAAAAAACAGTTTATTTTGTTCAATTCCACTTTTCTTTTCTTTTTTCATTCTATTCAAAACAGCTTTTCTTCACTCTTTGTTTTCCCCTTCTGTACCTGTTTGATTTTGAATTTGCCATCACTATTAGAGCATCATGGTGGCATAGCGGTAGAGCTACTACCATACAGCGTCGGAGATCTGGGTTTGATCCTGACCACAGGTGGTCTCTACGGAGTTTGTATTTTCTCCCTGTGACCTGCGTGGACTTTCTCTGAGATCTTCGGTTGCCACCCACACTCCAAAGACAATTAGGTTTGTAAATTAATTGGCTTGGTATAAATGTAAATTGGCCCAAGTGTGTGTAGGATGGTGTTAGTGTGCTGGGATCGCTGGTTGGTGCGGACTCGGTGGGCCGAAGGGTCTGTTTCCGCACAGTATCTCTAAACACTACCCTCTAAACATTGCGTTCTTGCTCTGTTTTCTTTCCTTCTTATTCCTTAAGTTTCATCTTGAAGCAGGCATAGTGTTATTCCTGTTGTTGAACAAGATCACTAAAAGCTCCTTTGCCGTTCACAGAACTGCGAACAACCTGTTCTCCCAGAAGATGTGAATAAAAAAGATTTTTGAACTGCAGGATGCAGCATCAACTTTTAACAAGACATGCAGTAAGATGTAATAAAAATGGAAATAGCTGTAAACAGTAATGTCTGGTGGTATCGGTAGGAAGAAAAATAGAATTAACATATCAAATTGAGGACATTTTGTCACAATAGGAAAACAAAAATAAAAACGCTAATTTTAAGTTGCAAAGAAGATGGTGGGAGTGATGGATAGGACAAAGAGAATATTTATGATTGGATGACGAGGAGATGCCATGGGATAAGCTTGGGACAATGGGTTAATTGGGACAGTTGGAGAGCAAGAATACAAAACAAAGGTGTGCAAAATTTTGTAAAATGCAGGACTGCAGGAAATGTCCAGAAGGTTAGCTCTACAAATGGAGAGAAATTTGTAAATCTGAGAGTCGAATATTTCATCCACAAGCCTGAAACATATCTCCAAATAAATGCGGTATGATTTCTCCTATTGCATTAGGTCTTGTTATAAGAGTACAGGAGGACACCAAGAAATAGGTCAGAGTTGGAATGTGATGCACAATTAAAGCGGAATGCAATGGGGCAGCACGGTGGCGTAGAGGTAGAGTTACAGCCTTACAGCGCAAGAGACCCAGGTTCGATTCCGACTACGGGTGCTGTCTGTACAGAGTTTGTACATTCTCCCCGTGACCTGTGTGGGTTTTCTCCAAGATCTTCAGTTTCCTCCCACAGTCCAAAGATGTACAGGTTTGTAGGTTAATTGGCTTGGTATAAATGTATAAATGTAAATTGTCTCAAGTGTATGTAAGATAGTGTTGATATGCAGGATTTGCTTGGTTGGCGCAGACTAGGTGGGCCGAGGGGCCTGTTTCCGCACTGTATCTCAAAATTTAACCAAGCAACAATAAACTCAAGGTTGCTCCACAGACTGAATGCAATGCCGTTGTCCAGTCTACATATGATTTATTCAATCCAGAGAAGGTCACATTGTAAAGACTGTGAGCTATGCCATAGATTAGAAGTGCAAGTAACTTGCCTGGTCACAGGAAGCATATTTTAAGAAAAGACACTGCTAGGTCTGGCAGTATTTGTGGAGGGAAAAGGGATAGTCAACATTTTGGTTCGAGGTCCTTTTTCCGTCCTGATGTGCGATCTTAACCCAAAATATTGACTGTCCCTTTGCTACTGTAGATGTTGCCTGACCTGCTGAGTTCTTCCATCGGGTTGCTTTTTGCTCCAGTTTACAACATCTGCAGTGTCTTGTGTCTTTGGGTCTGTTTGGATCCCTAAGTGATGGGAAGGGAAGATATGAGAGAACAGATTTTACATCCCTTGTGTTTGTATGGGAAAGTGTTTGGTGTTTAGGAAGTGGATGGTGGGGATGGAATATCAGAACATGAAGTCACAAAAGGAATTGAACCTTTGACATTCAGAGTAGTAGGGGAGGGGAATATATACCTGACAGTAGAATCTTGGTTGAAGCTGGAAGAAATTGTGGGATACAATTTGAATGCAAAAACTGGTACGGTTGAGCCGATGACCTGGGGAACTCAGTTCTCGATCTGTCCTGGAGGATAAGTGGTTAATGCATTGGTGCAGGAAATAGATGTGATGCAGTCAAAGACTTTACCACTCTGGTGGAGGGAATCCTTGTTGGAGGGTTTAATAGCAATGTTGGGATTGTTGCCGAGTGAATGGAATGCTGTGCATTCTGAGGGGATGGAATTGAAGAAGGTAAAGGGAAGGAGAAGTCAATACAGTTGATGTCATGCCTGCAGATGGAAATGGCTCCCAGGATGTGCCACGACGGCACGACAAGAGGCTCTAGGGATGTAATGCGACGTTGCGGCAGAAGGCTCTTGGGATGTGCCACGGAGTTGAACAAAGATGGACTGGGCAGGCCAATATGAATGAAGACGGGTCTGGCGGGCCACTTGCGGCCACCTGCGGTGACAGACCCGCTCGCCGTCATGAAGAAGGAGCCGGTGGGCCGCTGCCTACAGGGAAAGCTCGAAGGCCGCCGAGCTCGGCCCTGACGACCAAGTAGATGAGGATGAGGGAGACAGGAGTAGGCTGGTTGAGAGGGACCAGGGTATTACCTCCAGCACATTCAAGCTTGGCTGCAGGAGGCACCCCTGGGACATGCAGATGGTCGGGCGAGGAAATGGACATTGGTTTGCGGGCTAAGCTAGTCGAGGGCGATGAATGGAGGAGGCCCTGCAGCAGCCTGGGGCTTACCTGGATTGGGGACGCTTCACTATATCCAGCATGTAGATCAGCCATTAGACTTTAGACTATTTCTTTGTGTAATCAACGCCAAAATGTGGCAACTTGTGCATGTGCATGCAAAAAGAATTTCACTGCACCTTGCATACAGGAAATAAAGAACCATTGAACTATAAAAAGGTCCAGAGAGGGTGGATAGCTGGCAGGGAGAATCCATGAGGACGAGGAATGTAGAGGAAGTCCCGGAGTAGGGGGAGGAAGAGCTCCACACATGGCAGGCTCAGAACGTTGAGGTGTGGGCTTAGTGGTATAAAGGTGAGGCCTCTGCTGAGGAATGACTGCTGTGCATCCGAAAGAGGAAAGTCAGGGGGGATAGTGAAAACTCAATCTTTGATAATTTCCCCAGTCAATCCATCATTGTGCCCATAATATGGCAGGTGACAGCAACTGATTTTGTTCACATAATAGTAAGATTAAACAAGAACTTACCAGTTTGAAGTTTGATCTTTATTTTATGAGGAGTTACGATGAGCGATTACGTGAAGAAGAGCCCGCCAGTCCGCATGCGTGTCAATCTTCAAAGCACAGTGAAATCACAAATAACAGTAGTTGAAGTGACATAGTAAGATTAGAGAAGACTAGAACTACCAGATGACCTTTATGATATGAGGGTTGGGAGCGGAGGGCACGTAATCACTCATCGTAACTCCTCATAAAATAAAGATCAAACTTCAAACTGGTAAGTTCTCGTTTAATCTTACTATTTTACTTCGGAGTCACGTGAGTGATTCCGTGAAGATTTCAAAGCTCTGTGATTTCATGCCGTGGAAAAGTCCACACAAACACAACTGCATCAGTTGACCACAGATAAGGTAAACATCGATAATGCATACAGACATGACATGGATTTAAATCATGCTGATGCTATTTAATGAACAAATAATAATAATAGTAATGCCTCTCATCCGGGAGTTGGCAAATACCCCCGGTCTGGCTATGGGTTATTATGAAATGTTTGGAAAGCTCGTTCGTTAGACCATCCTGCAGTCGCTAGGATGTGGTCCAGCGGAACGTACATAACCCTTGCTGCTGATGTTGTAGCAGCCTGGTGGAGTGAGATTAGAAAATATTAGTATCTACTGCATAAGCCAAAACCCCGTTTTAACCACCTGGAGATGGTCTGAACTGATACCTTCTTATGAGGTTTTTTGTAACTAACAAACATTGCTAGTATCAGAGCCTCTAAGGCTCTAGGTGACCGTGACGTATTGTTGTAAATGTGTGACCACACATAACCGAAGGTCCATGGGGTATGCCATGAGAACTAGTTTGAGACCTGACGCCCCTGGGCTGCTCTACTTAACTAAATCATAAACGTAAAATATATATTATTTGCAGGTGTAACCATCCTCTCCAGTCACAATATATGTAGTGACTGGACCCGTTGTGCTGAGACCAGCGCCCTGAGGATAACATCCTTATGAGAGCCAGGCCAAAGATAAGGATGTAGCTGGTGACCCCTGGTGAAATAGCGTTAACACAATGTCAATATCCCATACTTGGGCCTGGGAGAACTTGTGTTAAAGATATCCTTTATAAACTGGATATCAGAGGGTGAGACCCGACAGAGTGGGACCCGCTCGCTGCAGCAAATATGATGAGAAGGCACAGTTAATGGCATTATAACTTAATTTATTGTCAAGGACCTATTTGAAATGAACTCGAAGTAATCCGTGCCATAGTATATGTAACATAGTATTTAAACAAAACGCTTCCCATCTCCTGAAGAGGAAATGTACTGATTTTTGGTGCTATCCCTGCCCTCTGCAATGAGCACATACATGGATCGGTCTGACAATTTGAGCCGCAGGCGCAGTCTTCTCAGAGTCTGCAAGCTAATGAATTGATTTTATCATGCAGGGGCTGGTTTCCTGAGTCAGAGGCTGAACCAGCAACGTTTTATGTTTAGAATAACCATATAAGGTTCTATTATATTCCCTACATAAGCGGGAACCATGGCTGCATAGGCCAGTCAAACAGTATGAAAACCCTGAAGCGGGATCTTGTTGAATTTATTGCAAGACCCAACTGATGAGGCAAAATGGAGAAAAGACCTAAAAGAACATTCCTCCCCCGTGTGGCGAGAATGTATCTCTCGCCACTGTGAACCACATATTTTTGCAACCGGTGAATGAGCCTGGATGCAAACATATCGATATTCGGTGTTCCATCGAGTCCTAATGTCATAAAATACTTTGTGATCCAACATCCATTCTGTGTTGTCATTGATTTTACGTGATGATACACCAGCGTCAAATGAGGTTAGGTAAATATGACAGGATACTTTGACTTGCCACCACCACAGTGTATCAACTTGGAATTGAGCATGCAAATTATGCATAGTCGCTCAATGACCCTTTAACCCATAGAATGCACATAGTGTCTATAGGTAGTTGAGACCAATAACTGAGGAATTGGTAACTCATGCAAATCCCATCTGCCTCCGTGACTAGAGATGGCATTCATAATTTTCCATCTTTGAGCACTAGCATCAGTCTGTAATATAACTGAAGATTTAGTGACCAAATGGAGCAATGCTGAATACTGGTCGTCCACCATTGTGACTTTGGTAGCTTCAGCTGGTAATAGCATAGGTCTGTTAACAATGACCTACATGGCACCTGAGAGGTTACTACTTTGCACGTTGTATGTTCTGATAATGCAAAGGTTTTTGAAAATAAAAATTGTTAACATTGCAGATTTTCAAGCTATCTAGTCAAGTCAAGTCACTTTTATTTATATAGCACATTTAAAAAACAACTCTCATTGGCCAAAGTGCGTTACATTGGTGGTCCAATTTGCACAGCTGAAACACAGCTGCTAATTGCCTATTACACTTGATGAGTAGAAGGCTGCTTCATAACAACAAGGTTGTTACAGGCTTCTATTGTTTCCAATCTCTTGCCGCAGGGCAGTCACAGACAAATTAATAATTAAAGGTAAATCCCAATAATCAATAACACTAGTTGGTATCAACTTAAATTTAACTGGATGGATGAGGAACCTCAATTTCTAAATTATAGTTTGTGGCTGAAACAGTTGATTTTAGCAAAATAGAGCATTTAGAATATCATCCAGTTAAGCCAGAACAAGTGTTTTTGAGCTTTTGGCAGTCCAAGCACCGTTTAGTAATTTGGTAAATAACCTGGGAGCTGAAGTTAGCCCATTTTGCAACCCTTTAACTGTTTTCATTGTTCCATCCAGATAAATTTCAAATGTCTCCGGTGATCCCTGAGAATGGAACTCAGTTGTTTAACAGTAACGAAGTTCCATATTCTGAAAAGTCTATGTTGCACATGCGAGTTAAATCAAGGATGAACCAACATCCTCCATCGTTCACAATGAACTAGCCACGCCTGCCAGAATGCCGTGCCTGCCTCGAACGACAACTCTGACCAGATTCCCGAGCCTGTCTCGTACGGTAATTCTGGCCATAATACTGAGCCTGCCTCGAAGGACAACTCTGGCCATAATACTGGGCCTGCCTTGAAATACAACTCCGGCCATAATTCTGAGCCTGCCTCGAAAGACAACTCTGGCCATATTTCCGAGCTTGTCTCTGAAGGCAATCCTGGCCGTAATACTGAGCCTGCCTTGAAAGCAAACTCTGGCCCCAATTCCAAGCCATGCTTGGAACCCTTGTATACTGTGCAAAATAAACCAATCACATGTTATCATTTTGGTTTATAAACGGATCTGAATCTCATGTTATCATTACAAAAAACAAGTGTAAATATTACCAACTTGTAAATGGTCCACATACCACATATTTCGGAAGAACCAGACCCACCTACCTCCATGGTTACCGGTGGTCTTATGGTAAGCCCAAAGGCCCCTGATGTGGGTTCTATTCCCGTCCTTGATTGGAGAGTAGGACTGGTAGGGTGTGTGGATTCCATATTTCCTGAGACCGCTTGGACCTTGGCCCGAAAGACCTCTGCCCAGCTTTCAAGCTGCCACCAGCTTCAGTGAACAGCTTACTGCCAATGAGGCGTGGGGTGTACCTTGATTAGGCCGACAGCTTTTGCTTCCTCATCCAGTATACCTGTTGGGTAAGTCTTACCTGAAGAGAAGATTCGGCGGCTGGTTTCATTTCCTGGATTTCATGCCTGCAATGTCACCCCTGATAGCATTTTTCACTGCCAGCACTTGTACCTTGAGGGGAACCCTGGCCCCTTCCGGGTTTTCTGCCAACGGCTGCAACCAACTCTTCCGGTAGTAACCCCTTCGTTTGCGAGTATTTCCTTGAAGCCATATGCATGTGCTCCAGTATGTTCCACGGACATACTTTCGAATTTGAAGTCAGCTACACACTGACTACTCGCACTCCCCTCCACAGAGAGGGAGATTTGTAGGCAGCCCTGAAAACAGGTGCTGCCGCAGGCCCCTGAGGATACCTGCGCTGATATGGCCCCTCCTACGGACCTATATCAGGATTTTTGCTATGAGTCAGACAGGAACTGTCCCCGAATGCTCCCCTCCACAGAGAGGGAGACATTGTGCAGCCCTGAAACAGGTGCCGCTGCCGCGGGCCCTGAGGAGACTCGCGCTGATAACTCCCTCCTTTGGAGTATATCATTGTGGAGCAAACTCTCCATCAGGTGCTCCATGTGGGTTTAGACGTCCGCAGACACTACCCATTGAAGGAGGGAAGCCTCCTGGCCCGACTCGTCCGAGTCCAAAGGCCTGACCGACTTACTCCTGGTTTTACCCGCTTTCTGGGGCACCATAGAGGTCTGGGGGCCGCTGACCCCATTGTCAGCGACTTTGGTAGCAAACCCGACGGCCGACGGCTACCCGCGCTTCCGCGGACCGGACCGGGATTCCCCATGGTCCATAACCGTTTTCCCCGTGGCCCGTCCGGACTTCACCCCGAAATCATCCAGCAGGAAGAACTCTGTAAGAAGAGTTTCCTGCAAGAAAAAACAGAACCTGGAAATAAGTTTAAAACTTACCTGCAGGTTCAAACTTACCGCTGGAAGGAGGAACGCAATTTTACTTCGTGACTCCGAAGTAAAATTGATATATAATGCTCTCCTATTTATTGCAGAATTATTCTTCATATTAACTGGAAGTTGCTGCAGTTTATTTACTCTGTTCTTTAAATGTACACATTACATGTTAACTTGTCTTTGTTTGCTCTGCAATAGACAATTTGCTGCGAGTTATTCCTTCAATTTATTGGTGGACACAATGTTGGAAATATACTTTATTTTTAAAAATAGTGAGAGAATTTTTGAAGTATAATTGTTATGCTGCTCCTCTGGTGAACAATTTCTAGTTCTTTAAGGATATGTCCAGTGCAGGGAGTCACTAAACAACTTATCAATGTTCGAAACAGTGGGAAAATCCATTTCACGGCCGAGTATCATGGAATGTAGCTTCTCAGTTTCACAAGAAGATATGGTATGAGTGACCTTTTCATGAATGCAGTCAACTAATGATTCATAGATCCATGGTACACAAAAATGCTGGAGAAACTCAGCGGGTGCAGCAGCATCTATGGAGCGAAGGAAATAGGCAACGTTTCGGGCCGAAACCCTTCTTCAGACTCCATGTCCTCTTCACAATAATTTCATCAAAGCCATAGAATTATATCCTACAGAGCTTCAGAAACTGGTAATTTTTTGAGGTATCCAGAAATAATTTCTGATGATTCCTATCTCCCTACACATGTTATTTAAAGTTAAACTGCACTTCTTCAAATGTGCATCAATGTGTTTTTCTATATATGGGAAAAATTTCAAGTGACTGACCTTGAAAGTGGGAAATTACTTTATTCTTCAACAGTCTAAACCACCCCCTCCTTCCACTCAGCTCTCTTCTTCTCCAACAAAGCCAAGCTAAAACATATTCACATTCTGAAGAAAGCATTAATCTTCACTGACAGTTAAAGCAGATGGATTTACATTTTTTTTTCAATCTATGTGCTCTTCACTGTGAAATAAAGGTGGTACAGAGGCACAATGGTAGAGTTGCTGCCTTGCTGCGCCAGAGAACTGGATTCAATTCTAACTGTGGGTGCTATCTGTGCAGAGTTTGTACGTTCTCCCTGTGACTGCATGGGTTCTCTCTGGGTGCTCCAGTTTCCTCCCACACTCCAAAGGCACAAGGTTTGTAGGTTAATTGGGTTTGATAAAATTGTAAATTGTTCCTAGTGTGTAGGATAGTGCTAGTGATTGCTGGTCGGCCTGGACGCAGTGGGCTGAAGGGCCTGTTTCCACGCTGTGTCTCTAAAGTCTAAAGTCTATGATTTTTATATTGAGTTGGGTTAGCCTGGGTGAGTAACTAAAGTGCATTTTGTACTCACTGCAGACATGCTGAACCAGCTGTGGAGAGAATTAATAAGCTGTGGGCCAATGAAGATGTCTGCTTTGTACTGTCAAAGAAAGCATTGAGAAAGAATGACTAGTTTATTGAGAAGTAAAATTACATATAGCTAGTGAAATTACCACACTTTCCCTCCATAGCTTTCTCTCTCTATCAGTTCAGTCAGTCATCAAATAAAAAAAGATAGACACTAAATGCTGGAGTAACTCAGTGGACCAGGCAGCATCTCTGGAGAGAAGGAATGGGTGAACTATCCAGAGGTGCTGCCTGTCACACTGTGTTACTCCAGCATTTTGTGTCCATCTTTGGTTTAAACCAGCATCTACATTTCCTTCCTACAACATCAAATAAAAAATACTTATGCTGGAAATCTACAATATAAACAGATAATGCTGGAGACACTCAACAAGCCAGGCAGCATCAGAAGAAGGAGAAACTGTTAAGATGAATGATACCCTCACAGGAACAAGTCAATAGTTCATTCTATTCTGGTCTTCTACACCAGAACAAAGCATCAAACTGATGTTCTGGAGAACACACCACTTCTCAAGCTCTTCTCTACCCTTTCCATCTGGATCTCAATGCTATCTCTGAATAGCTTTTCAATGGTTGGATCAGATTCAGTATCACTGTGCATGCATCAATAATGTCTTGCTATTTCTTGTCCGATAACAGCAGTTAAGTATTATAGGTGGATTCCTTCAGAATTTCAGATCAGGAGACTAGAAAACATTTCCATCTCTTAACATCTGTCTGGACAGATGCAGCAGACTGCTTGTTTAATTTACTACCAGTTATGTTTTATTCAATTCCATTTTTGGCCAGTTTTGTAAATAACCTTATCCTGCATTTTTAAGAGCTGAATGATATAGAGCTAAATGATATAGATAACAATTATAATGGTTGAGAAATTTCAGACATTCAGGTAAATAATATGTTAATTTCATCTGCCTGCACATGATCCATATCCCTCTATTCCCTTCAGATCCGTGACCATCTAAAACCCTCCTTAATGCCAATTAGCAAAATCTGTCAACACAAAGGGCAGATGTTGGTTAAAATAGATTCTGTTATTTCTTGCATTTGCCCTGGATGTCATGAGTGTTATTGGAGTTGTTCTTACTCAAGCAAGTGGATAGAGCTTCATCATATTGCTGACTTGTACCTCATATGTTGGTGACATGGCTTCAGGGAAACAGAAGGTGAGACACTTGCTACACTATGCCCGGCTTTGGCTTTTTGCAGATAAAGTAATTTTGTAGCAGGTCCAGTTTCGTTATTGGGTTTATTATTATTTGGCTACTCTCCTAGTATGTTAATAGAAACTCAGTGATGCTAATGAAATGAAATGTCACAGGTCTTTCATGTGGAACATAGAAAAATACAGAATTGTCCCATTGACCCACAATGTTTATGTCAAAGATGATGCCATGATAAACTGATTTCATCTGCCTCTATGTGATCCATATCCTTCCATCCTCTGCAGATACATGTGCCCATCTAAAAGCCTCTTAAATACCATTGTTGTATCTGCATCCACCACCACCCCTGGCAGCACATTCCAGGCACTCATCATTCTCTGTGTATGAAAACACGTGCTCGGCGCATCTCCATTAAACTTGCCCCCACTCACTTTAAAGTGATGCCCTCTAATATTTGATATTTTTAGCCTGGGAAAAGGTTATGACTACCAAGCCTATCTATGCCTCTCATAATTGTATACACGTTTCCTGTTTTCCCCTGATTCCCACTGATTTTAATTTCTCCAGAGTGATAATTGCTGACTGGGAATCATAATGAACTGTTTGCAAATGTTTCAGGCTTGTCTTTTGCATTTGTGCATCAGATTCCATGTCATTGATAATTAGAAGGTTCGTGAAGTCTCCTCCTCCTCCTCCTCCTTTAGCTGTTTAATTATCTGCCACCATTCATGACGCGATAGGGGAGGACTACAGCTTCAGACTGATCTATTCATTGTGAGCTCAGAGCCTTGAACATTGTGTTCCCTGGAAGCAATGGCAGAAAATGGCACAAACATCAATGGCAGTAGCCTTGCCTGAAGAATATCCTTGTTCAAATTAATTGAATCAAGCATACACTCTGATATAGCAAGTCAATATACATAACAGGGCTACACCATTATATCTTTAGTACATTATATGCCCACTACAGTTCTTTATCAAGTCTTTTACATGGTTTGGCATGGCATTGACCAGTTTCCGACAGATTCCGAGGTTTTTTTCATCGCGATATTACAGCTGAATCATGGCTTCTATGAGTTTCTGACCTGTGGTACAGTCCTATCCATCCAATCTCTCCTGGATAATTGACCACAAATTCATAATTGGATTCAGGTCAGGCGAGTTACCAGGCCAGTCATAGACACATATTCCCTTCAGCTAGCAAAATTGGCCCACGATCTTTGATGTGTGGCACGCTGCAAGGTCTTGACAGAATATTCAAGATTAATCTTGAAAAGTCTTTGCCGTTTCCGGCATCACTCTTCACTGCAAAACATCGCTGTATTACGGTGATTTCATCATTCCATCAACTGGATGTAGCTGACAAACACCATAGTAGCTGAAACAACCCCAGAACATTTTATTTTCAGAATATTTGATGAACTGGTCAATGTGGCTATTTTCTCACCGGCTCTCTGGCTGAATTCTGAACATGTTGGCTACATTGGTCCTGAACCAGGAAACGGCTTTTGTCATTGTCACCTTTCCCCAGTCTTCACATGTCCAATTTTTAAAGTTTGCCCACTGGTATCATTTGTTCTTCATTGCAGCAGTTAGAAGTTGTTTTATTCTCAGGTCTTCTGGTTATACATCCAACTTCAATTATACTTCGCTGCACGGGTCATGAGCTTACTGAGTCTCCCCTGCCTCCAAATCTTTCTGCAGGACATTGCTTGATTTCTCGGATCATTCTTACTTTCCTGAATCAGCAAGGCCTCATCTCTTGGAGTCATCCTTCAGTTGTGCCATACCTGGCTGTCCTTTTGCAGAGCAGTATTCTGGTTTTGGACCCTTGTTCGACAATCCTGGATACAGAAGGCTCGATTCTCCCATACCAACTTTGTGATCTCTCGCTAAAGGGCCTGTCCCAACTTGGACGACCTAATCCACGAATTTAGGAGACCCTAGATGAGTTGACAAAAATGTCAAGGTCGTGTTGACTTGCCGAAGTAAAAGACCTCCTACGACCTCATACGACTATTTCTACGACCTCTTACAACTATGTCTATGACCTCCTACGAGTATGTCTACGACCTCCTACAACCCCCCTCAACCTCAGTCTTCCATACCTAAGACCAACCACGACTAGCTACGAGTGGAAAATGATCACTTGATAAAATGATGTCATGTTTGCATTTTTCTTTCTCGGGTCAGTTACCGACCTATGATTACCTACGACTACCCACAACTATCTATGACTACCTACGACTACCATCACGACCTACTATGACCTACCTAAGACCTACCTATGAGTAAAAAGTATCAATTTTTTCCATGCAAAACTTTTTTTTACTCGTGGACATTTTTTATTAGGCTGGAAAAAACACCGCGACCTACTTGAGGCCACGAATACGCGGAGACCACTCACGAGCATGAGGAAGAGTTACGAAGACCTCCTACGATCAGGTGGCGATCAAGCTGCGAGTATGAGTCAAGGGCAAACTCGGCAGAGGTCGCCAATTAGGTCATGAAAGTGGGATGGGGCTTAAGACTTTAGGTATTGTTGATGCAAGATTTGCCTCTCACTGGATTGCTATTGCCCAAAAGGATAGGCAGATGCAGCTAAAAAGGAGGATACATTTTGTGTATTGCTTAACAAGTTATTCTCAAATGGTGGTAAATCACTGATATGAACACCTGGAGTAGGAAGAATGAAAAAAAAAACAAGTTTTCAGAGAGATTTATAGGATTTCAGAAAAAATCTAAGGACGTCAAAACTCATCATATGAAAAAAATAGCAAAATCAGCCCTCGATTCAATTAATTTGCACAAGGGTGTAGATTTACTGCAAAAAAAGGGATTAACCTTCCCATTCAAGTCATCAAAGTGAATATATTCATGTTAATACATCATACCAAGCTCATCTATCCAGCTATCACCAAGCTCTATCATTTAGGTCATAACCGGGACATAAATGTACCATGCCTTATCCCAACTCATGTAGTTCCGCTGCAAACTCATTATGGCTCCTAGTCAGCATATATCAGAGTCATTTTAGACACAACAGCCCTGACATAAAAATAAATTGCATGAAATGCATTGACATACCCCCATGCTTATTCAGGTGAACATGCTTAAAGGTGCCATCTAAAAATGAGGAGGGATGGAGAAGATGCTTACATTAGCCGCCACCAGCATATTTCAATGCTGCCTGGTGGAAAGGATCTGCAGTGTTGAGGCATCAAACATAGGTGCTCAGGCACAAGCAAGAGAGAGCAGTGTAAGTACCCATGCAAGGTCGTACTTAAGCACTATTCAGAAGAATAAGTAGAAAGTGGAGAATTTTTAATTGCTGAGTGATTGAAAGTTATTGCATGCAGTGAGACCTGAATGTCCTTGAACACAAAATCTGGCATCCTTAGGGAAATAAGGATATATTGAAATAGAAGGAATGAAACAGATTGACTGTTAGAATGTAGACAAAAATGCTGGAGAAACTCAGCAGGGTGAGGCAGCATCTATGGAGCGAAGGAAATAGGCAACGTTTCGGGTCGTGACCCTTCTTCAGATTGTTAGAATGTGGTCATCATTCCAAGAACAAAGATTAAGCCCGGAGGGGAGGGTAGGATTAATCCCATATTCCCATAAGGTTTAGTTGGGATTTAAATTGGGAGCTGGGATCTCAGGTGGGATTTTCATGTTTTAGAAATACAGGAAAAAAGTTTGAAGGTTGAAGTGCTTGTGTGCTGATCGCTCTCACCTCTGTTGGTTACAGGTTGAAATCCCAGTCCAACAATATACATACAATATTAACCAGCATTTCAGTGAAGCAGTGGAGGAGATCTGCATTTTCAAGGTCAGTAGGTGCATGAAATATTTTAATGGTCAGTAAATTTTTCACGGCTTGCTGACCTTGCTGTCTATCCAGATATGTGTGTGTCTGAAATATGAATCTCCCTGGTGGAAGCACAATTTCTCAAAGTCAGTCTTATGCATGAAACACTATCAGACTTCCCTGCAGATTGTTTTCAGGAATGAATATAAATCCAAGTCTTTGTTTACCATTTAACTGTGCATCCAGCTCCAAAGAAACATCCATACTAACATAAATTCATCACTTTTGTGGATTAAAAAATTGTTATTCTAGTGAAAATTGTTCGATAATAGCATTCTCCTTCACTAAGCAGCAGATCATGGGTTCAAGTTCTACCTTTGAAAAGATAAGCATAGTGAACAGCTACAGGACCAGCCTTTCCCAATCCAACAATCACCCACAAGCTACCCACTCCTTCCTGCAGTACATCCTATGGTTCTTGACTAATGTCTGACGGGTGTCAGAGGTTATGGAGAGAAGGCAGGAGAATGAAGTTAGGAGGGAGCGATAGATCAGCCATGATTGAATGGCGGAGTAGACTTGATGGGCCAAATGGCCTAATCCTAGTCCTATCATTTATCACCTTATGCCAATAGAGGAGATATTACATCTTCCCCTTTAATCCCACTTGTTCCAGGGGCCCAAACACTCTTTCAATTTAGTAAACTGTATTTGTTGCTCATGATGCGGTCCTCTCTGTTCTGGGCAGAACAAATGTAGATCTTACAATTGGGCTGTGTAGGAAGGAACTGCAGATGCTGGTTTAAACCGAAGACAGACACAAACAGCTGGAGTAACTGCGCGGGCCAGACAGCATCTCTGGAGAAAAGGAATAGGTGACGTTTTGGGTCGAGACCCTTCTTCAGACTAAGAGACATGGTAAAGGGAAACGAGATATAAGATGGTGATATTGTGTCTATTTGTGATACTGTGCTTTTTGTGTCTATCTTACAATTGGTCTGTTGGACACTTCAAATCTGCCTGTATGTATGATCTGGGTTTATGGTCCTCAGTTTCTTCAACACTGTCCTATTTATGCTCTTGACTTCTTCATTCTCACTGTTCCATAATTTTCTTCTGAACCTAAGCTTGAGGAGCAACACCTCTATTTTTTGGCTGAGTACATTCCAATATCCTGGGTTGAACACCTTTCAACAACTTCAAACCATGAACCTTCTGGTTCGACTTACATCAGATTTAGTTCCATCTTTTGTTCTTTTCCTCAAATCATTATCAATCTCTTTATCCCCTTTTCTACCTGCAATATTATCCCTTTAATCATTTGAACTTTTCTATCTTCTGCCCTATTATCGCGTTGTCTCTTTCGGAACATATGACAATTTTGCAGTAAGATATGTGCACCCTTTTAAGAATTGCAGCATGTGACCAACTGCTCCTTATATTTATTGTTGTTGTGTTTAGTTTAGTTTAGTTTAGAGATACGGTGCAGAAACTGTCCCTTCGGCCCACCAAGTCCACACTGACCAGCAATCCCCTACACTGGCACTATCCTACACACACTAGGGACAATTTACATTTTTATATGTGACAAGCTAATTAACCTACAAACCTGTACATCTTTGGAGTGTGGGAGGAAACTGAAGGTCTCAGAGAAAACCCACGCAGTCACAGAGGGAAGGTACAAACTCCGTACAGACAGCACTCATAGTCAGGATCGAACCTGGGTCCCTGGCGCTGTAAGGCAGCAACTCTACAGCTGCGCCACCATGCCGTACCATGTGGTCTGGGAGTAATTCCCAGAAAGTCTATTTCTTTGTATAGAGATTTGGCTCTGGATAGTGGGCATACAGAAGATAAATTATGCAGGCCACTGTTTGAATTGTTCCATAGCAAGAGCCCTTTGGTTAGCTTACTCATTATCACCTGATTTGTGATCCTGAAACCTCGTGTCAGTAATGCTATGAAATGAAAGTGTGACATTTTGACTCCGAACCTGAACATTAAAACAAATGGATGTGTACAGAGGGGTGTGTGATTCAATGAGATTCTACAACATGGAAGGAACCAATTTGCATGAACTACTGGATTTCCAGACAAGTGAACAGTTCTATGAACAGGGAGAGTGGTGGGAACAGTTTATACTGTATATTGCAATGAATATGCAGATGAACCAAGGCAGATCAAGGCAAATGTTATGGTATCTCTCTGGCCACAAGAGCACAAAAAGCCCCTGTAGTGTGAATTAGATACTTTACCAACATATGAAGCACACTTCATACATGCCACAAGGCAGACTCCAGACCACATATCACATTAAGTCATAACAAAGGGCAGACAGGCACAGCACAGCCCTTTGACTGAAGTATCTGGAAGACTGGTTGTAAAACATTTCAAATCAATACTTTTTCTTTTCACTATGAGGGAACAAATGTAATGTGTCACTTATTGGATGCGTATACTTTAAAGTACTTTTTATATCTAACACTGGTTATTCCCAAGAACTTTAGACAATAATAATGAAAACCTACTGTTTCTTATTTCCCATCTCCCCCCTGCCACATCCACCAATCCTGTCTTTTCACCTTAAAACTTGCTTTACCTCTTAATTTCTTGCAATTCCGATGTAAGGGTATTGACCTGAAACATCATTACAGTATCTCTGCTTCTCTTTCCCGAGATGCTGCCTGAACTGCAGAGTATTTCC
The DNA here is from genome assembly GCA_038087875.1 of Malacoraja senta. Lineage (NCBI taxonomy): Eukaryota > Metazoa > Chordata > Chondrichthyes > Rajiformes > Rajidae > Malacoraja > Malacoraja senta. The sequence goes on from CM075977.1 coordinate 189,450,255, forward strand.
AGCATTTTCAGGGTGTCAGCATCCAGAGTAATCTGCCTTTGTTTTTTGTTCATAAAATAAATATATATGATTCCCCTAATTGTCTTGAGCAATATTGTTTTTGCAATCAGTTCAAAAGATCATTTAATCATTCAAACTATTTCTGGTTCTGAGATTTCACGTAATCAAATTGGCTACTGTACTTGTGTTACCACAGTACTTGAGGTTCTACTAAACCTTTTGAAAAATACAGTGCATCTTTCTTAAATGTTTATGCATAACCCATCATAAAAAGCAAAATTTGCTAGCAATTTATTAAATGACAATTACAAAATATGATGGCATTTTTCTTAATTACAATGTGGCTTATTATCTTTTGGAATTTGATATTTTGATCTTTAATTTCCATGGAGAAGATTAAATTGGGTTGATGGATTCCACAATTATTGGCAGTCAATGGAAGGAGAGCCATCAGTGAGATTTATTGTTATTTCATAAATACATCTGTAATTCTAAACCTTAAACCAAAGGGTCACTTTAGCCTAAAAGGCCAATAGAATAGAGTATGATTGGCAAACACTTCAGTGTGAGCTGATATTTATCTGACAGTAACCCCATCTAAACTGTGCACAGGGAACATAGCGAGACTGTATCATGATACCAGGTTCAGAAAAGCATATCTGGAGTACTTAAAATTCAAACAAGCTCTCATATGTTATTTAGTGTGCTGGGAAATCAGTCCTGCTAAAATGATAATGTTTGATTAGTTGGAAAGTGAGAGCCTGGTTAATGTTGGTTTGCAAGACGGGATTGAGTGCTTGAATGAAATGTTCAGAATATTAACACGCAGCAATATAAAAATCAAATAAATTGTCCATTGCTCCAACTGGGTTGTGGTATAAGATAAGGGTTGTCTTGCCATAATTATGAAGGGACATATTTGATTTGATATCTTTGATTTGATTTGATTTGATATCTTTTTATTTCGAACGATTAAAAAAGAAGAAAAGAAAAGATAAAAATGAATAATAAATAAAGGAAAATTATATATATACATATATATATATATATACACATAAATACATACACACATACATACATATACATGTACATATATACATACATACATATACACATATACACACATACACATATACATAACATATATGTACATACATAAAGTAAAAAATCAAAAGCCAATTTCAACAATACACATTAGACTCGTTCGAAAAGGGATAGGAAGAAGCCTATGCTTGTCAAGTCCTACCCCCATTCTTCACCATTAACAAATGCAAAATTCAATAAAATAAACTAAACAGGCAATTCAAATAAAACTACTCCAATCAAGCTATTAAGAAAAAAAGAACAAAAAAAGAAAAGAACATAAAGAACAAGCACCATTAACATCTGTGAGATTTACATTCTCCTTCCTCATTACTGTACTTTTCAAAGATATATCTTTTGTACATTTTTTTAAATTGCATTATATTCATACTTTGTTTAATCGTTTCGTCAAGACCATTCCACAAAACCACCCCACAAATGGAAATACACATACTTTTTAAATTGGTCCGAGCATAATGCTGTTTCAAGTTTAGTTTCTCTCTAAAGTTATAACCCCCCTCTCTGTCTCTGAACAGTTTTTGTATGTTTACAGGTAGCAGTTTATTTTTTGCTTTATAAATTATTTGTGCAGTCTTAAATTCTACCAGATCCTTAATCTTTAAGGTGTGTAATTTTAAATACAGTATATTAGTGTGTTCATGATATCCTACATTGTTTACTATACAAATAGCTCTTTTTTGTGGTGTGCTTAGTGATTGTAAGGTGGTTTTGTAGGTGTTGCCCCATACTTCCACATAGTAATTTAAATACGGTAACACAAGTGAGCTGTACAGAATATACAGTGCTCTCTCATTCAAAACATGCCTTGCTTTCCCCATCACTCCAATACTCCGTGCTATTTTTGCTCTCACATGTTTTATATGGGGTTTCCAGCAGATTTTGTGATCAAGAATCACACCCAGAAATTTATTTTCATACACTCTTTCTATTTCAACATTATTTATCATTACTTTTACTTGTGTGTTTATTTTGCATTTTCCAAACAGCATAAGTTTGGTTTTGTTTAAATTTAATGATAATTTATTCAAATCAAACCATGCCTAAAAGCCATTTCCTCTTTGTCAGAGTTTAGAACCAAGGATTATAGTCTCAGGATCAGCCATTAGGGACTTGGGTTGGGAATTCTCTTCACCCATGGGATTGTAAGCTTTGAAATTGTCTACTGTGTGCTATCGATGCTACGTAAAAAGCATATTTAGGAATGAGAGTGATATAATTTTGAGCATATATAGGAATTAAATATCATGGGGATTAGATAAGAAGTATAATTGACAACAATGTCCATTATGATCTTGTTGAATGGTGGAGATGTAATCATGTCACATTGCCTATTCCAATTTTTAATTTTCTGTGGTCAGTTTTATGGAAAAGGTGAAATGGTTAGAAATCGCTTTTTCGAAAAAACGAATGCAGTAACTGTGAGTTGTCATTAATGAAATGTTAACCAGGAGTGTTAACTTAGGCTGGGGTGAAGGGTGTACCCACATATTGGTGATTCACTGTGCATCTGTTCCTCATCTGATGTTCTTGTACAGTTTGCCCATGAATAAAAATCAGCCTGACCATTATTTTGGCACCAAACAATATTTTGTGATGTGAAAAATAAGCTTTGAATTATTAACCACAATGGCAGTGAGAGATGCCCAACACATATTCATTATGCAGAGCCACACTTGTCGGGGAGATCAAGATCAAACAATTAGGGTGTTAATGTTGACATCCTATTGTATATTTTTGAATCCCACTCAACACTGGGATTGATGACATTTTATGGGGACCTTTACAAACTCAGGGCACCCTACAGAATTTTAGAGCTAATCAGATACCTTTTGCAGCATAAAGATGTCTGTAATTGCAACCAATCTCCTTAGGAAGCCCCTATAAACAGGATGATGTCTGGATACTTAGGTTGACTAGTTGAGGGATAAATATTAGCTATGATATCCAAGAAAACTCTCTTAGTCTTCTAAAGAGTATTGTGTGATCTCGTGCATATATCAGATAAATCAGGTGGTCTTTCTGTTGCACCTCCAGCGGAGCAGGCATTTCTTGGTACTGTGGTGAAGAATATGCCCAGGATTTATGCTCAATCCTATGGAGTGCCAATTAAATTTACACAAAAAGAAGAGCAGCATCCGGTGGGCGGCGCGACTCTCGTCAGCAGCGGCCTCTGCAGTCCGTCTGTCTTTTTATTATTTTTGTCTCGTTTTTGTGTAGTTTTTATTATTTTTTTGTCGGGGTATGTGTGTGGGGGGGTGGGGGTGGGGGTGGGGGTGGGGGTGGGGGTGGGGGGGGGGAACTTTGAAATCTTTCCCCTGCACGGGATACCCGACCTTTTCTTTGTCGGGTCTCCATTGTCGTTGGGGCTGGGCAACGTGGAGCGGCCTCCAGCAGGAGCGACCTGGGGCTCCAGTTGTGGAGCTGCGGACTACTCATCGTCACGGGGCTGGCCGAGTCCGGAGCGGGTGGAGCTGTGGTGGAAACAATCGCTGCTGCGACCCGACCCCCGGACATTCGGAGGCTACAACCGCGGGTCTAGCGGACGGCAACACTGGAAGCCCGCGGGTCCCCTGGTGGGAGACCGCTTTTCGGGGCTTCCGCAGCGGCGACTTCTCCCGCCCGAGTTGCGGGGTTGAAGAGCACCTGGAGCTGGGCTTTATCCCCCCGCGCGGCTTGGAATGGCCACCGAACTTTGCAGGCACGCGCCGGGGCTCTAACACCAAGACCTGGTGCGCGACCTTGCATCACCCGGCGTGGCTTTAATGGCCGCGGGATAATCACCATCGCCCGCCGGGGGCTTTGACTTTGACTCTGACATCGGGGGGGGGGGGGGAGTGCAGTGCAGAGATAAGTTTTTTTTTGCCTTCCATCACAGCGTTGTGATGGATGTATGTGTAAATTGTGTTGTGTCTCGGGTCTTCTTCATTTTGTATTGTATGGCTGCAGAAACGACATTTCGTTTGGACCTCAAGGGGTCCAAATGACAAATTTGTCCAAAAGACAAATAAAATTGAATTTAATTGAATTGACTACATGGATTAAACCCTTTTAACCCATTGTGCAGATGTGTATACTGTAATTCCACCTCATGAACCGACTTTAATTTACCAGTTAATATTTTGCCACCCCATTGAAAGGTTAAAGCTGATTTGCAGATGTACTCTGTTCTGTTTTGTCCCTAAGTTCCATTAAAGCTCATACAAAGGAGGTAACAGTATGATATATACTGTACATAGAAGATGAGAGCCCATCATCCTTCATATGGGATTAGATTTTGTCTATTTGAACATTAGGCTCCAAATGTTAGCCGGTGTCACATGAAAGATTTCTCATTCCGGCTCTATGATTATATTTCAAAGCACAAATATACCTTAACTTAGGAATTTTTGCAAACTCACCAGTGATTCTTTGTTGCACGTATCTTCAAGTTAAGATGTTATTTTGCACTAAAATGAATGGTGTACTTCTCTTTGCCCATGAGAATGCCCATAATGCAAATGCAGAGAATTGGATCTCTGTTCATCCGTCAGTAACTGGATCCTTTACTTCCACATTGGCAGACCACAGTCAGTATGAAATGGTAACAACACTTCCTCATCGATAACCTTCAGCACAGGAGCACCTCAAGGCTGTGTCCTCAGTCTCCTGGTCCACTCTCTCTACACCCATGACTGTGTAGCCATTCTAAAGCCATCTTTAAATTCACCAACCCTACCACTGTCATTGCACAAATAACAGGTGGGGATGAGTCAGAGTATAGGAGAGAGATTGATAATCAGATTGGAAGGTGCCAGGACAATAATCTTGCTCTCAACATCAGCAAGACCAAGGAGCGGACTGTTGACTTCTGGAAGGGAAAACTAAGGATCCATGAAACTGTCTTCATCGGTGCAATCGTTGTGGAATGAGTTAACAGCTTCATTTTCCTGGGGATATGTAACTCTGAAGATAAATTCTGGACTGAACACATTGATGCAACACACAACGAAAGTACATCATCGTTCCAACTCACTTTTGAAGGTTGAGGAGATTTAATATGTTGATTAATATTTTATTAAACTTCTATAGGCGTACAGTAGAGAGCTTACTCACTAGTTGAATCACTGCCTTGCTCGACAACTCGAACATCCAGAAATGAAGGAGGTTACAGAAAGTGGTCAACACTGCCTGGTCCATCACAGTTACTGATCACCTCACCATCAAATAGATTATTGCATACTTTGCCTCAAAAAGGCAGCCAATACCATCAAAGACCAACACCACCCTGTCCATGCTCTTATTTCACTCCTACTTTCAGGAAGAAAGTGCAAGAGCTGAAAACCATGATCAGCAATTTCAAGAATAGTTTTGTCCCAACAAGCATAAGGCTCTTGAACATAACACAATACTATGACCTGTGTAGCTGCACTAAAAACTTTGTGCTTTGGACAAGTATTACGGTTAGCGATTTATTGAAATTGTAATAATTATTATATATTATTCATGTGCATTACATTTCTGAGCCTGTTAACTGTTCTGCTATCAATACATATGACAGTTAAACACTCTTAACATGTTTAAGAAAAACCGAGCAATGGCTCAGACTCACATTGGACTGTATCTCCAATAATTCAGGAAGGCATGTGCAGAATGGATCTTCATTCTGTGTTAACATCAACCATTTCACTTTTCTTTTTTTTTCTCCTTTTAAATGTGTCAAATGTGTTCAATGCTATCCTTAATTGCACTATAGATACAGTAAGAAGAGCAGTTAATGTTCTCCGGGCTACAACCTCTTGCAAATCATAGTCTCTGGTTTCATGGTCATTGTTATATTTAGATGGAAAGACAATAGAGAATCGAATATCATTACCTAGCTTATAGTAAATGCGCACTGCCTCCCATTGTATAATGTACAATAAAACATATATAACTGCTGTTTTCACTTCCGATACCACACTTGTCCCATGCTATGCAAATTGGTTGTTTGCATTTTTAAATAAATCATCAATAACAACAATTCAGAGAGTAATAAACGTCGGATGAATCACTTGGGAAGGTTCTACAGGATGTGTCGGTATACTATATTAATGTGATTTCATCCTTTCATCCTCCGATGAGTAAAACTGTAAGATACTTGGAGCTAGTTAAATTGTCAGAATCTGTTTAAACTCGGCAAAAGTGACAGGTACAGTAGAATTCAGCAATAAACAGCAAGGACTAAATTTATTGCAACATGGCTGATTGTACAACTGGCTGGACCTTACTTCTTTCAGAATGCTTGTTGCAAACATTCTATTCCCCTTCACCATGTATCTGCACAACTTTCATATTTTCTTTGGTGCCTCCTCAATCTTTGAAATTTCATTTATTTTCTGCACCATATAATAACCATATAAACATATAACAATTACAGCACGGAAACAGGCCATCTCGGCCCTTCAAGTCTGTGCCGAAAACCATGTAAGTTTTATATAGTAGTTGGTGTGAAAATTGTGAATATTGTTATATCTCAGTATTCATTTCTTATCATTTCCATTGCTACAAACTCTATCCCAGATATGATTATTGTTGCAGATGAATGCACATACACCATTCATTTCTTCCAATTTCTAACATCACCCAGTCACTCAAGAAAACTTAACCTTTTCTCCCAGATGAACCAATCTGCCCATTCTTTCACCAGCATTGCATCCACATAGCTCAATGCTCCATACTTACCTGCCTAACCCTTTCTGTCTATCTTTTAGTTCTCACGTGAGACATTCCTTAGTTTTACCAAGGTTTTAGGCTCTTGATACAGTCATAACCTATTTGATATTGCTGCAGTGAAATATATTGAGATGTTCAATTATGTTAGAGGTGTTATTATATTACAGAATATTATTGGTTTAAAAGGACATTTAATAGTAAGATTAAACGAGAACTTACCAGTTTGAAGTTTGATGATTATTTTATGAGGAGTTACGATGAGGGACTACGTGAAGAAGAGCCCGTCCAGCCGCACACGCGTCAATCTTCAAAGCAGCGGTGTGAAATCACAGATAATAATTACTGAAGTATGATAGTAAGATATGTAAATACTAGAACTACCAGCTCGATCTTTACGAGGGTTGGGAGCGGAGGGCACGTAGTCCCTCATCGTAACCCCTCATAAAATAAAGATCAAACTTTAAACTGGTAAGTTCTCATTTAATCTTACTATTTTACTTCGGAGTCACGTGAGTGACTACGTGAAGATTTCAAAGCTCTGTGATTTCACGCCGTTGATTCAAATCCAGGCGTCTCACTGCATTGATTGACTAAATAAGTAAATCAATCAACAATGCATAACCACAACATGGATGCAACCAGTTAATGGATAATTTATCACCACAATAGTAACCCCTTTATCACAAGGGGAAACTTAATACTGAATCCAAAACAGCACCACCAAATAACCACAGGTACTATAAACTCCTTATGGTAATACTTGTGAAACATCCTTTCACTTTGTCCTGCGGCCGCGAGGATATGTTCTATTGGAACATCCAAATCCTTGGCCGCCGATGTTGATGGTGCCCTGGTGGAATGAGATTTAAATTTGTCAGTATCAATACCTGCATCAAGCAACACCTGCTTCAGTCATCTTGAAATAGTCTGAACCGACACTTTCTTATGCAGTTATTTATGACTGATAAAGAATGCTGATACTGTACCTCTTAAGGTTCTGGTGGCTTCAATGTAACATCGTAAATGTGATACTACACATAGATGTGGATCCGTAGGATATGCTGAAAACCCCAACTTACATCCTGTGATTCCAGGTCTACTCTATTTAAGCAAATCATAGACATAGAACGTAATAGTATCTGTTGCTATTTCCATCATGTCTATTTGTAATTTCTGCAATGTTTGCACTCTCTGTGCTGAAACCAGTGCCCTGAGCATGACTACCTTCATGGTAATTTAGGCCAAGGACAGCGCTGCAATAGGAGTCCATTGACAAAAGAGCATTAACACATCTCTTACATTCCAGATTTCTGTATACCTGTGTCTAGGAGGCTTAGAATTGAAAAATTCCCTTCATAAATCTACAGACCAAAGGGTGTGACCCTACAAGAATTTGTTCTGATTCCCTCCATAGATATGCAGAGAGGGCACTCCTTGCAGTATTGATAGCACTATAGCTTAACTGCCAATCAAAATAAAGAGTTGACAGAAACTCTAACATGTCTGAGATGTCTACAATGTGATATGTAATATTCTGCCTTAAGCAAAACATATCCCATTTCCTTATGTAAGAAATGTACTGCTTCTGGGTACTATCCCTCCAGGTTGCCGCAATAACATCCACAGTACGATCTGATAGTCCTCTTCCGAGATAGGGCACTCCTTAGAATCTGCAAATCAACAAACCGATACGATGATGTAAAGGTGTGAATCATCAGTTATAGAGTGCACAAACAGGTTAATTCTGTTTGGGAAAATCATAAGAGGCGTTGTGATCATTTTTAACCAGAGGGTACCATGGTTGTGTAGGTCCAATCTGGTACCACCCATACTCCAAAAGCGGAGTCCTGTTTGATCTTCTGTATACACTTACTAAATGAGACAAAATGGAGAAAATGTATACAAAAAACATTCTACCCCAATGTAGCGAGAAACATCCACCGCTACTGCCCCAGGATCAGGTTCCCATGACACATATTTAGGTAATTGGTGGTTAAGTCTGGATGCAAACAAGTCAATCTATGGCATCCCCAACCGTGCATCAATATTATTAAATTTGTCACGATCCAACATCCATTCTGTATGTCATTGAATTTACGTGACCTTGAATCTGCAACTATTTTGAACCTACCTGGTAGGTAGATTGCCGAAACCAAATATTTCTGGTAAAAAACACCAGGTCCAGATCACGTTAGCCAGTCTATCACAAGATTCTGACTTAATACCACTCAAATGATTAACATACGTTTCTATTCCATAGTGTTGTCAATCTGTACCTAAACATGCAAACTTTGCATATTAGAGCAATAAGCTTTAGGCCCATAAAATGTTCCTAAAACTATCATTAAATGATCCCTTGTTATTGGATTAAAGGTACTTTCTCCACATTCCATCTACCTCCACAGCTGGAAATACTTATAAGTAGCACCCCAACCTAGAGCACTAAAATTAGTCTGTAGAATAATGGAAGGTGTTTCAACCAGGATCTCTCTGGAAGCATTTGAGACACTCATGATACACCATAGTATTCCAGTAATAACTGCAACTGGCAATTTAATGGGCCTGGCAAAATGCCCTGAATGTATTCTCAATGCCTGTACCTATTCTTGCTGTAAATGCTGATAATGCAGCGATCTAAATTGTACAGCCGAAAATGAGCAAATAGTTTGCAAAGCAGGCTTGCAACCTGCCTAATTGAGGGTTGTTGCTCTGTAATGAGCTTAATACAACTTGCAATTAAATGCAGCCTTTATCCTTGGGCGGAATCACTACCATGTGTTCTGATTTAATAATGAAACCCAAGTAATCAATTACTGTCAAGTCTTCTAATGTTTTTGTGCAGATTCCCCGCTTGAAAGGGATTTGATTTATCTACCCCGAAATGATGAACTGGATTCACTCAGACCAAACACTTCTTTTCCACCTTTTATTTTGGTAGATTAGTCTTTAGCAGTTTTGAGCAGTTTTAGTCTTTACCAGGTGAAAAACCTTTAGACACAAAGGCAAAAATATACACATTACTGTAACCAAATATAAATAACAGAAAATTACATGTTCTAACATTCCAACTCATAGCAGCCATTTTGTTTTTTAAAATAATTTTCACATTTCATTAAATGAAAAATACAGATAATGCCCACTACTGTTACCAATTTCTTTAGCTGAATATCATATGAATCTTTACTGTTTTTTAACACATTTTATCATATTTTTTTTAATGCAATTATTTCAACTAACACCACACATATTTCAAACTTTCTCAATCAACACCTTAGCCAGACAAGTTTCTCAGATATTAAAGGGTTAAACAGAGTCTCTGGGGCTGCGGTTTTTGGCTCAGTTCATTTAGAGTTCAGTCCTTACCAGCTGCCCATCGGGTCTGTAGAAAATCAATCCTGCTTGCCTTTTCTGGCTATCACGGCAGTCTTTTTCGGACAGTTCTTTTGATTTACTGTTCAAGTTTTGCCGCCCGCAAGTCTCTTCCGTCTTCTTTTTTGGCTTCTGGTGCTGTGTGCCCTTTTGAAAGCCCTGGGCAGACCTCGGCAGGCTGGGGTTCCGCCCACTTTAATCACTGTCTCGTGATTTCAATTTGCCATATCTCTGCACCTGTTCTTTCATTTCAGTTTGACTTGACAATTACTGTGTTTGATAATAGTTTGGATTTACCTGGATAGATAATGAATCCCAGCCTCTCCAACGTGAGCTTGATTCTTGACACTCATGGTTCTGTTGTAGCCTGAGTGTTTCCTACAATCAGAATATATCGAAATAGGCCATTACCAAATGGCCCTGAGCTCTTAGTAGTGCTAAGATTGGTTCCAACAACCTGGCAAATATTCTCAGAGCTGAGGCTAAACCTTAATACAATGCTTTAAATTGCCATAATTGACTCATCCAGTTAAATTTTAAATATCTATGATTATTACCATGTACAGTCACACAGTAATATGCATCTTTAAGATCTATGCTAGCCATATAGCATTTTCTTGAAATTGGCTGTATAGTATTGGCAAATGTCTCCAAAACTGTTTTTTATACTGTACAAAAAAGGGTTAAGACTTGTCAGAGCTAGAATAATTCTACACCACCATCCTTATTTGCTCCAATAAAACACTTGGCATAAATTGGTGGTGATGGTGAACTGACTTCTTAATTATCCCTTTTACACAATATTTCATGTTCTGCCTAAATCTGCATATTCTCTTATTTTGAGAAATATGTGTCCGGTTTGAAATATGCTGAGTAGGAGAATCCAAATATGGGTAGAATTTAATTCTAAACCCCACAATACTGTACAGTATAAATACATCAGATTGCCATTCTTTTAGGAAGAATTGTAATCTTCCCCAACTTGTAAGTGTAAAACATTAATATGTCTCTTACAGAACCAGACCCCCTACCTCAGGGTTTGCCTATGGCAATTGTTATCCCCTGATCTTAGTGGGAATATTGAAACCTCCACTTACCTCAGGAGGAGAGCGCCAATAGCGCAAATATGGGAAAGACCGATTTGATCCTTCACTGTCCCCAGTCACCACACATTGGTAGGGAAAACTGCCTTCGATTTGATCTGCCAATCACGGCTTCTTCAAGGTCTTTTACCCTTTTTTGGCTAGATTCTTTCCAAAAACAGATTTTAGTCAATTGAATATTAGATGGTTTACAGAGCCCCGCAAACTTAGGGTATATGTTAGGTCTTAAAGCACTTTTATAAATACAGTTTATTTCAAAATGCGCACTACACATGAGTGCTAAGTCAACCTTGTTGTGAAACAGATACATGCTCTCCATCCAAACCTCTGGCCAAAGCCGTAATGCCTGACCAGCAATTTCAACACCATCTGTCTTTTTTTTTCTTCTTTCCCCCCTGCTGAGACTGCTTGCAGTGCTCAATTCTGCGGGTTTCATATTTTTTGACAGCTCATGCATGGTCAGAACCTAGAGCTGCTGGGAGAGCAAGTAATTTATTGACATTGCTAATTTAACTCCAAATGGTGACTCTGATAGTTTTGGAACCACAAATTTTATATATTTTGCCAAACCTGGTCCTTTAGGCTCTGTTATTGGGCTCTGGTCCTCATATGATTCGTCTCTGAATCTTTGTGTAAAATAATCGTACTCATGGAGGGGGCGAATTGGCATCCTGCTTCAGGTGTTTCTAGCGCTGGCTCTCCCATAGGCCTACGCATAGTAAACCCTTTCCCAGGTGCTCGCCGCGCGGGCTCTCCTGTAGGCCCATGCATAGGCAGCCCTCTTTCAGGTGCTGCTGGCGCTGGCTCACCTGTAGGCCAAGGCTTAAACTGTCTTTCTCCAGACATAGTTGGCGCTAGCTCTCCTGTAGACCAACGCATAAAAATGCCCTTATCCAGGCATTGCTCACGCTGGCTCTCCTGTAGGCAAGTGCTGAGCCAGACCTTCCCAAATACTCCCTGTGCTGGCTCTCCCTTAGGCCAACACTGAGCCAAACCTTCCAAAGCACTCCATGCGCTGGCTCTCCTATAGGCCAACGCTAAGCCCGGACCTTCCCCAGGCACTCCCTGCGCTGGCTCTCCTGTAGGCCAACGCTAAGCCGGACCTTCCCCAGGCATTCCCTGCGCTGGCTCTCCCAACGTGAACCCGAATAGACAAAATGTCTGACTGAGTACTTCGGGGAGCACTTCGGGTCCAGTGATCACAATACCATTAGTTTCAATATAATTATGGAGAGGGTCAGAACTGGACCTAGGGTTGAGATTTTTGTTTGGAGAAAGGCTAACTTTGAGGAGATGCGAAAGGATTTAAAAGGAGTGAATTGGGACATGTTGTTTTATGGGAAGGATATAGAAGAAAAATGGAGGACATTTAATGGTGAAATTTTAAGAGTACAGAATCTTTATGTCCCTGTTCGGTTGAAAGGAAATAGTAAAAAATGGAAAGAGCCATGGTTTTCAAGGGAAATTGGACACTTGGTTCGGAAAAAGAGAGAGATCTACAATAATTATAGGCAGCATGGAGTAAATGAGGTGCTTGAGGAGTATAAAGAATGTAAAAAGAATATTAAGAAAGAAATTAGAAAAGCTAAAAGAAGATATGAGGTTGCTTTGGCAAGTAAGGTGAAAGTAAATCCAAAGGGTTTCTACAGCTATATTAATAGCAAAAGGATAACAAGGAATAAAATTGGTCCATTAGAGAGTCAGAGTGGACAGTTATCGGCAGAGCCAAAAGAGATGGGGGAGATATTGAACAATTTCTTTTCTTCGGTATTTACGAAGGAGAAGGATATGGAATTATGTGAGGTAAGGGAAACAAGCAGAGTAGCAATGGAAACTGTGAGATTCAAAGAAGAGGAGGTGCAGACACTTTTGAAAAATAAGAAAAGGGATAAGTCTCCAGGTCCTGACAGGATATTCCCTAGGACATTGAGGGAAGTTAGTGTAGAAATAGCAGGGGCTATGACAGAAATATTTCAAATGTCATTAGAAACGGGAATAGTGCCGGAGGATTGGCGTACTGCGCATGTTGTTCCGTTGTTTAAAAAGTGTTCGAAGAGTAAACCTAGCAATTATAGACCTGTTAGTTTGACGTCAGTGGTGGGCAAATTAATGGAAAGGATACTTAAAGATAATATATATAAGCATCTGGATAAGCAGGGTCTGATTAGGAACAGTCAACATGGATTTGTGCCTGGAAGGTCATGCTTGACTAATCTTCTTGAATTTTTCGAAGAGGTTACTAGGGAAATTGATGAGGGTAAAGCAGTGGATGTTATCTATATGGACTTCAGTAAGGCCTTTGACAAGGTTCCTCATGGAAGGTTGGTTAAGAAGATTCAATTGTTGGGTATTAATGGTGGAGTAGCAAGATGGATTCAACAGTGGCTGAATGGGAGATGCCAGAGAGTAATGGTGGATGGCTGTTTGTCAGGTTGGAGGCCGGTGACTAGTGTGGTGCCTCAGGGGTCTGTGTTGGGTCCACTGTTGTTTGTCATGTACATCAATGATCTGGATGATGGTGTGGAAAATTGGATTAGTAAGTATGCAGATGATACTAAGATAGGTGGTGTTGTGGATAATGAAGTAGATTTTCAAAGTCTACAGAGAGATTTAGGCCATTTGGAAGAGTGGGCTGAAAGATGGCAGATGGAGTTTAATGCTGACAAATGTGAGGTGCTACATCTCGGCAGGACAAATCAAAATAGGACGTACATGGTAAATGGTAGCGAATTGAGGAATGCAGTTGAACAGATGGATCTAGGAATAACTGTGCATAGTTCCCTGAAGGTGGAATCTCATGTAGATAGCGTGGTAAAGAAAGCTTTTGGTGTGCTGGCCTTTATAAATCAGAGCATTGAATATAGAAGTTGGGATGTAATGTTAAAATTGTACAAGGCATTGGTGAGGCCAATTCTGGAGTATGGAGTACAATTTTGGTCGCCTAATTATAGGAAGGATGTCAACAAATTAGAGAGAGTACAGAGGAGATTTACTAGAATGTTGCCTGGGTTTCAGCAACTAAGTTACAGAGAAAGGTTGAACAAGTTAGGTCTTTATTCTTTGGAGCGCAGAAGGTTAAGAGGGGACTTGATAGAGGTCTTTAAAATTATGAGCGGGTTAGACAGAGTGGACGTGGATAAGCTTTTCCCATTGAGAGTAGGGAAGATTCAAACAAGGGGACATGACTTGAGAATTAAGGGACAGACGTTTAGGGGTAACATTAGGGGGAACTTCTTTACTCAGAGAGTGGTAGCTGTGTGGAATGAGCTTCCAGTGGAAGTGGTGGAGGCAGGTTCGATGTTATCCTTCAAAAATAGATTGGATGGGTATATGGACGGGAAAGGAATGGAGGGTTATGGTCTGAGTGCAGGTAGATGGGACTAGGGGGAAGTATTTATTTTTAATTTAAAAAAAAAAAAAAAAAAAAATTTAATGTTCGGCACGGACTTGAAGGGCCGAGATGGCCTGTTTCCGTGCTGTTATGGTTATATGGTTATATGGTTATATGGTTATATGGTTATATGAGTAGGGATCCTCCAGTCTGACTCCTCAGAGTCTGCTGGCCACCCGGCTTTTTGTCTCTTGCGCCCTAATGGCGCTACAACGGTATATTTTTTAACCGTGTTTAAAAGTCGATGGCCTTGCTGCCACCGACTCCTCAAAAGGGCGCCCACTAATCGCAGACCTCTCGAGTTTACCTGCTGTACGCCTCGAACATCCTTTCTCCATTCTGACTTGTGTTGTTCCAACTACAAGTTCTCTGAAGGAAGATACCTGAAAAACGCAAGTAAACACTTACAGTACCTTCAGGCTTTTTACTTACCGGTTTGGAGGAGCTCTGCTCCTACAAACACACGGTTGTGCGCTATGCGTCTGACGATGATGACGAGTGTGCGGCTGGACGGGCTCTTCTTCACGTAGTCACTCACATGACTCCGAAGTAAAATTACAACTGCTAAGCATAGGTGATATTTATTTAAATGTTCCTACACCACTCTCGGTTTAAGGAACCATATACTCTATCTATTTGAGAGTGATTCTTCTGATTAATATTTGTTGATCACCATATAATCTCCATTAGATCACCATAAACCAAACAAATGTTTCGATGATTACTGTGTGGAACATCTCTGCTCTTTCAGCGTGTATGCCTTACAGTGTTGACCTAACTCCTGTAGGTCAACAATGAACTACTTCCATCCCCTACTCTACATGTCTCCAGCAAAATTTTAGTTTAGTTTAGAACTACAGCATGAAAACAGGCCATTTGGTCCACTGCGTCCGCACCATCCAGCGATCCCTGCACCCTAAAAGGCCTGTCCCACTTACCGATTTCTTTCGGCGACTGCCGGCGTCGTATCAATAGACAATAGACAATAGGTGCAGGAGTAGGCCATTCGGCCCTTCGAGCCATTCAATGTGATCATGGCTGATCATCCCCAATATCAGTGTCTCCAAAAGATTTTGAACATTTCAAAATCCAGCGGCGACAGAAAAAATGGTGCGACAATTGAAAAGACACCGCACGTCATATGTCATCATGCCACATCACGCCGTCAATTTTTCGGTGACCTGATACGTCAGTCAATGATGCCGGCAGTCACCGAAAAAAATCACCGTGGGACAGGCCCTTAACACAAGTGCTATTCACACTAGGGACAATTTACATTTATACCAAGCCAATTAACGTACAAACCTGTATATCTTTGGAGTGTGGGAGGAAACCCGAAGATCTCGGAGAAAACCCATGCAGGTCTCGGGGAGAATGTACAAACTCCGTACAGTCAAGCACTTATAGTCAGGATCGAACCTGGGTCTCTGGCACTGTAAGGCAGTAGCTCTAGTGCTATGCCACCACACCGCCCTTATTCAATACAATTCAATACAAACATTTAGATCTTAGCTTTGTCTTACCCTATGAACGTTGGATACTGGTGAATAAGGTGGTTTGTTGGTAGAATAGGGTGGGTGGTAATCGAGATGTAGTAAGACTCTTTGAGGATCCAGGGAAGGCAAAGCATTTTGTCATTTGACAGGCTTGGCGATCGCTTCACCCAACACCTCCGCACAGTTCGCATTAACCAACCCGATCTTCTGGTGGCTCAGCACTTCAACTCCCCATCCCATTTCATATTCGACCTTTCTGTCCTGTGCCTCCTCCATGGCCAGAGTGAATCCCACTGCAAATTGGAGGAGCAGCACCTCATATTTTGCTTGGGGAGTTTACACCCCAGCGATCAATTTCAGGTAGTCTTTGCTTTCTCCCTCCTTCCCCTCACCTTCCTAGCCACTCCCACAGCCCACTGTCTCTGCCTCTTCCTTTCTTCTTCCCGCCTCCCCCCACCCCCTCATCAGTCTGAAGAAGGGTATCGACCCGAAACGTCACCTATTCCTTCGCTCCATAGATGCTGCCTCACCTGCTGAGTTTCTCCAGCATTTTTGTCTACCTTGTCATTTGACTTGGACAGTTGCTGGGATCTGATCTTGCATCTGATCTGGTTTTACATTCCTGTGATTGTCATCTTGCAATATTTTGACTGTTTTTATATCAGAACTTGTCCTTTCCTCTCATTATCCACTTTCTATTAGATGTAGGACTCCCTCACATCTCTTCAGCCCCACAACCCTTTGAATGTTTCTCCTAAATCGCATTTTATATCTATTGATTTATTTGAAACAAGTTTGAAACAAGTTTATTCATGGATAACCCCTTGAGATGGACAGTCATCTCGTTTTCGAGAGGGTCCAACAGTGTTCATCCCAGTAGCGTGCAAGTCAGTGGGGCCAGTGACTTCCAGTTGGTATTATTGTAATATTCACAAACCAGGTGCTGACAGAGCAATCTGTTGTCTATTTCCCTTTTTGGTTTCCTTTTTATTTAGCATTCCCAAATGCATAGAACTGTAAAAAGGAACACATATACTATGATTGGAATGATACAGGGAACAGTTTTCACACAGAGAGTGGTGAATCTCTGGAACTCTCTGCCACAGAGGGTAGTTGAGGCCAGTTCATTGGCTATATTTAAGAGGGAATTAGATGTGGCCCTTGTGGCTAAAGGGATCAGGGGGTATGGAGAGAAGGCAGGTACGGGATACTGAGTTGGATGATCAGCCATGATCGTATTGAATGGCGGTGCAGGCTCGAAGGGCCGAATGGCCTACTCCTGCACCTATTTTCTATGTATCTATGTATCTATGTAACATTAGTACAGCTCTGTGACAAGGATGAGGTGCAAATCTGTGATTTTTTTTTTAAACGCTTAAAACCGTCTTGCCTTTTCTAGGACATTGATAGAGCTGTAGGTTTAAATTTAGGTTTTTATAGTCATGTGCAGTGAAACGTTTTGTCATGCATGCTCTCCAATAAAGTCAGATAATAAAATGCAAACGGAAAGATACAGTGAAGAATATAGTTCTCAGCATTATAGCACAACAGTTCCAAAGAAATAGTCTAATGTCCGCAATGAGGTAGAGGAGAAACAGACTGTATCCTAGCTTATGGAAGGACCATTCAGAAGCTTGATAACTGGGGAAGATACAAGGTGCTTGAGTAACTCAATGGGTCAAGCAGCATCTCTGGGGAACAAGGATTGGTGACATTTCAGATCCCGACCTGAACCGGCACCTATCCATGTTCTCCAGCATTGCTGCCTAACCCGTTGAGTTACTCCAACACTTTGTGTTTATATTTGTAAAGGAGTATCTGCAATTTCTCAGTTTCTACAGAGGGAAGAAGCTGTTTCTGAGTCTGGTAGTGCATGCTTTCAAGTTTCTGTATCTTCTGCCTCAGAGGGAAGGAATGACTGGGATTGAAGATGCTTTGATTATGTTGCCTAGTTTCTCCAGCATAAGGTGTAGATGGAGTCAATGCTGGGGAGTCTGGTTTGTGTGGTGGACTGCGCTACTTCCAATTTCTTGTTGGGTATCTACACCTGAAATGCCATTTATTATACTCAGTTATAGCAAACAATCAGCAACAACGGACACGATTGCCCCGCTTTGGTCTGTTATAAAGATGATTTACTGTACTAACACCAGTGCCCATGGGAACCGTTTCAGGTACCTCTACAATCAGAGACACAATCTTCTACTTCGAATCCCTGCTTCTTATTTCTCAGCTAAATTTGTATCTGTGTTGCTACTCTCCCTTTAAATGTGTTCCATTTGCAAACAATCAATTAAATTATATTTAATCAAATATTCATTAAAGATTAATCCCAGTTTTTTCTCTCCTCTCTGTCCTAAAAAAATAAATAGGCTTCCTGTTATATTAATAGCATTTTTTTCTTTTACAGCTCATTTAATTTATTTTCTTTTACATTTCCTCCCTCATTATAATTATATGCCATTTGACAGAGAGCATCATATTTCATCATCGAGCCTACATTCAGTCGAAGAACACTGGATTCCACATTACACTTACAGCGATAAAGCTTTGTGTTACAATATAAAGGTTATTCTTTCACCTGCACGTAAATAAAAATGAAATGTTATAACCATCTGATCATTTCTCCAGTTATATTACCAACTTCATTGCAAATAAATGAAGTGAAGGAAGAAGCAGCTGGTTGAAAGATGTTGTAATGTGACTGGTTGAATGATAAAAGGATTATATTTCTCAAATTGATAGTTAACAAGAAGACAGGAAGAAAACTGTGTATGTTCTTTTAACAACTGCCCACGCCTCCGGATCATACTCAATACATTCATTTAAGATATATAGCTTTAATATCATCACTCAGGGAGATACATAGTTTCAGTTTTTGATTTATTCTTTTTAAGCCTCTCTTTAATACAGATAAACAGATTATTGTTCTCTCTGTCCTTTTGAAGGCAGTGCCTTCTTGATAGACCATGCTCCCCAGGTGCCTGTAACTCTCCACTGTCTCAGGCATGAGGCTATTACTCAACAAGGTCAGGTAAGAAGTTTTGTTGGGGTGGAAATCTGAACAAGTCCAGCCCTTCTTCCTCAGAGTTCATAGTCAACATCACTGAGCAGAAACATTACTGGAGCAGCCCCATAAAAACAATGGGGAGAAATACAATAGGTTGGCATCCTAAAAGGGAGTGATTTACCTCCTGACTTCATTTCCATTATCCACAAGGCATAGAAACATAGAAACATAGAAAATAGGTGCAGGAGTAGGCCATTTGGCACTTCAAGCCAGCACTGCCATTCAATATGATCATGGCTGATCATCCAGAATCAGTACCCTGTTCGAGTTAAGGCACAAGTTAAGAGAGTGCTGGAATGCTTTCACCGTGTCTGAATGAGTACAGCTCCAACTACTAGCAAATAAGTGCAATATTTAGGGTGGCTCATCAGGAGAGTTGCTGCCTTACAGTACCAGAGACCGAGTTCGATCCTGACTATGGGTGCTTGTCTGTATGGAGTTTGTATGTTCAACCTGTGACCATGTGGGTTTTTCCAGGTGCTCTGGTTTTATCCCACATTGCAAAGGTGTGCTGGTTTGTAGGATAATTGGCTTCTGTACATTGTCTCCAGAGTGTAGGATAGAACTAGTGTATGGGGTGATCATTGATCGGTGCAGACTCGGTGGGCCAAAGGTCCTGTTTCCATGTTGTATCTCTAAAACGAAACAAAGCTAAAACTAAAATTAGAACAAAACAACCATCTTGATTAAGACTATATCCACCACCCTAACCATTAACTCCTTCTCCTACCAATGCACTCTGGCTGTAGAGAGAACCTTCTGAGAAAGAAAACCCTGCAGTTACTCATCTAGGGTACTCTGATCTCAAATCTGCAACTGAACAAAAAAGGACAATGCCTCCAGATACAGAGGAATACCTCCACCTGTGATTTCCTCCCCCAACTTATCCTCTTAGAAATATATTGCTTGTTCTTCATTGTTGCTGGGTTTAGTTCCTGGAGCTGTTTACCCAATTACATGCTGAGAGCACTTTCACTTTATGGAATGCAGTTTCAAAAAGTCAAGGAGAAGGCTAACCTCATCCCATACCCCACCCACTTCAATAAGTGTCTTGGTAACAATGCCTACATCTCATAAATAAATCAGATATTGCAGCAGAGTGTACTTCACAAAACCATTCCAAGAATAGAATTCCTGTTTGACTTCCCTACCATTAGCTAATTTATGTTGTTCAATGTTTATTTTTGGCAATTAATTTAAATGTAATCTTCCTATCTACCTTTTCCACCTTTGACAAAATGTTCGATTAAGGCCCATTCTGCAATATCCCAAGGTGCTTTTTCAAAGAAGCCATGATCCACTTTTATCTTTTAACCAACATCACTAAAACATTATATTTTACATTGCTCATTGTGCTCAATTGCCATTGTTCACTTTGCTTTCCTCTTTAAATTAATGGCTGCATTTTGGAAATCCATCATTGCCTGCTGATTGCAGTAGACTTTTTGATGCAGTGCAAGCTTGCTTTCGTCATTCTATCAAATCCAAACATGGATTTCTTCCAATCTCTCACCTTGACTATGGTATACAAAATTGTGGAAGAACAATTTCAATTTAGATATTTTATTTTTATCATATATCTGTCCATTTGCACCACTTCCAAAATTTCATTCCAAAATTTCAGGTCGGGTATATTGTGCAGCAAATTCTTTTGATGCATGTTTGATGCAGTCAACTTTGGATCATTCCAAGCCAAGTCAAGTTTATTTTAGAAACAAGGAACTGCAGATGCTGGTTTACAAAAACTCAAGACTTTATTGTATATGGACAAGCATGGTGAGGTACAATGAAAACCTTGCAAATTTATCATTTGATACATCCAATTTCTCCTGGCTTGTTGGATTTTTAATGATCTCTCATTAAAGGCTTATCATCAAAGCAAATCACCATGAAAGGTTTGCCCCAGGTTATTTACTAACATTTTAGAATAATTAACTTAAGAAACAGACTCATGGAGTCAAATATAAATGTGGCACAAAAATAGGCCCTTCAGCTCAACTCATCCATGTTGAGGTAGTCATTCTGAGGTAGACTCATTTGTCAGTATTTGGCTCATTTCCCTCAAATCCTTTTCTATCCATGAACTTGTCCAAACGTCTCTTAAACATTGTAATACAGCATCTTAAGGCAACATAAGAGACGGGGTCTGATTCTTCATAAACACCTTATGGTTCTTGGACGTGATAGTCTTGGTGAGATCCAGCTCTTCAGATGAAATGGGAGTTCTAACGTGAAGTGCCATCCCTGCTACCCACAGCAAGAATTCACTTTGGCTTTCCTGAAGGATGGACATGTAGCTTCCACTGGATGAACTGTACATCACCAACTGTCCATACAGTAAGCCAGAAACAATGTAAACAATACCTTGTTCATCGTAGCCAGGTACTTCAGCCAGACCAACCTCAAGAGAGTGCTACCAAAATACTTTCAGCATATCTTCCTTTGATACAGAGGCCCAAACATTATTGACCATTTCTAAACATACATCAAAGGTGCCTACTATTCCATTCCCTGCTTGCATTATTTTGACCATCAGGCTGTGCTCCTACACCAACACGTCTGTCCTCAGCATTCCTCATTGCTATGGAGAGGTCAATTGCAAATTGAAAGAACAACTCATGTTCCATTTTGGTAGATTTCAACCCAATGGTATGAACATAGATTTTCCAGTTTCTGGTAACATTCTCTTCCCCCCCAACATATTTGCTTATCCACCCAGTTTTCTAGAGCAGGGTCCAACCCGAAACATCACCTCTCCATGTCCCCCTGAGATTCTACCTGACCTGCTGTGTTACTCCAGCACCTTGAGACTTTTGTAAACCAGCATCTGCAATTTCTTGTGCGTACAATCATATTTTCCCTTTGTTCAGCCCATCTATCCCCTCCATTACCTGATTTCATCTACCATCATCCCCTTCTCATCTGTGTTCAAGTATCACCCTCCAGTCTTCATCCTACCCAACTCGTCTCACGCTTAATTCTATTGTATACTGACAATATTGCCTTTTCCCTCTCAGTCCTGATGCAAGGTCCCAACCCAAAATGTTAATTTATCCCTTTTACCTCCAGAGATGCTGCTTGACCCATTGAGTTTTTTCAGTGTTGTATTTTCATTCTAGATTTCAACATTTGCTTATGTTCCCACTGTAACTGCTCCCATTCACTCATTAACTAGATAGCCTTATTTACAACTTATATCCATGGTTACCCTAATTTTATTCAATCATAAACATCCCACCCCCCACCTTTTCTGCAACAACGAGCTTCTTTTGTTACCTTCCCAATTCTTCCACAGATTTAGAGATAATTTACCCCTGGTTTGTAGGTGAATGGTAAAATTAATGGAATTAATGGGATTGTTGGGAGATTTTTTTTTAAAGGGCAATGAAGACCCAGAAAACAGCAGATGCTGGAATCCAGAGCAATGTGCAAAGTGCTGGAGGAACTCAATGGATTGAGGGGGAAAGAAGTTATCAGTGTTTGAGGTCAAGATCCTGCATCAGGATTGAGAGCAGCTCCAGCTGCCCCCTATTTTAGTTCTTGTCTGCTTCCACCTATCACCCACTTGCGTCTCTTTCAAACTCCACTCCTACCCACCTGGCTTCATCTGCCCATCAGGGTTCATGACAATATTTTAATTGAAATTAATCAGATGATTAATTTCAAACTAAAATATTGAATCAATCTGTAAATATATTTTAACCGGAATTTCCCAGATCACCTAATGTTCAGAAGGGAGGTTGATATATTATTAATATATTTTCCAAATCCAAGGCATAGCTATGGGCACGCGCATGGGCCCCAGCTATGTCTGCCTCTTTGTAGGGTACGTCGAACCATCTATGTTCGAGGCATACCGTGGCCCTATCCCCGAACTCTATTTCCACTACATCGACAACTGCATTGGTGCTACCTCCTGCACCCATGCAGAACTCACTCACTTCATCCATTTCACCACTAACTTCCATCCGGCACTCAAATTCACCAGGACCATTTCCGTCATCTCCCTACGGTTTCTGGACTTCACTCTCTCCATCGCAGGTAACAGACAATTGACCAACATCTACTATTAACCCACTGACTCCCATGACTATCTGGACTACACTTCTTCCCATCCTGCTTCCTGTAAGGACTCTATCCCCTACTCCCAATTCCTCCGTCGACACTGCATCTGCACCCAGGATGACACAAAGCTGGGTGACAGTGTGAACTGGGAAGAGGAAGTTAGAAGGTTGAAGAGTGACCTGGACAGGTTGAGTGAGTGGGCAGATGTGTGGCAGATGCAGTATAATATAGATAAATGTGAGGTTATCCACTTTGGCGGCAAAAACAAGGGGGCAGATTATTATCTCAATGGGGTTAGGTTAGGTAAGGGGGAGGTGCAGTGAGACCTGGGTGTTCTTGTACACCAGTCACTGAAAGCTGGCGTGCAGGTACAGCAGGCAGTGAAGAAAGCTAATGGAATGTTGGCCTTCATAACAAGAGGATTTCAGTATAGGAGTAAAGAGGTTTTTCTGCAGTTGTAGGGCTCTGGTAAGACCACATTAGAGTATTGTATACAGTTTTGGTCTCCTAATTTGTGGAAGGACATCCTTGTGATTGAGGCAGTGCAGCGTAGGTTCACGAGATTGATCCCTGGGATGGCGGGAAAGATTGAAAAGACTAGGCTTGTATTCACTGGAGTTTAGAAGGATGAGGGGGTATCTTATAGAAACATATACAATTATAAAAGGACTGGACAAGCTAGATGCAGGAAATTTTTTCCCAATGTTGGGCGAGTCCAGAACCAGGGGCCACAGTCTTAGAATAAAGGGAAGGCCATTTAAGACTGAGGTGAGAAAAAACTTTTTCACCCAGAGAGTTGTGAATTTGTGGAATTCCCTGCCACAGAGGGAAGTGATGGCCAAATCACTGGATGGAATTACGAGAGAGTTAGATAGAGCTCTAGGGGCTAGTGGAATAAAGGGATATGAGGAGAAGGCAGGCACGGGTTATTGATTGGGGACGATCAGCCATGATCAAAATGAATGGCGGTGCTGGCTCAAAGGGCCGAATGGCCTCCTCCTGCATCTATTTTCTAAGTTGCTATGTTTCTATAAGGTGTTCCAAACCAGGGCATCAGAGATGTCCTCATTCTTTAGGGAACGGGGGTTCCCCTCTTCGACTATAGATGAGGCTTTCACCAGGGTCTCTTCTATACCCCATAACTCTGCTCTCACTCCCCATCCACCCACTCATAACAATGGCAGAGTCCCCCTTGTCCTCACCTTCCACCCTACCAGCCCCCACATACAACAGATAATCCTCTGACATTTTCGCCACCTTTAACGGGATCCCAACACTGGCCACTTCTTCCCATCTCCTCCCCTTTCAGCTTTCCGTAGAGACTGCTCCCTCCGTAACTCCCTGGTCAATTTGTCCCTTCCCACCCAAACCACCCCCTCCGCTGGTACTTTCCCTTGTAACCGCAAGAAATGCTACACTTGTCGCTTTACCTCCCCCCTTGACTCCATCCAAGGACCTAAACTGTCTTTCCAAGTGTGGCAGAGGTTCACCTGCACCTCCTCCAACCTCATCTATTGCATCCGCTACTCTAGGTGTTAGCTGCTCTACATCGGTGAGACCAAGCGCAGGCTTGGCTATCACTTACATAGATACATAGATACATAGAAAATAGGTGCAGGAGTAGGCCATTCGGCCCTTCGAGCCTGCACCGCCATTCAATATGATCATGCCTGATCATCCAACTCAGTATCCCGTACCTGCCTTCTCTCCATACCCCCTGATCCCCTTAGCCACAAGGGCCACATCTAACTCCCTCTTAAATATAGCCAATGAACTGGCCTCAACTACCCTCTGTGGCAGAGAGTTCCAGAGATTCACCACTCTCTGTATGAAAAAGTTTTTCCTCATCTCGGTCCTAAAGGATTTCCCCCTTATCCTAAAGCTGTGACCCCTTGTCCTGGACTTCCCCAACATCGGGAACAATCTTCCTGCATCTAGCCTGTCCAAACCCATAAGAATTTTGTACGTTTCTATAAGATCCCCTCTCAATCTCCTAAATTCTAGCGAGTATAAGCCAAGTCTATCCAGTCTTTCTTCATATGAAAGTCCTGACATCCCAGGAATCAGTCTGGTGAACCTTCTCTGCACTCCCTCTATGGCTATAATGTCCTTCCTCAGACTTCGCCAAACACCTCCACTCAGTTCGCAATAACCAACCTGATCTCCCGGTGGCTCAGCATTTCACCTCCCCCTCCCATTCCGAATCCGACCTTTCTGTCCTGAGCCTCCTCCATGGCCAGAGTGAGTCCCACCGTAAATTGGACGAGCAGCACTTCATATTTCGCTTGGGCAGTCTACACCCCAGCGGTATGAACATTGACTTCTCCAATTTCAGGTAGTGCTTGCTTTCTCCCTCTTTCCCCTCCTCTTCCCAGCTCCCCACAGCCCATTGCCTATGCCTCTTCCTTTCTTCTTCCCACCCCCCCCCACCCCCACATCAGTCTGAAGAAGGGTCTCGACCCAAAACATCACCTATCCCTTCGCTCCATAGTTGCTGCCTCACCCGCTGAGTTTCTCCAGCATTTTCATCTACCTTTGATATATTATTATATTATTTTCTAGACTGTTAAAGTGTACAATACACACCAAACTAATAATTCAATTTATCAAAACTCAATCCTATACAGTTGTGTACTTTCATAATTTTCATAAATCATCAGCATCTAATCATTCCAAAAGTCAAAGAATTGTAATTGTGGCCATTACTCCCAAAACAGTTTACTTTGCCAGCATGCCTATTGACCCCATCACTATCTCTAAATATTCTGCCCATTTTCCACACAACAAGTAACAGATGAACAGAACATTCCTCAGTCTTGGGAAGAAATTAAGCCACTGTCTTCCAATTCCATCACAAACTCTATTCCTTAACCATCAACTCCCTTCTCTCTGGTAACTGTCTGAAACTGAGTGAGTCTGTTTACAACCTCAGTACCATATGATCCCCATCTCCCCCCACCCCCTCTCCTCCCACCACTATTATGGCATCAACTAATTAGCTTTTATCAGCTGTATTGTTTTGGAAGGGTTCTTCAAATTGCTCTCATCCAATGCAAGAAAACATGTTATTGAATTATTTTCAAATCAAAAGATATTTAGTTTAGCAAATAACTGCCCAAGTTAATGGTTCAGAATAAATTCCTAAGCGACTTACAAGAATTTTACTGTATATTGGGCTAAATACGATGGAGATCTGGACAGCTGTGTTAAATGTTCTCAATTTTGATTTTTAATTTATTTTATAATGTATTAATTAAACTGTTTTATGTCTCCACTCTTAAGTTGTCCCAGGAGCATTTCTGTGTGGGAAGAAAGGAATAAGAATAGTTATTTTCTAGCACACTGTCTGCCCTGGTTTATGGAAGATTTCACATTTCCAATAATGGAAATGAATCTGAGCAAAAATGCTAAGTGCAACCTAAACAATATAATTTCAATTACTTTCCAAGTGTGGTTTCCTAAGGCTGAAACTCTGCCCTTAATTGTTTAAGCTTTATATGTTTGATAGAACATGTAACATAAAACTTAGTAAAGCACAGGAACACAACATCTGTGCTGAACAAGATGGCAAGTTAAACTAATCTTCTCTGCCTACATGTGACCCATATGCCTCCATGCCCTGCATGTTCATGTGCCTATCCACCAGCCTCTCAAATGCTACTATCAGATCAGCCTCCACCATCATGCTGGCAGTGCAGTGCAGGCACTGCAGGCACTCATCAATCTAAAATCATGTAAAAACCTTTTGGCCTGCACATCTTCCCGAAACGTCACCCTTTCCTTCTCTCCAAACATGCTGCCTGTCCCGTTGAGTTATTCCAGCATTTTATGTCCAGCTTCAATTTAAACCCAGCATCTGCAGTTGCTTCCTACACATCTTCTTTAAAGATTTTTCCTCTCACTCTTTAAGCGATGCCTTCTAGTTCTTGACATTTCCACCTTATCATAAGGTCTACCTTATCATAATTTTATATACTTCAATCAGTTAGTACAGAGAAATAATCCAGGCAGCATTCTGGTAAAAAAAGACACAAAGTGCTCGAGTAACTCAACGGGTCAGGTAGCATATCTGGAGATCATGGACTGGTGACATTTCAGGTTGCAGTCTTTTTTTCAGACTTCAACAGCGTGGTAAAGCTTTACTTCATCCTCTCTAATACATCCACATCTTTCATGTAAGGGAATATTCAAAACCACATGCAATAATCAAAATGCGGTCTAATCAACATCCTATAGATCTATAACATTACTCTGAGTGATGAAGGCAAGCATACCCAGATACTTTCTTTACCATCTACCTGTATTGCTATTTTCAGGGAGTGATGGACTTGAAACCCAAGATCCCACTGTACATTAATGCTGTTAAGAATCTTCCTATTAAGTGTATATTTGATAATTTCTTAGAGTCACAGAGTGATAGAGTTATACAGCGTGTACCCAGGTCACCTTAAACCTATGCCCTCTGGCTCGCGATTCCTCTGCTCCGAGCAAAGATCTCTGTGCATTTATTGGATCTATTCCTCTCATGCTCTTGTACACCTTTAGAAGATCACCCCTCGTCTTCCTGTGTTCCCAGGAATAGTCCCAGTCTACTTAACCTCTCCCTATAGCTCAGGCCCTCGAGTCTTGGCAGCATCCTCATAAATCTTCACTGCTCCCTTTCCAATGTGACAACATCTTTCCTATAACATGGTGCCCAGAACTGAACACAATACTCTAAATGCGGCCTCACCAATATCGTATATAACTGAAACATGACCTCCCAACTTCTGTATTTGATACTCTTACTGATGAAGGCCAATGAGCTAAAAGCCTTTTTTGACTACCTGTGATGCCACTTTCAACAAACTATGTACCTGCACTCCGAGATCCTTCTGCTCTACAACACTCCCCAGGGCCTTACCATTGACTGTGTAGGACCTGACCATGTTAGTCTTTTTAAAATGCAACATTTTTTTGTATTACATTTAATCAACCATTCCTCAGCCCACCTGCCTAACCAATCAAGATCCTGCTGCAATTTTATGACAACTAAGACCCTGCTGTAATTTTTGACAACCACAAACCACATGGTTGGTCACAAGCCAGTATTAATATAAGATGGGAAGATCATAAATTCTTTTGATACAATAGTTAATGCAGTGGGATAAGCCAAAACTACTGTTACCAAATGAGAAATCCGCGACTGTAAAAATGAACAGAAAATTAGTGGGGGGTTTTTGCACCAGTTGTAACCTAGGGAAATACTATAAAATCTATATTGGACATGCAGTTATCATCAATACATCACTGTACGGATAAAAAATCTAGTGATGTGCTGACAATGCCTTTACGGCTTAAAGGTGAGAATATCCTCATTTTGAGCAGTTACTGACAATGTATCTGACAACACTCAAAATTAAGATGTGGGTGTTTCTCAAAACCTTTTTCTTTTTCTCAAAACCACATTCCAGCTTAACATCCATAATGCAGCCACATTGAGCAGGACTATGAACACTGATCACTACATGTGTTTCCTCCGTGGGTTTGTAGATATATGCAAGCAAGTCTTTTCTGCACCTCCATCAATTGTTACCAAAAGTTTGGGATACCTGTTCTGTGAATTATTGTTATTTTTCTTCTGTAACAGTTAGTTGTTCCGAATGGAAAATAGGAAGATAGTGAGACAGACGACACACTATCCCCCCACCAGTGCAACCCAATTATTCTTGATGTCTTAATGTCTAATGACAGTATTACATTTGTAGCTCTATTAAACAAGGGTCATTAATCAATGTCAAGAGGATGAGCAAATCAAAGCATCCCATCTGTGAACATTAACAACGATTCCCATATTTCCTATTTCAAACATATTAATTACATTCCAAAGCAGAATTACTTTGAAAATTTGTTTTTCTTACCTGCTGAGATCTGAATTTCTTTTGCCCTTGATGCATAAGTGTTTTATTTGTTGCATGTGGTGATGATGAGATGCAAAATTGTATTGCTCGAGTTGGTTCAAAAGATGAAAGTTTTACATTGTGTAAACTGTGGAGATGGAATTAGAAATAATTCCACTAAGGTCCAAGAGAGACATTGAGAATTAGGCAGCTGTCAACATTTGTAATATGTAATATGTTCAGATAAGAAATATAAGAAAGACACAGATAGGAGATTTTTATTTGCAGAGGAACAACAATCTGGGAACATGAAACAGAATAATAAATTCAGCGGGTAATTTAGGATGAACATATTAACACAGAAGTTGTCAAGGGCACCGAGCCTGCCATCACAGGGAAATGTAAATATGTAAAAGGAACACTAGGAAAGATTTTTCCTCTATTGGTGTGCATGTTGTTGTGGGTCATCTAAAGACTTTCCTGATGATGAGTGCCATGTTTCCAGAAAGGGCACATGGCTCCTCTATCCTGTGCAAATCAGACCTGCTGGACTTGCTCAGTGGAAGGATTAGTCCTGGGGATGAGGGCTGTCTTCTACCTTCCTGACTCCTTGTGGCAGTGTATCCCACAACAACAGCAGCTGAGAATGGATACAAACCAAGGCACTAATTGACAGGGTTTAAAGTGGAAAGCACCATCAATCTCTGAGAAATTAGATTCCGTTGCTCATATCAGCCTGTGGACATGTTATAGACAAGTGGAGTCATAGAGCCTCACTGCACAGGCATATGATCTTTGGACCATCATGTCCATGGTTAAAATGGGAGGTAAAGATAATCCAGGGAACTATAGGCTGGTGACCCTCACATCAGTGTTAAGGAAACTATTGGAGAGAAATATTTGAGATAGGATTTACTCCCATTTGGAAGAGAATGGGCTAATTAGGGATAGCCAAAGTGGCTTTGTACGTGGCAGGTCATGCCTCACTAACTTGATTGAGATTTTTGAGGAAGTGACATAGGAGATTGCTGAAGGCAGGGCGGTGGATGTTGCATACATGGGTTTTAGTAAGGCTTTTGATGTTCCCACCTGGTATGCTGAAGAAGGCCCCTTTCTCACATACCATACTTGTATCCTATATGCCCTGGATATTGAAAGCAAGCATCTCATATGTCCAAAACTACAACTGAAATTGCTTGCAACACCTGTTTGCAGTGGCCTGACATATTTTAATAGGGTATGAAGTGTACTTGTGCATTACTCAATTGAATGAGGGTTTTTAGCCCTTGCAAAGTCAACTGGGGCTATTTCCTGCCAGGATCTACCTGTGGTTACCACAGCAAGTCTCCTGGGTTTCGGGCACACAGCATCTTACGATTACATTTTAATCCCCTCCAGCATTTTACTCATTGCTGAGACTACCAGGTATATGTCACATAAACCCCTGTCCCACTTGGGTGACCTCCACCACGACCACTGGCGAGTTTGCCCGCGACACATAGCCCCGGCAAGGTCGCCACGAGGTCGTAGGAGGTTTTCGTCACTCTCTTTCATGGTCGAGATTGGTCTCCACGTAGTCGGGGCTTCAGTTAGGTCGCGATGTATTTTTCAAGATGTTAAAAAATGACCGCAACTAAAAATAGGTCACCGTGGGAAAAATCGATATTTGTTTAGTTGTAGGTCTAGTCGAAGACGGTCATAGTAGGTTGTGATGCTAGTCGTAGGTAGTCAAAGGTGGTCAAAGTTAGTCGAAGGTAATAGCTCCGGGGTGAAAAAAAGGTCAGTAGAAAAAAAAGGTAATTTAAACAGCAGAACGTCACCTCTTTCACTCCAAGGCATGATCATTCATAGCTGGAGAATTTTTCGGAGAGGAGACTTGTGTTTTAGAGATGGTACCAAAAAGGCAGCAGTGCAGGGGGAGGGCACAACCCTAAAAAAAACTGCCATGAAGGTGTTGCCCACGCAGGAGGAGGAGTGGCAGGAGGTGATGCCACAGGAGATGATAGTGCAGGGGGAGGTAGCCCTGCATGAGAGACCCCTGGAGGAGCAGACCAGGGTGGTAATATAAGTCCCCACCACCACCCCCTCCTTCACTGCCTCATTTGAAAGCAGCAAAACAGCCCTTTATCCTGTGTCTGACACAGCATCAGAGGCAGATGCCCCATTGGTGGTGAGGGAGGGCTGGAGGAAGGTTATGCCCTACACCTTCACCAGGCAGCAGGAGAGGGACCTCGAGGAATGGTTCCAGCAGAATGTCATCCTGTACGAAAAG
Source organism: Malacoraja senta (assembly GCA_038087875.1). Classification (NCBI taxonomy): domain Eukaryota; kingdom Metazoa; phylum Chordata; class Chondrichthyes; order Rajiformes; family Rajidae; genus Malacoraja; species Malacoraja senta. Next base: position 189,481,695 of record CM075977.1, read on the forward strand.
GAAAATGAGTGGTACAGGGACAGGAACAAGAATGGCATGCTTGCCATCTACTGCCCCACATGTGTGCTTAAAGTTCCACCTTTTGTCAAAGCCCAGCACCACTCTCTTCCAGTCATCTGGTGTACTGGGACAGTCCATCACATCATCTCCATTCACCCATTGAGACCTCTGCTTGAGCTTCCTCTTCACCCTGGCTCTTCCCCTTCTGCCTTTCTTAAAAGGCTGCAGAAGCAAAAGGGCTATTGCAAACAGCAGTAGTTGTATTTTTACTAACATCCTCCAAACTAGTTCCTTCCTTGCTTGCATGGTTCAAAAAAACCTGGGAGGCATCTTTAGTGAGAAAAAAATGCAGACATTACATCATTTTATCAGGTGATCATTTGAGCTGTAGACATTCGTCACTGGTCATTGTTGGTTTTCTGTGTGGTCCTCTGAGGTGGAAGGGGGTCGTGCTCATTCACGGACCAATTTGCCAGAGACCATCCTCGAGTAAAACGTACATGGTCGAAGCCAGTCTTCAACATAGTCGAAGGAGGTCGAAGGAGGTATTCTTCATAGTCGAGGGAGGTCTTCAACGTAGTCGTAGGAGGTCATACACATAGTCGAGGAAGGTCGTAGGAGGTCATGGGTCACCGTGAACTTGATTTTTTTTTTAGTCGCTTAAGGTCGCCAGAGGTAGCGGTGGAGGTCGCACAAGTGGGACAGGGGCTTAAATCTTTTTCACACAAAGGGTGGTTGTTGTAATAAACAAACTGCCTGAGGAGGTAGTTGAGGCAGGGACTATCCCAACATTTAAGAAACAGTTAGACAGGTACATGGATAGGACAGGTTTGGAGGGATATGGACCAAACGCGGGCAGGTGGGACTAGTGCAGCTGGGACATGCTGGTCGGTGTGGGCAGGTTGGGCCGAAGGGCCTTTTTACATACCATATCACTCTGTGACTATGACTCTAGAGGCTTTCTCCCTCTCCCCCGTTAGCCTCTCTTTCCATGGGCAATATGTTTTGAAAGGCTAGTGTTTCACAGGTTGCAATGTTGTAAATTGAGTGTTCAATTGAGCTGGTCTTGGGTCACACAAGTCCTGTTTTAGCATAATCATCAGTGTAAACTCTAGCACAGTTTCAAAAAACTTTTTAGCCAATTTCACAAAGTTCTGTTGGAGAATTGATTGGGCATTAGTCTGCCAATTGAACCATCAATTAACATGTGTAATTTCAAACTAATATCAGCTAAGAGCAATATAAGAGCAATAAAATACAATACAATTGAACGACTATTTATGTGTCATACACCATCTGAAGTATAGCAGAGTCTGTGTGATTGGCTTGTGTACTGTCTAAAGGAGACCATCAACTTACATACAGCTTAAGTTGACTTGCATTTTAATAGAATGAATATTCAATTGCCTGGAAAACACAGTAATCAAATGAGTTTTATTCTATATTTTTATAGATATAAAAATAACCCAACTGTTTATTTGCCACAACTTGCCTTGATTCCAGTGAGAGCATAAAACTTTGCCATGGTTGGATTTCTAAAGCTAATGTGCATATAAGGCTTTGACAGTGGGTTTACACGATTAGAGCTATTAAAAATGGACAGTGTTGCCGACCCATGTTCTCCAGAGATATTGGCTGACCCACTGAATTACTACAATACATTGTATGTATTTTTGGTAAATCAGCATCTGCAGTTCCATGTGTTTACATCTTCTATTACTCAGACTCTTCCTCAGGTTGGAGGATATGCTTCCACTATATTTTTGTGGGTCCAGAGGTGTCAATGTATGCCCCAAACTCTTTACATTCACAAGTTATAGAAGTAGAATTAGGCCATTCGGCCCATCGAGTCTACTTCACCATTCAATCAGGGCTGACCGCTACCTCCTACTCCCATTTTCCTGCCTTCTCCCCATAACCCTTGACACCCATTCTAATCAAGAATTTGTCGATCTTTGCCATAAAAATATCCACTGACGGCCATCTGTGGCAATGAGTTCCACAGATTAACTACCCTCTGACTAAAGAGGTTCCTCCTTACCTCCCTTCTAAAAGAGTGCCCTTTAATTCTGAGGCTATGACCTCTGGTCCTAGACTCTCTCACCTGTGGAAACATCCTGTCCACATCCACTCTATCTGTGCCTTTCATTATTCTGTAAGTTTCAATGAGGTCCCCCCTCAACCTTCTAAACTGCAGCGAGTAGAGGCCCAGTGCTGTAAAACACTCATCATATGCTAACCCACTCATTCCTGGAATCATTCTTGTAAACCTCCTCTGGACCCTCTCCAGAGCCAGCACATTCTTCCTCAGATATGGAGCCCAAATTTGCTCACAGTACTCCAAATACGGCCTGACCAGCACCTTGCAGAGCCTCAGCATTACATCTCTGATTTTGTCATCCAGCCTTCTTGATATAAATGCTAGCATTGAATTTGCCTTCCTTATTACCTATCGATACAGCAGCAGGTGGTTGACAGGATGGGTGGTTCCTTCTATCACACATCCAGGGCTTCTTTGTGATCTTGATGAATGGATTTGAGGTTCTTCATATGATCCTTGATTTTCCTTCTCCATCTCAGTTTCAGTTTCAGAGCCTAGATCCTGGGCCAAACGTTTTCAGGAGTCAGTGAGGATGTTGCACTTTTTTAAAGATGTTTTGAGCACATTATTACATTTGAAGATGTTTTGAGCACATTATTAAATCTTTAACTTGATCCGTCTGGTAATCTCCTGCTGTGACCTGCCTTGAGCAGTAGGGCATGAAAATGATGTGGCGAGAGCTGACTCAGAACAAATTAAGCCTCTTTGCTGGGGGTTATTGTTTTGGGAGAGGACATTGATACTTATTTCTCCATTGAACTTGGAGGATTTTGCAGAAATAGCATTGGTAGCATTTTTCTAATATCTTGAGATGCCGGCCGAGTGTAGGCTTCAGAAGCATACAAGGGGGTATAGATCAATGCTGCCCCATGAGATTTTTGCCACTGAGGACGATCTTACACTACTCAATTCCTTAATCCACCAAAAGCTGAGGGTGCATTGAAGGTTCTGGTGAATTTAAACCACTAGATAAGCTAAACAAACATGTATATGTATGACTTGATGATGGAGGAAAGGTTTCTGGCAAAGTTGCTGAAGATGGTTGGGCCATGAAACAGTACTAAACAATTCTTATAATAAGCCAAAGATACAAAGTACTGGAGGAACTCAGTGGGCCCAGCAGCATCTTGGATGACATACCTTGTTAAATGCTATATTGTGTCAACAACATCCACCCCATCTCAACTAATCCTCACCATTAATTACCTTTTGTGGAGAATGTGTTTGTTTTTTTCTCCTTTCCTCTCTGATTCTCGAATGATGAGGTCAAATACAATGTAGTCACCATGATGATGGCATATTTATTCATCCATGGTTTGTGGGGTGACACCAAACTCAACACAATTCAAGAATCCATTTGGAAATCAATGAGAAATGAAGTCAGAAAATTCCAGAATTCATGCTCAGACAAATTATTGTTCTTGTTCTATTGACTACGATAAGACTGATAGCAACAATAAATTTAAAAAAAATACAAAACTCTTATGGATTGACCACAAGCAGTCAATGAGACTAAGACATCTGTAAGTAATGCAGTACATTGTATTTTTAATGAGAAGAGCAGCTTACAACTAAGAGTGTTGATTGATATTCTCGTTATGAATTCTAGTTGCAGCAAATACATGCACAGTCAAATGGGAAAACACATGGATAAATGTTACATATTTATGAGATGTTTTTGAGTAAATAACAAGAATAAAATGAACCAAATGATGTTGTGTACGTGGATATTCAGAAGGTATCTGATAATTATCATGGATAAAGGATTCGCAAACTAAGAAAACTGGAACAAATAATAAATGCTGGAAACATTTAGCAATTCAAACAGCATCGTTAAGAGACAAACAGAGGTGTAGACATTTCCAAATCAAGGACCCTCATTAAAACTGTACAAGAGTGAAAACAAACATTTTAAGTTGCAGAGTGGGAATGGTTAGAGTGGACAGAGGAAATATTTGTGACAAGATGCAATCCAATTCCTGGAGACCTCCATTCCCCACCATAAAGATCTTGAGGCCCAGTTATTCCTTGAACAGATATCCAGTTGGTTTCCCTCAACTAACACACTCCTCTGCCTGGTTGAACTTGTCATCCCCTTAACAACTTGTCTTTTGACTCATATCACATTCTTCAAGTCAAAGGTGGACATGGACATGGACATTTACATGGGCCCCAGCAATGCCTGCCTTTTTGTTGGTTACTTTGATCACTCCTTGTTCCAAACATATACTGGTACCATTCCCCAGCTCTTTCCCTCCTTTATTGCGACTGCCTCCTACACCTGTGTAGAACCGATTCATTTTGTCAACTTTGCTCATTTCTACCCTGCCCTCAAATTGGACTAAACATTCTTTTAACATATGGATCCCCATAAAATGCTGACCTGACTCACTCCTCTTCTTTCCCTTCCTCCTAAGGTGTTCTTCCCCCCTTAATATTGCCAACTGATTTCTTAACTCTTCTTTCAAAACATTAATTCCCTTTCTCTCATCAACTGTAGTCTTTCTCCACTGCTTTCTCAACTGTCTCCTCTCCTTCACAAATGTCTTGATTTCTCTCTCTTGTCTAGATATAACCACCTGTAGAGCCTGCACTTTCTTTTTCTCACAACACCAAACCTGTCCACACCATATTGAACAATAAACTCTCTCATCTAATAGTAAGATTAAACGAGAACTTACCAGTTTGAAGTTTGATCTTTATTTTATGAGGAGTTACGATGAGTGATTACTTGAAGAACCCCGCCAGTCCACATGCGTGTCAATCTTCAAAGCAGCGGTGTGAAATCACAGATAACAGTAATTGAAGTAACATAGTACGATTAGAAACCTAGAACTACAAAATGACCTTTGTGATATGAGGGTTGGGAGCGGTGGGCACGTAATCGCTCATCGTAACTCCTCATAAAATAAAGATCAAACTTCAAGCTGGTAAGTTCTCATTTAATCTTACTATTTTACTTCGGAGTCACGTGAGTGATTCCGTGAAGATTTCAAAGCTCTGTGATTTCATGCCATAGATACGAATCCAGGCGTCTCACTGCATCAATTGACTCAGGATGAGAGAATAATAAACAATTCATTGAACCATGGCATTGATTTGAATCTGTTAATGGTTTATTTAACAAAGAAAAACAATAGTGACCCCTCTTTCCCAGGGGGAAGCTATGAAACAGAACTTAAAATAGAATGGGTTGCACTTGAACCTGAGGGGGACCAATATCCTGGCGGGGAGATTTGCAAAGGCTACTGGGGAGACTTTAAACTAGAACGGTTGGGGGGAGGAACTCAAATAGAGAAAGCTATTAGACAGTGTGTGAGGCAGGAGGCAGAGAAGGAAAGCACTCAGACCCAACATGTAGAGGGGAAAGAAGAAAACAATAATAAACAGAGAATAAGAGGTGGTGGGGTTCTTAAATGGGTGAGCAGAGAAACAGAGGGGTGTAAAATGCGGGCGGAAGCAATAGGTAGCAAGATGAAAAGTAAAAGTGGCAGGCAGACAAATCCAGGGCAAAAATCAAAAAGGGCCACTTTTCAACATAATTGTAAAAGGGGTAAGAGCGTTGTAAAAACAAGCCTGAAGGCTTTGTGTCTCAATGCAAGGAGCATTCGTAATAAGGTGGATGAGTTGAACGTGCAGATAGCTATTAATGATTATGATATAGTTGGGATCACGGAGACATGGCTCCAGGGTGACAAAGGCTGGGAGCTGAACATCCAGGGATATTCAATATTCAGGATGGATAGAGAGAAAGGAAAAGGAGGTGGGGTAGCGTTGCTGGTTAGAGAGGAGATTATTGCAGTGGAAAGGAAGGACATTAGCTTGGAGGATGTGGAATCGGTATGGGTAGAGCTGCGAAACACGAAGGGGCAGAAAACGCTGGTGGGTGTTGTGTACAGGCCACCTAACAGTAGTAGTGAAGTTGGGGATGGCATCAAACAGGAAATTAGAAATGCGTGCAACAAAGGCAAAACAGTTATAATGGGTGACTTCAATCTACATATAGATTGGGTGAATCAAATTGGCAGGGGTGCTGAGGAAGAGGATTTCTTGGAATGTATGCGGGATAGTTATCTAAACCAACATGTAGAGGAACCAACGAGAGAGCAGGCTATTCTAGACTGGGTATTGAGTAATGAGGAAGGGTTAGTTAGCAGTCGTGTTGTGCGTGCCCCCTTGGGCAAGAGTGGCCATAATATGGTTGAGTTCTTCATTAGGATGGAGAGTGACATTGTTAATTCAGAAACAACGGTTCTGAACTTAAAGAAAGGTAACTTTGAAGGTATGCGACGTGAATTGGCCAAGATTGACTGGCAATTAGTTCTAAAAGGGTTGACGGTGGATATGCAATGGAAGGCATTTAAAGACTGCATGGATGAACTACAAAAATTGTTCATCCCAGTTTGGCAAAAGAATAAATCAGGGAAGGTAGTGCATCCGTGGATAACAAGGGAAATCAGGGATAGTATCAAAGCAAAAGATGATGCGTACAAATTAGCCAGAAAAAGCAGCATACCAGAGGACTGGGAGAAATTCTGAGTCCAGCAGAGGAGGACAAAGGGCTTAATTAGGAAAGGGAAAATAGATTATGAAAGAAAACTGGCAGGGAACATAAAAACTGACTGCAAAAGTTTTTATAGATATGTGAAGAGAAAGAGATTAGTTAAAACAAATGTAGGTCCCTTGCAGACAGAAACAGGTGAATTGATCATGGGGAACAAGGATATGGTGGACCAATTGAATAACAACTTTGGTTCCGTCTTCACTAAGGAAGACATAAGTAATCTGCCGGAAATAGCATGGGACTGCGGGTCAAAGGAGATGGAGGAACTGAGTGAAATCCAGGTTAGTCGGGAAGTGGTGTTGGGTAAATTGAATGGATTAAAGGCCGATAAACCACCAGGGCCAGATAGGCTGCATCCCAGAGTACTTAAGGAAGTAGCTCCAGAAATAGTGGATGCATTAGTGATAATTTTTCAAAACTCTTTAGATTCTGGAGTAGTTCCTGAGGATTGGAGGGTAGCAAACGTAACCCCACTTTTTAAGAAGGGAGGGAGAGAGAAAACGGGGAATTACAGACCAGTTAGTCTAACATCGGTAATGGGGAAACTGCTAGAGTCAGTTATTAAAGATGGGATAGCAGCACATTTGGAAAGTGGTGAAATCATTGGACAAAGTCAGCATGGATTTACGAAAGGTAAATCATGTCTGACGAATCTTATAGAATTTTTCGAGGATGTAACTAGTAGAGTGGATAGGGGAGAACCAGTGGATGTGTTGTAACTGGACTTTCAGAAGGCTTTCGACAAGGCCCCACATAAGAGATTAATATACAAACTTAAAGCATACGGTATTGGGGGTCCAGTATTGATGTGGATAGAGAACTGGCTGGCAAACAGGAAGCAAAGAGAAGGAGTAAACGGGTCCTTTTCACAATGGCAGGCAGTGACTAGTGGGGTGCCGCAAGGCTCAGTGCTGGGACCCCAGCTATTTACAATTTATATTAATGAGCTGGATGAGGGAATTGAAGGCAACATCTCCAAGTTTGCGGATGACACTAAGCTGGGGGGCAGTGTTAGCTGTGAGGAGGATGCTAGGAGACTGCAAGGTGACTTGGATAGGCTGAGTGAGTGGGCAAATGTTTGGCAGATGCAGTATAATGTGGATAAATGTGAGGTTATCCACTCTGGTGGCAAAAACAGGAAAGCAGTCTATTATCTAAATGGTGGACGATTAGGAAAAGGGGAGATGCAGCGAGACCTGGGTGTCATGGTACACCAGTCATTGAAAGTAGGCATGCAGGTGCAGCAGGCAGTGAAGAAAGCGAATGGTATGTTAGCTTTCATAGCAAAAGGATTTGAGTATAGGAGCAGGGAGGTTCTACTGCAGTTGTACAGGGTCTTGGTGAGACCACACCTGGAGTATTGCGTACAATTTCGGTCTCCAAATCTGAGGAAGGACATTATAGCCATAGAGGGAGTGCAGAGAAGGTTCACCAGACTGATTCCTGGGATGTCAGGACTTTCATATGAAGAAAGATTGGATAGACTCGGCTTATACTCGCAAGAATTTAGGAGATTGAGAGGGGATCTTATAGAAACTTACAAATTTCTTATGGGGTTGGACAGGCTAGATGCAGGAAGATTGTTCCCGATGTTGGGGAAGTCCAGGACAAGGGGTCACAGCTTAAGGATAAGGGGGAAATCCTTTAAGACCGAGATGAGAAAAAATGTTTTCACACAGAGTGGTGAATCTCTGGAACTCTCTGCCACAGAGGGTAGTTGAGGCCAGTTCATTGGCTATATTTAAGAGGGAGTTAGATGTGGCCCTTGTGGCTAAAGGGATCAGGGGTATGGAGATAAGGCAGGTATGGAATACTGAGTTGGATGATCAGCCATGATCATATTGAATGGCGGTGCAGGCTCGAAGGGCCGAATGGCCTACTCCTGCACCTATTTTCTATGTATCTATCTAATGGGCGAATACCCCCGGTTCGGTAAGCTGTTTGTTATAGAACCTTTGAAAAGTCAGTTCATTTGACCATCCTGCGCCCGCGAGAATATGATCGAGAGGGATGTCCATTGCCCTCGCTGCTGACATTGATGCCGCCCTGGTGGAGTGAGATTTAAAATTGTCAGTGTTTACTCCTGCACAAACCAGAACCTGTTTCAGCCACCTTGAAATGGTCTGAACTGACACTTTCATATGCGGCTTTTTGTGGCTAATAAATAATGCTGATTCTGATCCTCTGAGGCTCTTGGTGACCTTGATATAATATTGCAAGTCCGACACTACACACAGTCGTAAATCCGTGGCTATGCCAAAAAAATAAGCTTGAACCCTGACACACCTGGCCTGCTCTGCTTAATTAAATCATAAATGTAAAACGTAATGTTATTTCCAGATGATACCATCCTGTCCAGTCGCAGCTTCTGCAACGTCTGGACCCGTTGCGCTGAAACCAGCGCCATGATCATGACCACCTTAAGGGTGATTTTGGGCAAAGACAGGGATGTGGCTGGAGCCCACTGGCAAAGCAGCGTGATTACCACGCTCACATCCCAGATTTCAGAATACTTGGGCCTGGGGGGATTGGAATTAAAAATACCCTTCACAAACCGGGATATTAAAGGGTGAGATCCAACAGAATGTTGATCCGACCCCAGCCATAAGTATGATGACAGGGCACTCCTGGCACTATTGATGGCACTATAGCTCAACTCGTCATCAAAATATAATGTTGACAGAAATTCTAGCACATCTGAGATGCATGCCGTGTGATATGTAATGTTCCCCCGTAAGCAGAACACCTCCCATTTCCTGACATGAGAGATGTACTGTTTTTTGGTACTATCCCTCCAGGCCGCAGTGATCACATCCACGGTACGATCGGATAGTCCAAGCCCTAGGTATGGCCTCCTCAGAATCTGCAAATTAACAGATCAATACGGTTATGTAATGGATGTTGATCCCCAGTTACAGGGTGCACCAGTACGTCACTACGTTTCGGGACAGCCATAAGAGGCTGTGTTATTATCTCCAAAATGAGAGGGAACCATGGCTTTGTAGGCCAGTAGGGTACCACCTAAACTCCTGAGGCCGAGTCCTGCTTGATCTTGAGCAAGCACCGACTGATGAGGCAAAATGGGGGAAATGCATATAAAAACATTCCACCCCAGCGTAGCGAGAATGCATCTACCGCTACTGCCCCTGGGTCTGGTTCCCATGAAACATATTTAGGTAATTGGTGATTGAGTCTGGATGCAAACAAATCGATATCTGGCATCCCATACCGAACAACAATATCATTAAATACAGCATGATTCAACATCCATTCTGTGTTGTCATTGAATTTGCGTGACCTGGTGTCTGCCACCATGTTGAATCTACCTGGTAGGTAGATAGCTGAAACCCAAATGTTTCTTGTAATACACCAGTGCCAAATAAGATTAGCCAATCTATCACAAGATTCCGACTTGATACCACCCATGTGATTAACATACGCCACTGCCGTAGTGTTGTCAATCTGAAGCTGAACTTGCAAGTGACGCTTAGTAGTACAATAAGCCTTAAGCCCATAAAATGCTCCCAATAGCTCTAAATAGTTAATCCCATGTGATTGAAGAATAAATGCCTCATGCATATTCCATCTGCCTCCACAACTAGAGATGGTATCAGTAGCACCCCAACCTAGGGCACTAACATCAGTCTGTAAGACAACTGAAGGCTCCTCAACCAGAATTTTGCTGGAGCAACTTGAGATGTTCATTATCCACCACTGCACTTCAGCAATGGCTTCAGCTGGTAATTGCATGGGCCTGTCGAAATGACCTGCATGTATCCTGAGTGCCTGCTCCTTTGCACGTTGTAAATTTTGGTAATGCAAAGGTCCAAACTGTGCAGCTGGAAAGGCAGGCACTAATTTGCCAATCAAGCTGGCCACATGTCTAATTGAAGGTTGTTGCTCCACCATGAGCTTGTTACAGCCTTCAATTAAATCTAATCTCTTGCCCCTGGGCAGAGTCACTGACATGTGAGTTGAGTTAATTGTGAATCCCTAATAATCAATAACTCTAACTGGTATCAATTTGGATTTAACTGGATGAATGAGAAACCCCAATGTCTCAAACATGAGTTTAACAACTGAAACAGATAATTCTGCTGCTTCCCGAGTCTTCCCTATGATTAAGATATCATCCAAATAAGCCATTACAATATGACCCTGAACTCGGAGTAGCCCCAGTACTGGTTTTAACAGTTTTGTAAATAATCTAGGGGCCGAGGTTAACCCATTAGGCAGTGCTTTAAATTGCCATAATTGCCTCATCCAGCTAAATTTCAAATATCTCCGATGATCCCTATGAACAGGCACTGAGTAATATGCATCCTTAAGATCTATACATGCCATATAACATCCTCTGGAAATCAGTTGTTTGCCAGTAACAAATGTTTCCATTTTGAAATGTTTATACTGCACAAAAGGATTAAGGCTCGTCAAGTCAAGGATGATTCTACACCCCCCATCCTTCTTTGACCTAGAAAAAATATTAGACATGAATTGGTGAGGTTGATAAACCGCCTTCTCAATTACCCCTTTTTTATATAACTTTTGAATTTCAGCTTGAACCTCCAAATTATCTTTTTGTGAGAAAATGAGTGCCCGACTTGGTGTATGCTGTGTGGGTGGACGCAAATTGGGAAGGAATTCAATTCGAAACACTTGTATACTGCGCAGTATAAACAAATCTGATGTTATCCCATACCATTCCTTCAGAAAGAAGTGTAATCTCCCCCCAACTTATAGGTGATTCCCACTTAATATGTTCCGACAAGAACCAGACCCACCTACCTCCATGATTACCGGTGGAATTTTCTGTCCCCTGTTCCTGGTGGGAAAGGACATGTTCGCCCGTGCCCCTGTTGGAGTGCGCCAGCTGCGCATATTTGTGAATGGCCGGCTTGGTCCTTGACCTGACCCGGTTTCAGCAAACCGTTTGTAGGGATACTGCTGCCGAAACGTTCTGCTGGTCATCGGTGCTTTGATGAGTCCAACCGTTCTTGCCTCGTCGTCCAGCTCCTTGACTCTTTTTGCGATGTCTTCACCAAACAGCAGATTCGGTGGCTGGATATTGCTGGGTTTGCACAGAGCGGCGAACTTCGGGTTGATGGTAGGGCAGATGCCGCTCTTTCTCAGACAATTTATCTCGGTGTGCATTGCACATGAGGGCCAGGGCATCCTGCTGTACATCAGACAGGTGCCCTCCATCCACCGACCTGGCGAACGCTGTAATGCCTGAGGCGAGCAGCTTCAGCACCCTCTGAAGCCTCATTTCCTGAGCTCTGATGCCTACGCCCATATGACCCCAGATGGCGTGGTTCACAGCCGGCACTTTGAGCAGGACACAATTAGCCGGGGTCGCGTACTTTTTGGACGTTTCATCCATAGTAAGCTCTTGAAGCTGGTGTGAAGCCAAGTAATTAATACTTGCGGTCAAATCTTCACCCAGCGGTTCTACTGATTCTAATGGGATGGCAAACCTTGCTGCCAGGAATGGTACCTCTGACTCGTACCCTTCATCCCTTGGGGTATGCTCCACGGCTAAACCCACAGACTCGGCGTCAGAATCATACTGACCCCGCATGCTCTCCTCCTCCAAGAGGGAGACATTAAGCAGCCCTGAAACAGGTGCCGCTGGCGCGGGCTCTCGAAGAGGCCGGCGCTGACACAACTCCTCCTGTTGGAGTGTATCTTGGTGGAGCATCCTCTCCATTAGGAGCTCCATCCTGGACAACCGTCCAAATATGTTATCCATTACCGGAGGGGAACCCTTCCGGCCCGACTGAGTCAACTGGCAGTGCAGACTTTTCAGTAGCTTTCCGCCCCAAAGGTGCAGCCACGGTGCTCTCAGACACCAAGTCTGCAGTCGCTGGTCGTACCGCTAGCGACTCGGTAGGTGAGCAAGGCGGCCGCCCGCTACCCGCACTTCCGCGGTCTTCCATAGCTACTCTCCCGGCGGCTCGCCTTGACTTCACCCTCGACGCTTTCTCCATACTCGAACTTGCTCCTGAAACAAGAATTACTAAGCACAGAAAATGACCTCCGACTAAGTTTTACACTTACCTGAGGGTTTTTAAAACTTACCGCCGGAGGAGCGCTGCTCCTCCCAGCCGGTCGCTGCGCCATGCGTCAGACATAATGACATGCATGCGGACTGGCGGGGTTCTTCACGGAATCACTCACGTGACTCCGAAGTAAAATCTAACTTATTTTCCACTGTCTCTTTCAGACTCTCTAACACCTTTACCAAATGTATATTCACAGTTTCCCATTCCTTCCTTTCACTTGCCCTAGGCCATTTAACTCTTGGTTTCAGCTCACCGTTCTTCTCCCTGACTGGCAGATTGACCTCACCACCACCTACACCCCCCTCTGCAGTGCTTGTTCCCTCCTCATCAATAACAGATCCTGCGAACTGTGGTTTTCTACCCGTCGCTGGACTTCACTCGACTGACTTCTCAAGAAGTACTGCTCAATGTGGTTTCCTTGCACTTCCTCTAACATTCTGTTGTAATTTCCATGTGAACACATGATCAATTTCCCAAAACCAGATGGGTCATCTAATTCCATGATAAACACTGAACAGGGAGTTACTCAAATTTTGTTTTCATTCTGTGCTTTCCTTCCCAAATCTGCATAAATTATCCTCATAGTATGCAAACAATACTTCATTTATGCAAACAATAGGATCACAATCACAATATTACTTTATTAGCCAAGTATGTTTTGCAACATACGAGGAATTTTATTTCCCAAGTCAGTCATACAAATAAAAAGCAACAGAACATACAAAACACATTTTAACATAAACATCCAGCACAGTGACTCCTCCACATTCCTCACTGTGATGGAAGACGAAAAAAGTTCCATCTCTTCCCTTTGTTCTCCCGCGGTCGGGGGCCTCGAACCCTCCATTGACGGGTCGATCTTGACTCCCGTAGCTGGTGGCATTTTGGGTCCTCCGTGTCGGTGCGATCAAGCTCCTGCATCGGAGGGATGTCAGCTCCCCCGCACCAGGTGATCGAACCCCGCGTCTGGGCAGGTCAAGCCTCTGCATTCCTTGGAGCTACTGACTAGCCTTACCCAACTGTGAGCTCTTGATTGTAAGTCCCCCCCCCCCTTTTCCCCACATAAAACAAACCAGAGAACATTTACATGGACTTATAAAACATACTAAAAATTAAAAAAAGATGAAAAAACAAACAGACTGTTGGCGGGGTTGCCAATCGTTCGGCGACCCTGGTGGTGAAGCTCAATACTTCATTTTCTATAGTCTAAGGTCATTTTGAAACTTGGCCAAGGTGTAACTGGCAGTAGGAAATTAGATTCAACTTTATGCCCATATTTTTTTAATTCTTGGGAAAATGACATGTATATAACAAGCAGCCAATTCACTACCATGGGTTTTGTACCCTTGTTAAAGTTGACAATGACCTTGTCCCTTCCATATTTAGACTATTGATTTATTTTTTTAGAATATATTCTTTCTAAAATGTATTGTAGACTACAAAGATACAGTCTGATAGATTTTCATCCAGAACTGCAGAGACTAAAGTGAAATTTTAAACCGTATTTGTCAACCACAAACTGCATCATTAAGACAGTAGAAAACAGGTCATTATCAAAGAGCCATAGAGCTAAACCACATGGAAACAAGCTCTTTAGCACAGCCTGTCCATGCTGACTAAGTTGACATTCCAGGCTGGTTCCATTTGTCTGCATTTGGTCACTCTGTTGTGAAAGGATGTTGTTAAGATGGAAAGAGTGCAGAGAACATTTCTGAACTTGAGGGCCTGAGTGAGGTTGGGTAGGTTTGGAGTACAGGAAGATAAGTGGTGATCTTATGGAGGTGTATAAGACCAAGAGGTGGATGGATGCAGTGAATGCATAACGTTTTTTTACCCAGAGTTGGGGAATCAAGAACTAGGAACATACAGTAGTTTAAGTTGAGAAGAAATAGATTTAATTGGAACATGGGGGGGCATCAGGATTGAACCCAGGTTGCTGGAGCTGTGAGACTGTGGCTCTAGTGGTGCCAATGTTCTTATGGGCTTGTCTCACTTAGGCGACTTTTTATGCGACTGCAGGAGACTTTGCAGTCGCCACATGCTCGCCACATGTTTGCGGGTGGTTGCCGGGGAGTCGCATTCATGAGGAGTTCCCCCATTCTGGGAATTGGTCGCGGCCTCATTCGGGTCGCCGTGAATTTTTCAACATGTTGAAAAATTAGCGCCGTCTAGAATGAAGCCGCCATGGAGAGTAGCGAGAATTCTCGAGCCGTTGGTGGGTCGCCAGGTCCTAATGTGTTTCCAGGAGGTCGAAGTTTTCGTAGGTTATAGCCGGTGCTGACCGGTGAATTTCATTAGCTCATTGTGGGAAAAAAAAGGTAAGCAGTAGTTTTCAGAACCACGGATAATCGACCAGTAATGTTAAATGTCTGCCGAGCTTCACAGCTATGTATCTCTGGCTTATTAAAGGTTGTCTCCACCCCTTCTCCCCCCTCTCCCCCCCTCTTTCAAAGGACTTACTGTACACTGTACTTTAGCTGTCTTTTTACAGCGCCAACCTTCCTGTTCATCGCGGTGTGTGTCTGTTTCACCTTGGCTTTGCACTGTGTGAATTTTTTAGACAGTGCTCCCCTGCTTGCCCTGTCCCCCTACTGCATAACAGGCTGATGAAGGAAGCGAATATGTTTGTGTGTGTGTTCCACTCAGACAGTCACCATTCCAGTTGCCGGATTTTCAGGCGACTGCTGGCAACTTAACAGTCGCCGGAAGTCCGCTGAAAAATCGCCTAAGTTGGACAGGCCTATTAGGGTAGCTGGAAAGGGTGCAGAAAGGATTTATTGACTTCATGCCAACATCCTTGCACTGAAGCAGAAATTATACTCATTCGGCCAAGAGAAATTCTCTACTTGCATGACTGAAAAAGCATTCTATTAATCCAGTTCTGTTGTGGCTATGAAATTTCCAGCTAGACAAAATAAACTGTTTCATGATGTTTTCAAAGCCCCCTTGAAAAAGTGCAACATTGCCAACCATTCTTGAGAATTCTGCCACTGATCATTCAAAATGGAGATGAAGCACTCAGAATGGCTTTGAACTTTGTTCCTTGTCAGATGCTCATTGTGAATAATGTAAGAGTGTACCAGCTCAGCAGGTTCCCACCTGCCTGCTGTATCAATAACCTTCCGAACCTGTGACAGGTTCTTCGGATCCTACATTGGCCTCCAGAGACTCAGCATAATCCAAAGAAATGGAGTGGGATCAAGTCATCCTCATTCCGAACGACTACCTTAGAGGGACAAGAAAATAACAATTATCTGGGTAGCTTGGATAGTTGTAGTTGTTCTTCCTAGAACACAGGAGGTTGGGAAGAGATCTGCGAGGGATGTTTAACATGATGCGTTAGGGGAAGTTCATAAATTAATAAGTCTTAGGAGCAGGGCATCCGGCCCATCGAGTCTCCGCCATTCAATCATGGTTAATCTATCTTTCCCTCTCAATCCTGTACTCCTGCCTTCCTCAACCCTTGACACCCTTATTAATCAAGAACCTATCAATCTCCACCTTAAAGAAAGACTTGGCCTCCGCAGCCATTGGTGGCAATGAATTCCACAGATTCACCACCCTCTGACAAAAGTAATTCCTTCTCATCCCCTTTGTAAAGGTGCGTCCTTTTATTCTGAGGCTATGCCCTCAGGTCCTGGACTCTCACACTTGTAGAGGTGTGCATCCATCCATCTCTGCATCCATTCTATTCGGGCCTTTCACTATTAGGTAAATTTCATTGAGGTCTGCCCTCATCCTTCTAAACTCAATAAAAGGGAACCTGTTCTCACTGGCAGAGAAATTAAAACTAGGGACGTAGATTGTAGATAATTGGTAATTGTGCAAACATTGACTTTAATCAGAGAGTCAATGGGGCCTGGAACGCGCGGCCAGGGAAGTAGTGGGCAGATTCAATTGTAACATTCCAAAGGTTGGAAGCTGAAGGAGATTAAGGAGCTGAAATAAAATCATTGGCAGGATAACAGCAATTGCTGGAAAAGTCAGCAAGAATTTTTAGGGCTATGGGAAAGGGTGAGGGAGTGAATCTAGCTTAGTGTTCTCTGGCTTCAGTCTGTCCTTCCACCTCTCCCCAAACGTCGTCCCCTCATCACAAGTGAAGACGCGGCAGGAGGAATGAATTACAATCGTGTGAAAATATTCCTCTTGCCATGTAAAATCAGTGGGCGGTGACAAAGACAGACAGAATACAACAGCTCCGGGATCCAAAAGCTTGGGGAGTATTTACTTATTGCAATTAATTGCAATCTTTATTGTAGAGGATGTGATAAATGTCACAGTATTGAATGCTTGGATAAGCACAACATTTCCTGTCAGACAATTAAATGAATGGTTTGAAAACTCAGCCTGCAATTATCATTCATCACTTATCTAACAAAGCAGAGGACACCTTTAAAAACATCTGTGCAACTGCCATTTTCAGTTAATGCAGGTAATTTGGGAGAGCTGCTATATTTTATCTACCTATTCTTTCCCCTCTCACTGCTGAACATTTGTGGATGTGTCATTTCATAAGTTCCTCACTCGTTGACTATCTTGACAGGGACCAAACCATTCAACGACTACAGCCATTGCCAATCTAGTTCTCAGTTGGTCAGTATAAAAGATACAGGATCTTGTATGCATGAACATTTTTGTAATTGTAGATACACTGGGATTTATGCAGAAAGTTTGCATCTTTTAACATCTCCAAATGCTCTAAAGTCCATGAGACTTTGTTATACGATAATTTTCCTGAACAGTTTGTGACCCATAGCGCTGTGGCCAAAGCGCTATATTTAAACCCCATAGCGCTGCAGCAGACAGCTCTTTGTTTAAATTCCCATGTGTTAAGTCGACAGTGCTCTGTTTTAAACCTTTGCATGCCAAACCAGCAGCGTTGTGTGTATTGCTTTATGCACGTCTGCAGCTGAAAATGCTTTGTTTCCAAAGGCGGGGTTGCAGTCCCTGCCATTCGTTATAGTTTGAATTTGAGAGCAGTGCTATTGGCAAGGACTTACTGTTGATAGAGAGATGGGGAGAGAGAGGGGGAGAGAGAGGGGGAGAGAGAGGGGAGAGAGGGGGGGAGAGAGAGGGGGAGAGAGAGGGGGAGAGAGAGGGGGAGAGAGAGGGGGAAGAGAGGGGGTGGAGAGAGGGGGGAGAGAGGGAGGGGGAGAGAGAGAGAGGGGGAGAGAGAGAGGGGGAGGGAGAGAGGGAGAGGGAGAGAGGGAGAGGGAGAGAGGGAGAGGGAGAGAGGGAGAGGGAGAGAGGGAGAGAGGGAGAGGAGAGAGGGAGAGAGGGAGAGAGGAGAGAGAGAGAGAGAGAGAGAGAGAGAGAGAGAGAGAGAGAGAGAGAGAGAGAGAGAGAGAGAGAGAGAGAGAGAGAGAGAAAGAGAGAGAAAGAGAGAGAAAGAGAGAGAAAGAGAGAGAAAGAGAGAGAAAGAGAGAGAAGAAGAGAGAGAAAGAGAGAGAAAGAGAGAGAAAGAAAGAGAGAAAGAGAGAAAGAGAGAGAGAGAAAGAGAGAAAGAGAGAAGAGAGAGAGAAGGAGAGAAAGAGAGA
>CM075977.1:189500158-189541358 GCA_038087875.1 Malacoraja senta
GGGGGGGGGGGGGGGGGGTGACGAGTATCGATGTGTTCATGTACGAGAGGGGTTCACCGGCGGGCTGAGTCACGATCAGCGCCACGGATGGAGGCAGAGAGAGGTGTTGTTTTTGTCCTCTCTTGCCAATTGAGCTGATTTGCAACTAAACAGACGAGTGAACCTTTTTCTGTTCTACTTGTCAGATCTTTAAACCAATTCCCTTGTAACACACTTGAACCAGAACAACTAATTCACATAAAGCAATAGACAACAAACAACACTGTAAAAAAGAGCAAATATCGATGTCAGCAATTTTGTCAGAAGATTGAAATAATTATATAAAAGAAACGATTTACCTGCTCTGTCCCAAATTGTGCAGCCGGATCTGTCACATCTGCCTGTGAGAGCCGACAGGGCTTCACATCAATGCTTGCTGACAGTGGTGGCTGGTTACCTGTGTAGTAAGCAGAGCCAGTGGAGCCTTCTTGCAATAAAGGAAATACCAATGGCACAAAGCAATAAAGTTGTGGAAGAACCCAGAGGTCAGGCAGCATCTGTGGAGGGAAACGTGCAGAGGATGTTTTGGGTGGGGACCCTTCTTCAGACTGACTGGCGTAGGAGAAGGAAACGTGGAAAAGAGAGGTAAGGGTGGGGCAAAACCTGCTAAACCAACATGTAGAGGAACCAACGAGAGAGCAGGCTATTCTAGACTGGGTATTGAGTAATGAGGAAGGGTTAGTTAGCAGTCTTGTTGTGCGTGCCCCCTTGGGCAAGAGTGACCATAATATGGTTGAGTTCTTCATTAGGATGGAGAGTGACATTGTTAATTCAGAAACAATGGTTCTGAACTTAAAGAAAGGTAACTTTGAGGGTATGAGACGTGAATTGGCCAAGATTGACTGGCAATTAGTTCTAAAAGGGTTGATGGTGGATATGCAATGGAAGGCATTTAAAGACTGCATGGATGAACTACAAAAATTGTTCATCCCAGTTTGGCAAAAG
This sequence comes from Malacoraja senta, assembly GCA_038087875.1. Taxonomy (NCBI): domain Eukaryota; kingdom Metazoa; phylum Chordata; class Chondrichthyes; order Rajiformes; family Rajidae; genus Malacoraja; species Malacoraja senta. Next base: position 189,501,143 of record CM075977.1, read on the forward strand.
AATAAATCAGGGAAGGTATTGCATCCGTGGATAACAAGGGAAATCAAGGATAGTATCAAAGCAAAAGATGATGCGTACAAATTAGCCAGAAAAAGCAGCATACCAGAGGACTGGGAGAAATTCAGAGACTAGCAGAGTAGGACAAAGGGCTTAATTAGGAAAGGGAAAATAGATTATGAAAGAAAACTGGCAGGGAACATAAAAACTGACTGCAAAGTTTTTATAGCTATGTGAAGAGAAAGAAATTTTGTTAAAACAAATGTAGGTCCCTTGCAGTCAGAAAGAGGTGAATTAATCATGGGGAACAAGGATATGGTGGACCAATTGAATAACTACTTTGGTTTGTTAACAAGAAAGCGAATGGTATGTTAGCTTTCATAGCAAAAGGATTTGAGTATAGGAGCAGGGAGGTTCAACTGCAGTTGTACAGGGTCTTGGTGAGACCACACCTGCAGTATTGCATACAGTTATGGTCTCCAAATCTGAGGAAGGACATTATAGCCATAGAGGGAGTGCAGAGAAGGTTCACCAGACTGATTCCTGGGATGTCAGGACTTTCATATGAAGAAAGACTGATAGACTTGGCTTATACTCGCTAGAATTTAGGAGATTGAGAGGGGATCTTATAGAAATGTACACAATTTTTATGGGGTTGGACAGGCTAGATGCAGGAAGATTGTTCCCGATGTTGGAGAAGTCCAGGACAAGTCACGGCTTAAGGATAAGGGGGAAATCCTTAAGACCGAGATGAGAAAAAACATTTTCACACAGAGAGTGGTGAATCTCTGGAACTCTCTGACACAGAGGGTAGTTGAGGCCAGGTCATTGGCTATATTTAAGAGGGAGTTAGATATGGTCCTTGTGGCTAAAGGGATCAGGTGGTATGGAGAGAAAGCAGGTACGGGATACTGGGTTGGATGATGAGCCATGATCATATTGAATGGCGGTACAGGCTCGAAGGGCCGAATGGCCTACTCCTGCACCTATTTTCCATGTATCTATGTATCTAAGTGATAGGGGAGAAACAGGTAAGGGAGGAGGGGTTTATTGGCAGATGAGTGGGTAAATGGCAAAGACCAGCGGTGAAAAAGAGACAAAAAGGTGTCAGATAGAGAGATGAGAGGAGAGGTGAAATGTAAAGTCTAGGCTGCATTAAAATGTGCAAAGAACCATAGCACATTGTCTCACAAGTTTCACAGTATACTTAGGTTACACGTGTCCCAATAGTCCATTCAGTCTCCATCAGCGGAAGGACCAGTGTCTGTGGTCCTCCCCCACAGACCCTTCAAACTGGTGGCACAAAGGTTCAGTGCATCCTGTGATGCATACTCCTGTAGTTTGAAATATGGCAGGCAGCAGTATTCCTTAACTAACATCTCGCTGTCCTGGAAGACCAACACATTTCGGGCAGACCAAAGAGTGTTTTTAATCCGAGTTGATGGCTTTCCAGCAGCAGTTGACATCTGCCTTGGTGTGGGGTCCCGGGGAACAGCACGTAATTCAGAGAGTGCTCTGTTATACAGCTGATCGGGATGAATCAAGACAAAGACCCTTGCATTTTTCGCCCTCTTGGAAAATCCACACTCTGCAAAGACGTTGATAACCGCCTCCTCTCCAAAGCAGCCTTCTTGAGAGCAACGCATTGTGTGAGACTTTGACAGTGCAGGAAGGATCTGACTGGGAGAATTCGTCGCAACAGCAGCCAAGCAATATAGATTCATAAGGTCATAGAGTCACGCAGTGTGGGAACAGGCCCTTTGACCCACTTGCCCACACCGGCTAACATGTCCCATCTAAACTAGTCCCACCTGCCTCAGTTTGGCCCAATCCATCTAAACCTGTCCTATCCATGTCCCTGTATAATTGTTTCGTAAATGTTGCAATAGTTCCTGCCACAACTACCTCCACTGGCAGCCCATTCCCATACACGCACCGCCCTTTGTGTGAAAAAAGTTACCTCTCTGTTTCCTATTAAATCTTCCCCCTTTAAGGTCTCTATTCCTTAAAGCACAGGTGTGAGACAAAAGTTTAGAAGTGAATAGAGAAAAGAATGTGGTTGGCGAAGGGGGATGGGTGAAAAGGTTGCAGGTCCAGGTGAAGTATAGGGGAGGAGGAGGAAAAAAGTGGAGAGAAAGGAGAGGTTGTTAAGTGGGGTTGTTAGAGGTTGTTAGAGATTACAAGTGGGGTTGTTAGAGGTTACCTAAAATTGTTCATATCATTGGGTTGTAAGCTACTCAAGCACAATATGTGGTGCTGTTCTTACAAATTTGTGTGTGGCCTCTCTCTGGTAATGGAGGGGGCCCAGGACAGAAAGGTCAGTATGGCAATGAAAAGGGGAGTCAAAATTGTTAGCGACCAGAGATCCAGTAGGACCGAATGCAAGTGTTTGGCAAAGCGGTCACCAAGTGTGCACTTGGTCTCGCCAATGTACAGGCGGCCACATCGGAAACACCGGATGAAAAGTAGATGAAATTCTAAGTGGCCGTGAACCTCTGTCTCACCTGGAAGGTCTGTTGGGGGGTCTCTTGATGGATGTGAGGGAGGAGGTACAGAGACAGCTGTTACATCTCTTGCAGTGAGGTGGTGGTTTGGGTGGAAAGGGATGAGTGAACCCAAGAGTTGCGGAGGGACTGGTTTCTGCAGAAATGTAAAGGAGTGGAGATGGGAAGATGTGACTGGATCACATTGGTGGTGATGGAAATGTCGGAGGATGGTGTGTTGGATGTGGATGCTGGTGGGGTGAAAGGTGAGGACTAGGGGAACTCTATTCTTGTTCTGTCTGTGGAGAGGGAGAGCGAGAGCAGAACAATGGGATACAGAAGAGATGCATGTGAGGGATTCATCTATTACAGCAGGGGGGAAAACACATTTTCTAAAGAAAGAGTACATCTCAAATGTCCTAGAATGGAAAACCTCATCGTAAGGTAGGTAGGTAGGTTGTAGTTTGTACTTGAGCTCCAAGGTTGGATCCCGATGATTGATTCTTGTCAAACTAAAAATGAGTACTATCCATATCTGGAAGCAGCTGAAACTCAGTCTTAAATTGAGAAACATGTCTGTCCTTCTTCCATTGCAAATAATCCCTCTTTTAAACCGTCTACTTTAGATGTGGTGTTTGCTGAATGGAAGAATCAGGGAATCAATACTGTGGGAGACCTCTATCAGAAGGGGACTCTCTCCTCTTTTCAAGAACTGCAGGAGAAATATGATTTGAATGCCAATGCCTTTTTTAGATATCTCCAACTTCGAGATTACGTGAAAACATATACACAAGATTGTTCTCTTATGGGTCATAGAAATAGAAACATAGAAAATAGGTGCAGGAGTAGGCCATTTGGCCCTTCGAGCTTGCACCGCCATTCAATATGATCATGGCTGATCATCCAACTCAGTATCCTGTACCTGCCTTCTCTCCATACCCCCTGATCCCTTTAGCCACAAGGGCCACATCTAACTCCCTCTTAAATATAGCCAATGAACTGGCCTCAACTACCTTCTGTGGCAGAGAATTCCAGAGATTCACCACTCTCTGTCCTGATATATTAGATGACTGTTTGAATAGACATGCTGATACAAGCAAGTTGATATATTTTACATTCATAATGCCCTTCTAAATATTGACACTCCACCTTCTGAGATTTATAGGCGAGCATGGGAGGACGAGCTGGGTCAACCCAGTTCAAAAGATATATGGGATGAAAGCCTACAATACATACATTACTATTCTTTAAATGCCAGGCATTGCCTGAAACAAATTAAAGTATTGCATAGGTTATACTACTCAAAGACCAAATTGAACAAGATCTTCCCAACTGTTTCTCCTCTTTGTGATAAATGTCACTTTCAAGAAGCCACCCTAACTCACACTTTTGTATCCTGTATAAAAATACAAAACTTCTGGACGGAAATATTCAATATTATTTCTAAAACACTTAAAAACTCCATTGGAGCCAGATCCAAAACGAATAATATTAGCAATGTCAGAGGGCTGCGCTAATCCAACGATATTTCAAAGACGCTTCCTTGACTACAGTTTGATATCTGCGAAAAAAAGTATTCTTAAATTCTGGAAAAAGATAACAGTCCCCACAGTGAAGATGTGGGTCACAGAAATGACCGAGACACTACATCTAGAAAAAATAAGGTTCGTCTTGACTGACAAACGAGATCAATTTTCAAAAATATGGTCTTCTTTTATTGAATTTCTTCAACAACATAATGGTTGAACACAAACTCAAAACCGATGGTAGGGCTGGGTGAGCGGGCGTACGGAGGGTAGTTGGATATATCTCCGCTTCTTATTCACTTTTTCTAGTTCTGTTTTTTTGTACAATTGCTTCTAACAAAAATAAAATATAAATAAATAATACAATATAACAAAAATAAAATATAAATAAATAAATAAAAACTAAAAATGACTGGGCTCTGCTCATTATGGACTCATTATGGAGCAGTTGATAACGTCCCACATAGGAGATTAGTGGGCAAAATGAGGGCACATGGTATTGGGGGAAGAGTGCTGACATGGATAGAGAAGTGGTTGGCAGACAGTAAACAAAGAGTAGGGATTAACGGGTCCCTTTCAGAATGGCAGGCAGTGACTAGTGGGGTACCGCAAGGCTCGGTGCTGGGACCGCAGCTATTTACAATATACATCAATGATTTGGATGAAGGGTTTCAAAGTAACATTAGCAAATTTGCAGATGACACAAAGCTGGGTGGCAGTGTGAACTGTGAGGAGGATGCTACGAGAATGCATGGTGACTTGGACAGGTTGGGGGAGTGGGCAGATGCATGGCAGATGAAGTTTAATGCGGATAAATGTGAGGTTATCCACTTTGGTAGCAAAAACAGGAAGGCAGATTACTATCTAAATGGCGTCAAGTTGGGAAAAGGGGAAGTACAACGGGATCCGGGGGTCCTTGTACATCAGTCTATGAAAGTAAGCATGCAGGTACAGCAGGCAGTGAAGAAAGCAAATGGCATGTTGGCCTTTATAACAAGAGGAATCGAATATAGGAGCAAAGAGGTCCTTCTGCAGTTGTACAGAGCCCTAGTGAGACCACACCCGGAGTATTGTGTACAGTTTTCGTCCCCTAATTTGAGGAAGGACATTCTTGCTATTGAGGGAGTGCAGCTTAGGTATACAAGATTAATTCCCGGGATGGCTGGACTGTCATATTCTGAGAGAATGGAGCAGCTGGGCTTGCACACTCTGGAGTTTAGAAGGATGAGAGGGCATCTCATTGAAACATATAAGATTGTTAAGGGTTTGGACACGCTAGAGGCAGGAAACATGTTCCCGATGTTGGGGGAGTCCAGAACCGGGGTCCAAAGTTTAAGAATAAGGAGTAAGCCATTTAGAACGGAGACGAGGAAACACTTTTTCTCACAGAGAGTGGTGAGTTTGTGGAATTCGCTGCCTCAGAGGGCGGTGGAGGTGGGTTCTCTGGATGCTTTCAAGAGAGAGCTAGATAGTGCTCGTAAAAATAGCGGAGTCAGGGGATATCGGGAGAAGGCAGGAACGGGGTACTGATTGGGGATGATCAGCCATGATCACATTGAATGGCCGAATGGCCTACTCCTTCACCTGTTGTCTATTGTCTATTGTCTATTGACTCAGCCATGTCCATCAGAGGCACACCACTACCCATCATTGAAAGCATCTACATGAGATGCTGCCTCAAGAAGGCAGCTTCTATCATCAAGGATTCCTCGCCATGTGGGCGAGCCCTCATCTCACTGCCACTGTTGAGCAGGTGGCACAGAAACCTGAGAGCCCACACCACTGTGTTCTGGAACACCTACTTTCCTGCAAGAATCAGCTTGATTAATCGACCTGCAGAACCCTAATTTCACCACAAAAGCACACTGTTGGCCACCTCTTGCATTATTATATACTTCTAATTGTGTTTTGCACCAATGTCTTTTGTTTTTTGCAGTCTTTTCTTTTTCACTGTCATAGTGCAATTTATGTTTATTTTTGATCTAATTTATGATTTGATTTGCTGAGTGAGTCCATGTACCTGCAATGCTGCTGGAAGCAAGATTTTCATTGTAGTTATACCTCACCGCACTTGTGCCTCTGACAATTAACTCGGCATGTTTTGAGTTTATATTCTATTTATCCTGACTGTTTCTTGAGCAGAAAACAACTGGTACTGGATGGGCAAAATAAGAAATGAAAATGCTGAACACATCAGAACAACAGACAGCCAACCGTTATCTCTGGGTGCTTGCTCTACCACCCACCAAATGGAGCTCAGACCCTGGCAGACATTGATGCAGAGACAACAACCTGGCTGCTCAACACCGGCTTGAAATCTATTTATTCCTTTGGTTTATGTTTCATTCGCAAAATGAATTTAGCAGGTCAGGCAGCACCCACGGGGACAGAAATAGACACCATGTTTCAGGTCAAGGGCCCTTCATTGGTAGCTGGAGAGAATAAAAGGCCTGTCCCACTTGGGCAACCTAATCCGCGAGTTCTGGCGAGTTTGCCCTCAACTCATTCTCGCAGCAAGTGGGACAGCCCCTTAAAGGGAATGTCTTTGATGGGGGAAGACCAAAGGTGACAATTATTTCAAAGACCAAGATTCAGAGACAACAAAGAAATAAGTTGGTTTTGTCAATAGAGATAAGATCAATATAGTTCAATATAGAACAATATTGTTCTGAATGGTGGCCGATTAGGGAAAGGGGAGATGCAATGAGACCTGGTTGTCATGGTACACCAGTCATTGAAAGTAGGCATGCAGGTGCAGCAGGCAGTGAAGAAAGCGAATGGTATGTTAGCATTCATAGCAAAAGGATTTGAGTATAGGAGCAGGGAGGTACTACTGCAGTTGTACAGGGTCTTGGTGAGACCACAGCTGGAATATTGCGTACAGTTTTGGTCTCCTAATCCGAGGAAGGACATTCTTGCCATAGAGGGAGTACAGAGAAGGTTCACCAGACAGATTCCTGGGATGTCAGGACTTTCATATGAGGAAAGACTGGATAGACTCGGCTTGTATTCGCTGGAATTTAGAAGATTGAGGGGGGATCTTATAGAAACTTACAAAATTCATAAGGGGTTGGACAGGCTAGATGCAGGAAGATTGTTCCCGATGTTGGGGAAGTTCAGAACAAGGGGTCACAGTTTAAGGATAAAGGGGAAATCTTTTAGGACTGAGATGAGAAAAACATTATTTACACAGAGAGTGGTGAATCTCTGGAATTCTCTGCCACAGAATGTAGTTGAGGCCAGTTCATTGGCTATATTTAAGAGGGAGTTAGATGTGGCCCTTGTGGCTAAAGGGATCAGGGGGTATGGAGAGAAAGCAGGTACAGGATACTGAGTTGGATGATCAGCCATGATCATATTGAATGGCGGTGCAGGCTCGAAGGTCAGAATGGCCTAGTCCTGCACCTATTTTCTATGTTTCTATGTTTCTAATATAATCAATATAGTTATACTTCATTTAGGGCTCACAACAAGATCTCTACATTGGAGAAAAAATGCATATTGGGTGACTGCTTTGCAGTACATTTCTGTTTTGTTCCCAATGATGACCCCGTGTTTCCAGTTAGGTGTCATTTTAATGCTAGTCCAGCTTCCATTATGACCTCCCTGTCTTCTATTTTCTATAGGGTTCCAATGATTGCCATGGTAAGCCTAAAGAACCTTCCACTCTGAACACATTTCAGCCTTCAGGATGTAATATTAAATTTTGAAATTTCAGATATTTCCACACAGCTACTTCTCCCTTGACATACAAGGCTCTATTATGTTGTTCCATTTGTATTTGTCTGTGTCCAATTCATGGTTGTTAAAGTAATCATTACGTTGACAACTTTGGTCTCCATCTCCTATCACAGGGATCCTCTTTGTTCTCTCCACTTTTCACCTCCAGTAATTTAAAACACATTGCTTCTCTCCCTTTTCCTGTTCTGATGAAAGGTTTTTTAACCTAAAGTATCAATTCTTTCTTTCCTCATGGTTGCACAGCCTAGCCTCCTTAAGTTTATCCAACACTTTCTGTTTTTGCTTTTGCTCTCTGTTAGTTAGCCAGTCCCACAGGCCCAAGTATGCTATATATACCATTTCCTCTTTGTCCTGCTTCATACAACTTCTAAGTACAGCCTCTTTAGAGCAGCATGTAGAAATTATCCAGCAGTATTTTCTCAGTATGAATTTGCTGCAACAAGGATTTGTAATGAGAATATCAAACAACACCATTAATTGTGCATTTGTTTGCTTGTTGAAAATATAACTTACAGAGGCCTACTATCGTCAATTTACATCAGTTTTGGATTATTTGGAACAGTTTTGCTGCCAGGAAATTAGAAATGCGTGCAACAAAGGTAAAACAGTTATAATGGGTGACTTCAAACTACATATAGATTGGGTGAATCAAATTGGCAGGGGTGCTGAGGAAGAGGATTTCTTGGAATGTATTCGGGATAGTTTTCTAAATCAACATGTAGAGGAACCAATAAGAGAGCAGGCTATTATAGACTGGGTATTGAGTAATGAGGAAGGGTTAGTTAGCAGTCTTGTTGTGCGTAGCCCCTTGGACAAGAGTGACCATAATATGGTTGAGTTTTTCATTAGGATGGAGAGTGACATAATTAATTCAGAAACAGGGTTCTGAACTTAAAGAAAGGTAACTTTGAGGGTATGAGACATGAATTGGCCAAGATAGACTGGCAATTGATTCTTAAAGGGTTGACGGTGGATATGCAATGGAAGGCATTTAAAGGCTGAATGGATGAACTACAACAATTGTTCATTCCAGTTTGGCAAAAGAATAAATCAGGGAAGGTAGTGCATCCATGGATAACAAGGGAAATCAGGGATAGTGTCAAAACAAAAGATGAAGCATAAAAATTAGCCAGAAAAAGCAGCCTACCAGAGGACTGGAAGAAATTCAAAGTCCAGCAGAGGAGGACAAAGGGTTTAATTGTAACTGGGTGAAATAGAACTGAATTGGAAACGGTAATGACCCCATAGATTTTGGGTAAGAAATACAGCGGGGCTAACTTTATACCAACTACGCCGGAAGCGTTATGGATGTCGTACCCCACAGACGAGTGGGCCACTCACTACGGTGTTGAAATTTTAGACACCGTAAATTTATTTGATTTATATATATATTTTTTTTTAATCACAATATGTCACATCTGTGTGTTTTTTCTTCAAGGACAATCGCGCAGGAGAACTACCAAGGAAGTCTATAATAGAAATACTCCCAAAATAACCAGAGTCCGGAGGTATGAACGCACCACAATAATTAAGGTCATTAAAATTGGTAAAAATGCATGACGACAATCAAAAGAAAATAGGAGGAATCACATTATGTAGTTGGAATATAAGGGGGATTAATGAACCTATTAAAAGGGGCAAGATACTAGCTCAGTTGAAATCATACAACACGGACATAGCGTTTCTACAGGAAACACATCTTAAACAGCAAGATCAGACAAGACTGAGGGCGAACTGGATAGGCCAAACATTTCACTCTTCATTTACCTCTAAATCTAGAGGTACTGCAATTATTATTCGTAAAGGAATTCCATTTAAATCAAAGAACACTATTTTAGATAAGGAAGGGAGATATCTTATAGTAGCAGGGGAGATCAATAATATGCCAATCACGCTGGTAAACATATATGCGCCCAACTTTGATAACCCTCAATTTTTTAATAAAATTCTGAATATAATTGCAGAATCTAATTATCAAAATGTTATAATCGGAGGAGATTTTAATTGTGTTTTAGATCCTTATTTAGATAAATCGATGCAAAAACAAAAAGGTCAGACGAAATCTAAAACCAGTGAACTCTTACACACATATATGGAAAACACAAATATAACAGATGTATGGAGGATTGCAAACCCGACGGGAAGGGATTACTCGTTTTATTCAATGGTGCATAAAACATATTCACGGATAGACTATTTTCTAGTGGATACAAAATTAATCTCACAATCTTTGAATCCTAAATATCATATTAATGCGATCTCAGATCATTCTCCGTTAACTTTTGTTCTAAAACTAGAAGGAATGTCTATGAATAAACCGTTCTGGAGGTTTAACTCACAAATTTTAAAAGACCCTCAAGGGAGTATCTATCTAAAAAAACAGATGGATCTATTTTTTGAGTTAAATGATACACCAGAGATATCCCCCACGTTATTATGGGAATCCTTCAAAGCATTTATAAGAGGAGTCATTATTTCATTTCAAGCTTATCAAAATAAAAAGAATAAGAATGAACAAAGACACTTAGAAGATCAAATAAAACAGTTAGATATAGATAATGCTAAAGACCCAACTATGGATAAACATAATAAAATACTACTACTGAAATTTCAGTTAAATAAATTACTGTCAGAGAAAGTTATAACATTATTTCAAATCACAAAACAAGAACACTTCGAATTCGGGGACAAACCCCACAAACTTCTAGCACGACAACTTAAAAAACGGGAAAAAGAGAATGCAATATTAAAGATTAAATCAGATAGAGGGGAAGTATTAACACTACCCAAGGATATTAATAAAAGATTTGCTCAATTTTACCAGAATCTATACACATCTAAAACGTCAATAGACAATAATAAAATCTCAGAATTTTTAGATAATTGTAATCTACCACAATTAGAACGCAGGGAACAAGAGGAACTGGGAGCACAAATTACTTCTAAGGAGATAGAAGACACAATAAAAACACTAAAAAATGGAAAAACACCAGGACCAGACGGATTCAGTAATGAATTTTATAAATCTTTTTATGATATAGTTACTCCACGATTACAAAAAATGTATACATATGCTTATAAAGAGCAAAACCTACCTGAAACACTAGCGGAATCAACGATCATATTAATACTTAAAAAAGATAAAAATATAGAAGAACCAGGATCATATAGAGCTATTGCTTTGTTAAATACGGATCAGAAAATAATAGCAAAAACATTAGCCAATAGATTAAGCAAGTATGTTAGTAGACTAATACATGAGGATCAAACAGGATTTATACCTAAGAGACACTCATTTAATAATTTGAGACGTTTGCTTAACATAATGCATTCACATAAATCTTATGACCAAGAGTTAGCTATCATCTCACTGGACGCAGAAAAAGCGTTTGATCAAGTAGAATGGGACTATATGATCAAAGTATTGCAAAAATTCCAATTGGGAGAAAACTTTATTGCATGGATAAAACTACTATATAACAAACCTACGGCTAGAATACTAACTAATAATATATTATCTTCAAAATTCGAATTATCTAGGGGCAACAGACAAGGATGTTCACTATCACCGCTGTTATTTGCTTTGGTAATTGAACCCCTGGCTGAAAAAATAAGAACACACTCGAATATTCACGGTTATAACACAAAATATTCAAACAACAAACTATCCCTATATGCTGATGATGTACTACTGTACATCACAAAACCACAAATTAGTATACCAAATATATTAAACTTAATTGAGGACTTTGGATCCTTTTCAGGATATAGAATAAATTGGAACAAAAGTGAAATTATGTCGATTAAACCAAAAGATTCAACACATCTCAGGAAATTCCCTTTTAAAATAGCTATGGAAAAATTCAAATATTTAGGAATTGAGATTACTAGAAATTACCATGATATGTTTAAAGCTAATTATAATCCCCTACTTAAGAAATTAAATAATCTGATTAAATTTTGGAAAACACTTCCGATGTCCTTAATAGGTAGGATAAATGCTATAAAAATGATTTTCTTACCACAAATCCTTTACCTATTTCAATCAATACCTATATATCTCCCAAAAAAGTTTTTCAAAAAACTGGACTCAGACATTACAAATTTTATATGGGATTACAAATCCCACAGAATACAAAGAACACACCTTAACAAACGAAAAGAGTTGGGGGGTCTAGCGCTCCCTAACTTTATGTATTATAACTGGGCAGTAAATATTAAAAATATGATTCACCTGCTGGACAATTCTGCCCAGCAGGTGGACTGGATTATAATGGAAAAAGGGGATTGCTCCCCGAATAATATAGGAGCGATTATTCTCTCTCCAATAAACTTGAATAATAAAAATTATAATAAAAATCCAATTATATATAGCACTATTAGAACATGGAAGCAAATAAAACAGAATCTAAAATTAAGAAACCTATCTCTCTTAATACCAATAGTCAATAACCCATCGTTTAAACCTTCAATCATAGATAAAGCATTTATACAATGGGAAAGAATGGGAATTAAAACGCTCGAAGATCTGTATGAATTAGAAAAATTACTATCATTCCAACAACTACAACTGAAATATAATTTGAAAAATAATCAATATTTTAAATATATACAAATCTGTGACTATTTGAAAACACACACAAAAGATTATTATAATATGCCTTCCGACTTACTAGATGAAGCAATGAAGACAAAGGCGGAATCAGCTAATTTAATATCATACTTATATAATATCATTTTAAATATAGAAATACCCACAACAGATGGAATTAGAAGAGATTGGGAACAAGATCTAGGTATAAAAATTTCAAAAGAGAGTTGGGATAATCATTTATTACAGGTGCATAAATGCTCGATCAACGTACGACATACGCTTATCCAATTTAAAACATTACATAGATTATATTATTCAAAAACCAAACTAAATAAAATCTTTCCTAACGTCTCACCAATCTGTGATAAATGTATATGTCAAGAAGCTACCATAGCACATTCTTTTGTTTTTTGTACAAAAATCCAAAAATTCTGGTTTGAAATATTTGATATTTTTTCAAAATTAATCAAAATAAAACTGGTACCAAAACCAGAATGGATTATTTTTGGAATATCGGAAGGTATTCCTGAATTAAACGTGTATCAGAAGAATTTACTCAATTATGGGCTAATAATGGGAAAAAAGCTTATACTTAAATTCTGGAAAAATGCGCCCACACCAACAATAAAAATGTGGACATCAAATATGTTGGAAACATTACATCTGGAAGAGATGAGATTCCTCCTAGTAGGCAAAGCAGATCAATTTCAAAAGACGTGGTCTACGTTTTTGGACCTATTACAAGCATGAGGTGCAATAGTAATTTAGAAAAACAAATAAATAAATAAAAGGTATCTGGACCTGGTAATGGGAGGTAAAATAAAAATAGACTTGGTTGGTAGTTCCTTCTCTATGAAGTATGGTATAAGAGTCATAATAGAGCGATTGTTCCTTCTTTCTTTCTCTTTTTTTTCTAGGGTCTATTTTCTAACTTTACTTCCTTCTCTAACCTCTTTTCTAAGGGGCTTTCTTTTCCCAACACTCTTTTGCACTTCACAACCTTTGCGCACTTTCTTCACTTTTCTTACTTCTTTCTTTTTCTTTTTTAAAGTTTAAAAAAGTGAAGCGGTACAAAAAATGTATTAATATATACGTGTTGTACATTACTGTAATCTACCGTACTTCTAAAAAATAAAAAATTAAAAAAAAAAAAAAAAATAATTAGGAAAGGGAAAATAGATTATGAAAGAAAACTGGCAGGGAACATAAAAACTGACTGCAAAAGTATTTATAGATATGTGAAGAGAAAAAGTTTAGTTAAAACAAATGTAGGTCCCTTGCAGTCAGAAACAGGTGAATTGATCATGGGGAACAAGGTCATGGCAGACCAATTGAATAACTACTTTGGTTCTGTCTTCACTAAGGAAGACTTAATTAATCTGCCGGAAATAGCAGGGGACCGGGGGTCAATTGAGATGGAGGAACTGAGTGAAATCCAGGTTAGCCGGGAAGTGGTGTTAGGTAAATTGAATGGATTAAAGGCCGATAAATCCCCAGGGCCAGATAGGCTGCACCCCAGAGTACTTAAGGAAGTAGCCCCAGAAATAGTGGATGCATTAGTGATAATTTTTCAAAACTCTTTAGATTCTGGAGTAAACGTAACCCCACTTTTTAAGAAGGGAGGGAGAGAGAAAACGGGGAATTACAGACCAGTTAGTCTAACATCGGTAGTGGGGAAACTGCTAGAGTCAGTTATTAAAGATGGGATAGCAGCACATTTGGAAAATGGTGAAATCATTGGACAAAGTCAGCATGGATTTATGAAAGGTAAATCATGTCTGACGAATCTTATAGATTTTTTGAGGATGTAACTAATAGAGTGGATAAGGGAGAACCAGTGGATGTGTTATACCTGGACTTTCAGAAGGCTTTCGACAAGGTCCCACATAAGAGATTAATATACAAACTTAAAGCACATGGTATTGGGGGTTCAGTATTGATGTGGATAGAGAACTGGCTGGCAGACATGAAGCAAAGAGTAGGAGTAAACGGGTCCTTTTCAGAATGGCAGGCAGTGACTAGTGGGGTACCGCAATATATATTAATGATTTGGACGACGGAATTGAATGCAACATCTCCTAGTTTACGGATGACATGAAGCTGGGGGGCATGTGTTAGCGGTGAGTAGGGTGCTAGGAGCCTGCAAGATGACTTGGATAGGCTGGATGAGTGGGCAAATGCATGACAGATGCAGTATAATGTGGATAAATGTGAGGTTATCCACTTTGGTGGCAAAAACAGGAAAGTAGACTATTACCTGAATGGTGGCCGATTAGGAAAAGGGGAGATGCAATGAGACCTGGGTGTCATGGTACACCAGTCATTGAAAGTAGGCATGCAGGTGCAGCAGGCAGTGAAGAAAGCGAATGGTATGTTGGCATTCATAGCAAAAGGATTTGAGTATAGGAGCAGGGAGGTTCTACTGCAGTTGTACAGGGTCTTGCTGAGACCACACCTGGAGTATTGCGTACAGTTTTGGTCTCCTAATCTGAGGAAGGACATTCTTGCCATAGAGGGAGTACAGAGAAGGTTCACCAGACTGATTCCTGGGATGTCAGGACTTTCATATGAAAAAAGACTGGATAGACTCGGCTTGTACTCGCTACAATTTAGAAGATTGAGGGGGGATCTTATAGAAACTTACAAAATTCTTAAGGGGTTGGACAGGCTAGATGCAGGAAGATTGCTCCCGATGTTGGGGAAGTCCAGGACAAGGGGTCACAGCTTAAGGATAAGGGGGAAATCCTTTAAAACCGAGATGAGAAGAACTTTTTTCACACAGAGAGTGGTGAATCTCTGGAACTCTCTGCCACAGAGGGTAGTCGAGGCCAGTTCATTGGCTATATTTAAGAGGGAGTTAGATGTGGCCCTTGTGGCTAAAGGGATCAGGGGGTATGGAGAGAAAGCAGGTACAGGATACTGAGTTGGATGATCAGCCATGATCATATTGAATGGCGGTGCAGGCTCGAAGGTCAGAATGGCCTAGTCCTGCACCTATTTTCTATGTTTCTATGTTTCTAATATAATCAATATAGTTATACTTCATTTAGGGCTCACAACAAGATCTCTACATTGGAGAAAAAATGCATATTGGGTGACTGCTTTGCAGTACATTTCTGTTTTGTTCCCAATGATGACCCCGTGTTTCCAGTTAGGTGTCATTTTAATGCTAGTCCAGCTTCCATTATGACCTCCCTGTCTTCTATTTTCTATAGGGTTCCAATGATTGCCATGGTAAGCCTAAAGAACCTTCCACTCTGAACACATTTCAGCCTTCAGGATGTAATATTAAATTTTGAAATTTCAGATATTTCCACACAGCTACTTCTCCCTTGACATACAAGGCTCTATTATGTTGTTCCATTTGTATTTGTCTGTGTCCAATTCATGGTTGTTAAAGTAATCATTACGTTGACAACTTTGGTCTCCATCTCCTATCACAGGGATCCTCTTTGTTCTCTCCACTTTTCACCTCCAGTAATTTAAAACACATTGCTTCTCTCCCTTTTCCTGTTCTGATGAAAGGTTTTTTAACCTAAAGTATCAATTCTTTCTTTCCTCATGGTTGCACAGCCTAGCCTCCTTAAGTTTATCCAACACTTTCTGTTTTTGCTTTTGCTCTCTGTTAGTTAGCCAGTCCCACAGGCCCAAGTATGCTATATATACCATTTCCTCTTTGTCCTGCTTCATACAACTTCTAAGTACAGCCTCTTTAGAGCAGCATGTAGAAATTATCCAGCAGTATTTTCTCAGTATGAATTTGCTGCAACAAGGATTTGTAATGAGAATATCAAACAACACCATTAATTGTGCATTGTTTGCTTGTTGAAAATATAACTTACAGAGGCCTACTATCGTCAATTTACATCAGTTTTGGATTATTTGGAACAGTTTTGCTGCCAGGAAATTAGAAATGCGTGCAACAAAGGTAAAACAGTTATAATGGGTGACTTCAAACTACATATAGATTGGGTGAATCAAATTGGCAGGGGTGCTGAGGAAGAGGATTTCTTGGAATGTATTCGGGATAGTTTTCTAAATCAACATGTAGAGGAACCAATAAGAGAGCAGGCTATTATAGACTGGGTATTGAGTAATGAGGAAGGGTTAGTTAGCAGTCTTGTTGTGCGTAGCCCCTTGGACAAGAGTGACCATAATATGGTTGAGTTTTTCATTAGGATGGAGAGTGACATAATTAATTCAGAAACAAGGGTTCTGAACTTAAAGAAAGGTAACTTTGAGGGTATGAGACATGAATTGGCCAAGATAGACTGGCAATTGATTCTTAAAGGGTTGACGGTGGATATGCAATGGAAGGCATTTAAAGGCTGAATGGATGAACTACAACAATTGTTCATTCCAGTTTGGCAAAAGAATAAATCAGGGAAGGTAGTGCATCCATGGATAACAAGGGAAATCAGGGATAGTGTCAAAACAAAAGATGAAGCATAAAAATTAGCCAGAAAAAGCAGCCTACCAGAGGACTGGAAGAAATTCAAAGTCCAGCAGAGGAGGACAAAGGGTTTAATTAGGAAAGGGAAAATAGATTATGAAAGAAAACTGGCAGGGAACATAAAAACTGACTGCAAAAGTATTTATAGATATGTGAAGAGAAAAAGTTTAGTTAAAACAAATGTAGGTCCCTTGCAGTCAGAAACAGGTGAATTGATCATGGGGAACAAGGTCATGGCAGACCAATTGAATAACTACTTTGGTTCTGTCTTCACTAAGGAAGACTTAATTAATCTGCCGGAAATAGCAGGGGACCGGGGGTCAATTGAGATGGAGGAACTGAGTGAAATCCAGGTTAGCCGGGAAGTGGTGTTAGGTAAATTGAATGGATTAAAGGCCGATAAATCCCCAGGGCCAGATAGGCTGCATCCCAGAGTACTTAAGGAAGTAGCCCCAGAAATAGTGGATGCATTAGTGATAATTTTTCAAAACTCTTTAGATTCTGGAGTAAACGTAACCCCACTTTTTAAGAAGGGAGGGAGAGAGAAAACGGGGAATTACAGACCAGTTAGTCTAACATCGGTAGTGGGGAAACTGCTAGAGTCAGTTATTAAAGATGGGATAGCAGCACATTTGGAAAATGGTGAAATCATTGGACAAAGTCAGCATGGATTTATGAAAGGTAAATCATGTCTGACGAATCTTATAGATTTTTTGAGGATGTAACTAATAGAGTGGATAAGGGAGAACCAGTGGATGTGTTATACCTGGACTTTCAGAAGGCTTTCGACAAGGTCCCACATAAGAGATTAATATACAAACTTAAAGCACATGGTATTGGGGGTTCAGTATTGATGTGGATAGAGAACTGGCTGGCAGACATGAAGCAAAGAGTAGGAGTAAACGGGTCCTTTTCAGAATGGCAGGCAGTGACTAGTGGGGTACCGCAATATATATTAATGATTTGGACGACGGAATTGAATGCAACATCTCCTAGTTTACGGATGACATGAAGCTGGGGGGCATGTGTTAGCGGTGAGTAGGGTGCTAGGAGCCTGCAAGATGACTTGGATAGGCTGGATGAGTGGGCAAATGCATGACAGATGCAGTATAATGTGGATAAATGTGAGGTTATCCACTTTGGTGGCAAAAACAGGAAAGTAGACTATTACCTGAATGGTGGCCGATTAGGAAAAGGGGAGATGCAATGAGACCTGGGTGTCATGGTACACCAGTCATTGAAAGTAGGCATGCAGGTGCAGCAGGCAGTGAAGAAAGCGAATGGTATGTTGGCATTCATAGCAAAAGGATTTGAGTATAGGAGCAGGGAGGTTCTACTGCAGTTGTACAGGGTCTTGCTGAGACCACACCTGGAGTATTGCGTACAGTTTTGGTCTCCTAATCTGAGGAAGGACATTCTTGCCATAGAGGGAGTACAGAGAAGGTTCACCAGACTGATTCCTGGGATGTCAGGACTTTCATATGAAAAAAGACTGGATAGACTCGGCTTGTACTCGCTACAATTTAGAAGATTGAGGGGGGATCTTATAGAAACTTACAAAATTCTTAAGTGGTTGGACAGGCTAGATGCAGGAAGATTATTCCCGATGTTGGGGAAGTCCAGAACAAGGGGTCACAGTTTAAGGATAAAGGGGAAATCTTTAGGACTGAGATGAGAAAAAAAATGTTTACACAGAGTGGTGAATCTCTGGAATTCTCTGCCACAGAATGTAGTTGAGGCCAGTTCATTGGCTATATTTAAGAGGGAGTTAGATGTGACCCTTGTGGCTAAAGGGATCAGGGGGTATGGAGAGAAAGCAGGTACAGGATACTGAGTTGGATGATCAGCCATGATCATATTGAATGGCGGTTCAGGCTCGAAGGGCCGAATGGCCTACTCCTGCACCTATTTTCTATGTTTCTATGTTTCTATCAGTATTATCTTAAACATTGGAACCAGGAGGATAATTTATTTTACACACTATTCATTAAAAAATGGTGCATTGGGTAACGGAAACAAGAATAGACTACAAAAATAATTAATTGTTTAATGAGACCTTTGGAATATCTGATGATACATAGATACATAGATACATAGAAAATAGGTGCAGGAGTAGGCCATTCAATATGATCATGGCTGATCATCCAACTCAGTATCCCGTACCTGGCTTCTCTCTATACCCCCTGATCCCCTTAGCCACAAGGGCCACATCTAACTCCCTCTTAAATATAGCCAATCAACTGGCCTCAACTACCCTCTGTGGCAGAGAGTTCCAGAGATTCACCACTCTCTGTGTGAAAAAGTTTTTCCTCATCTCGGTCTTAAAGGATTTCCCCCTTATCCTTAAGCAGTGACCCCTTGTCCTGGACTTCCCCTACATCGGGAACAATCTTCCTGCATCTAGCCTGTCCAACCCCATAAGAATTTTGTAATTTCTATAAGATCCCCTCTCAATCTCCTAAATTCTAGCGAGTATAAGCCAAGTCTATCCAGTCTTTCTTCATATGAAAGTCCTGACATCCCAGGAATCAGTCTGGTGAACCTTCTCTGCACTCCCTCTATGGCTATAATGTCCTTCCTCAGATTTGGAGACCAAAACTGTACGCAATACTCCAGGTGTGGTCTCACCAAGACCCTGTACAACTGCAGTAGAACCTCCCTGCTCCTATACTCAAATCCTCTTGCTATGAAGGCCAACATACCATTTGCTTTCTTCACTGACTGCTGCACCTGCATGCCTACTTTCAATGACTGGTGTACCATGACACCCAGGTCTCGCTGCATCTCCCCATTTCCTAATCGGCCACCATTTAGATAATAGTCTGCCTTCCCGTTTTTGCCACCAAAGTGGATAACCTCACATTTATCCACATTATACTGCATCTGCCAAACATTTGCCCATTCACCCAGCCTATCCAAGTCACCTTGCAGTCTCCTAGCATCCTCCTCACAGTTAACACTGCCCCCCAGCTTAGTGTCATCCGCAAACTTGGAGATGTTGCTTTTAATTCCCTCATCCAGCTCATTAATATAAATTGTAAATAGCTGGGGTCCCAGCACTGAGCCTTGCGGTACCCCACTAGTCACTGCCTGCCATTGTGAAAAGGACCAGTTTACTCCTACTCTTTGCTTCCTGTTTGCCAGCCAGTTCTCTATCCACATCAATACTGAACCCCCAATACCGTGTGATTTAAGTTTGTATCCTAATCTCTTATGTGGTACCTTGTCGAAAGCCTTCTGAAAGTCCAGATACAACACATCCACTGGTTCTCCCCTATCCACTCTACTAGTTACATCCTCGAATAATTCTATAAGATTCGTCAGACACGATTTACCTTTCCTAAATCCATGCTGACTTTGTCCAATGATTTCACCACTTTCCAAATGTGCTGCTATCCCATCTTTAATAACTGACTCTAGCAGTTTCCCCACTACCGATGTTAGACTAACTGGTCTGTAATTCCCCGTTTTCTCTCTCCCTCCCTTCTTAAAAAGTGGGGTTACGTTTGCTACCCTCCAATCCTCAGGAACTACTCCAGAATCTAAAGAGTTTTGAAAAATTATCACTAATGCATCCACTATTTCTGGAGCTACTTCCTTAAGTACTCTGGCCTATCTGGCCCTGGTGATTTATCGGCCTTTAATCCATTCAATTTACCCAACACCACTTCCCGACTAACCTGGATTTCACTCAGTTCCTCCATCTCCTTTGACCCGCGGCCCCCTGCTATTTCCGGCAGATTATTTATGTCTTCCTTAGTGAAGACGGAACCAAAGTAGTTATTCAATTGGTCCGCCATATCCTTGTTCCCCATGATCAATTCACCTGTTTCTGACTGCAAGGGACCTACATTTGTTTTAACTAATCTCTTTCTCTTCACATATCTATAAAAACTTTTGCAGTCAGTTTTTATGTTCCCTGCCAGTTTCCTTTCATAATCTATTTTCCCTTTCCTAATTAAGCCCTTTGTCCTCCTCTGCTGGTCTCTGAATTTCTCCCAGTCCTCTGGTATGCTGCTTTTTCTGGCTAATTTGTAAGCATCATCTTTTGCTTTGATACTATCCCTGATTTCCCTTGTTATCCACGGATGCACTACCTTCCCTGATTTATTCTTTTGCCAAACTGGGATGAACAATTTTTGTAGTTCATCCATGCAGTCTTTAAATGCCTTCCATTGCATATCCACCGTCAACCATTTTAGAACTAATTGCCAGTCAATCTTGGCCAATTCACGTCTCATACCTTCAAAGTTACCTTTCTTTAAGTTCAGAACCGTTGTTTCTGAATTAACAATGTCACTCTCCATCCTAATGAAGAACTCAACCATATTATGGTCACTCTTGCCCAAGGGGGCACGCACAACAAGACTGCTAACTAACCCTTCCTCATTACTCAATACCCAGTCTAGAATAGCCTGCTCTCTCGTTGGTTCCTCTACATGTTGGTTTAGATAACTATCCCACATACATTCCAAGAAATCCTCTTCCTCAGCACCCCTGCCAATTTGATTCACCCAACCTATATGTAGATTGAAGTCACCCATCATAACTGTTTTGCCTTTGTTGCACGCATTTCTAATTTCCTGTTTGATGCCATCCCCAACTTCACTACTACTGCTAGGTGGCCTGTACATGATACCCACTAGCGTTTTCTGCCCCTTAGTGTTTCGCAGCTCTACCCATATCGATTCCACATCCTCCAAGCTAATGTCCTTCCTTTCCACTGCGTTAATCTCCTCTCTAACCAGCAACGCTACCCCACCTCCTTTTCCTTTCTCTCTATCCCTCCTGAATATTGAATATCCCTGGATGTTCAGCTCCCAGCCTTGGTCACCCCGGAGCCATGTCTCCGTGATCCCAACTATATCATAATCATTAATTGCTATCTGCACGTTCAACTCATCCACCTTATTACGAATGCTCCTTGAATTGAGATACAAAGCCTTCAGGCTTGTTTTTACAACGCTCTTACCCCTTATACAATTATGTTGAATAGTATGATATAAATAGTGCAATGGGGGGAGGGGAGGGGTAAAGACAAGAGGAATGGAACTAAGGGAATGAAAATGAGACAGCAAGACCACGGCAGGTACCAATGAGGCTAACAGTGTTGAGTGATTTTAGTGCACAATAAATATCTGTCAATGTTACTGATGCAGCAGGTAACTGATGCAGCAGGTAACCATGCCCAATGGTTTTTAATACGTTAAAGTGCATGCAGTGAAGAAGGTTTGTGTTCTGTCTCAGCTCTTTAGATATGCAGTAGTGACTGATAAGACTAGAAGAAATCAAATCATCACTATTTGATTGATTGAAAGATACAATCGTTCAATAGTACATTATTGTCCCATGTACCAAGGTACAGTGAAATTCATTTTTGTATACAATTTAGTACAAATATCACTATACATAAGCACTTAGATATTTCTTAGATAATTATCCCAGATACAGTGCAAGTGTATAGCAGCAGTCACCAGATTTCGTGCCATTTTTAAGTCCCTGTTGTTATTTAGTACTCCACCGCTCCATGCAGTTGCGGGCAGCATCCGGTCCACGTGCTTGGCCTCTTGGATTAGTGCCAGTCCAACCAAGCCCCAGGCTACTGTTGGGCCTCCAGCGGCCCACTGCACCATCAAGGTGCATTGCACTTCCTCCCGCAGCCGATCTGCTCACCAGTCCGTTCAAACCCTCTCCTCTCTGGTCCACGGGCCGAGCAGTGGCTGGGCTCGGCGGCTTCCCATATCTGGATGGATCCCTGGTTCCCAGTTTTGGGTGTGGCCACAGCAGCTTGGGATGACCTTCTGCCGTGCAGCACCTCGACATGGAAACAGGCTCTTCAGCCCACCAACCATTGATCATTCGTTCACACTTGTTCTATCTTTCCCCACGTAGGCATTCCACTAGGGTCAATTTACAGAGGCCAATTAACGTACTATCCCACGTTCCTCTTGAGATGTGGGAAGAAACCAGAGCATCCAAAGGAAAATCACGCAATCATAGAGAGAACTCCACACAGTCAGCACCCGAGGTCAGGATTGAGTTCTCAGGCATCAACTTGACTGACTCTACCAATTCTTCATAGGATAGCATGCTAGAGTGTTCTGCACCACCGGTTTGGTGACCCAGCTAGTTCAGGTTGTCCATCTGATGGACTGCAGCAGTTCTCGAAGAAGGTTTGTAATGCCTTCTAAAAGCTGGCATGCAAAGGGGAAATAATTACAATTTTACCAGGTGTGTCCACATAATGAGAATAATTACTTAAAACAAAATATATGATAATTTTTTATTAATATATAGTGATACAGGAACCAAAAATGGTTAACAGGCTGCCAGGACCACACAAGCAAGCTCTTGAAATTCAGTTAAGCATAGGCAAGGACCAAATGTCACCACCTGGCCTCTTCCTCTGATAGGAGATTGGAAAAATAACAAAGGTGCATTAGAAGTTATTTTCTCATAACAACAGCATCCATATCAGTTGACTGACGTTTGTTCTGTGCTAACATTAGTTAAAGATAAATATTCATCAGCTTGATTAATTTATAAATTATATATTGCTATTATATCAATGCAAGGTGGATAACTGTTAAATTTGTCAATATTCACTCGTATTCTTTTAAATTGCTTAACAATGTCATTTTGAGATTATTGATTATTTTTATTCTGCCGAGAAATCTTCTGCAAAACCAAGGGATTTGGAAAATGGATTATGATGTTGTAATATGATTTCCCTCCTGTCTGGAGTGACATCAGCCTGTGGGCCCAGTTTGCTCAGTTGTGAGGCATGTTAATATTGTTATCTTGTTTCAAACATCACTCCTGCTAAGGCACTCCCGTCGTGATATGG
This sequence comes from Malacoraja senta, assembly GCA_038087875.1. Classification (NCBI taxonomy): domain Eukaryota; kingdom Metazoa; phylum Chordata; class Chondrichthyes; order Rajiformes; family Rajidae; genus Malacoraja; species Malacoraja senta. Next base: position 189,524,784 of record CM075977.1, read on the forward strand.
GATGAACTCTTTAGATTAACAGCTGGCATTGAAGAAATTTGGAGTGAGCCCTGGGCTGTTAGTTGAAATATTCCTACTAAGTGAAAGTGTTGACATATCAGAATAATTACAGATTGCAGCAGATCTCAATAGACATTAGTCATTGGAGCATTTCTTTATTGGATCTGGAATTGCAAATACAGTTTGATGACAACAAAGGCAGCCCAAGCCTCGAGAATTATTATTTAATTCCTCAGAATATAGAAAACAAAACTCCATTCCCTAATATTGTTTTCCAGCACAGTTAGATACAGTGGGCATGTAGCTGGACATTTACTGGAATATTTTTCTTATTGATATTGCAACAATAAATTGCCTTTTTAAAAATATTTCATGCTACAAAGAACATACTCGAGGGTAGATGATTTTAAACATGATTTTCCACATGTCCACATTTGACACCAGATCCCATAGAACTAGAGTGAAAGCAAAACACCCTTAATTCACACAACTGCCTAAAAGAAACATCCTCATAGAATTCCAACACTAATCTTACTGTCTAACACAGAGGATTGAAAAGATCACAAAAGCACATTAATAGCTTAAATGCTGAACCTGAATTGGGTATCCAACACAAGACTAATAATACTAAGATACATTTCTGTGGTGGAATTACAATCAAATCTATTTTGGTCACATTACCTATGGTCAGTTATTAAACTCTACTGCCTCTGCACAGTAGTATCTTCATTGATACTGATCCATGTTTCCAATTCTGTCTGCCATACAAAACTGGTCTCTTTGTAGAACCAAGAACGCACCAAAATCTACTGGTAACCCTCTTAAGCCATTCCACAGACTGCTGTATTCCTACACGTCCAGGTTGAGATCGCATGAATAAATACGCACTGATACATTAAGCAAGGTTCTGAATAGAATGTGATGTGGTGCGGAGGTCTGGTGTAAATCCCTGCCCTTATTGTACTGTGAACCTTTACGTCTGGACCTGACACATATCCCCACACTCCACTGTCAATCAACAAAGCAGCCAGCAACATTGTGCGGAGAGATTACCTGTGAGGGCAGGGGTTGGGTGGGTTGGGGCAAGCGCTGCATCTACTCAATGTTCAGATGCGTGGTGGAAGGCTGCACTCTGGCTCGTGAATGTGGCTCTAGGTGGAGACTCGCAGCATCTGCTTGTTGGGCAGACAGACTACCAGGATCATCATTGCCTTCTGCTGGAGGATTTTGATCGGTTGGTCTGAGGAATGGTTGATGGAATTTAATACAGAACAATGTAAGGTGTTGCATTAAGCGAAGACTAACAAGGGCAGGACCTAAGCAGTGAATGGTATGGTTCTGGGGAATATTGTAGAGCAAAGGGATCTAAGTGCAAGCACTGAGTTCGTTGAAAGTGGTGTCACAGGTAGATAGGGTGGTCAAAAAGGCTTTTGGCACATTGGCCTTCATCTGTCAGAATATTGAGTATAGATGTTGGGAGGTCATGTTCCAGTTAAATAAAACATTAGTGAGACCACATTTATAGTATTGTGTTCAATTCTGGGCTCCATGTTATAGGAAAGCTGTTGTCAAGCTGGAAAGGGTGCAGAGAAGATTTACAAGGATGTTGCCAGGACTCAAGGACCTGAGCTATAAGGAGGTGAGGACTCTATTCATTGGAGTGCAGGAGGATGAGGGGTGATCCTGTAGAGGTGTACAAAATCATGAGTGGAATAGAACAGAGTCTCTTGCCAAAAGCAGGGGAATCGAGAACCAGAGGACATAGGTTTAGGGTGAGAGGGGACCCCTCAAGAGCCAGAGTGCAGCCTTCCACCACCCATCTGAACATTGAGTAGGAACTTGCGGGGTCATTTTTTCACACACAGGGTGGTGGATGCATAGAATGAGTTGCTGGCTGAGGTAGTTGAGGAAGGTACTATTGCATCATTTAAGAAACATTTAGACAGGTACATGGTGCAGAGAGTTTACCACAAAGGTAATAGGAAGACAATAATGTCATAAACAATAAAAGGAAATAGTCATAGTCAGTTATGATCTTCTGCAGCACATCATCTGTAAAGTTTATATTATGTGTTTGGGTAATAATTTTAGTTTTCATTAAATGTGATGGATTGTTTATCTTGCAGTTTATTAAATGATTTGTATCTTAAGTTATTAAAGACTTATACCATTTTTTTCTTATCAGCATCGCAAACTTTGTCAGAATCAGATGTTCGGGTATATGATTGACACATTGGTGAGATATCTCCAATTGACCAGTGTTGTTTAGTTTAGAGATACGGCATGGAAACAGGCCCTTCGGCCCACCGAGTCCGCACCGACCAGCGATCCCCGCACATTAACACTATCCTACACATACTAGGAACAATTTACACTTATACCAAGCCAATTAACCTACAATCCTGTACGTCTTTGGAGTGTGGGAGGAAACCAAAGATCTCAAAGAAAACCGGGAAGAAAGTACAAATTCCGTACAAACAGCACCCGTAGTCGGGATTGAAACCAGGCCTCTGGTGCTGTAAGGTAGCAACTCTACCGCTGCACCACCATGCAGCCCATGTTGGTCAACAAATTAACCCTGTATTAGGTGTACCCACTGTTGCTACACTTATAAATTAATATCTAAAAAATAATCAAAATAACAACATGTATATTTGTGTCACACTGAAAACTGTTTTGGGCACAAAGATCAGTTTACATTGCACTGATTGAGGTGGCTAAGATTTTAATGTTGCTGATATGTATGGGGATATTCCAGGTGCAAAATTTAACATTTTATATTATGTTTTATTAGGGACCAGAGATAACAAACCTGACTTCAGGTATTGTACCATCTAGCTGCAAGTGCCTGTGCAGCATTAGTTCCCATTAGTTTCTTGTCTGTGGCAGCCAGTTGGGACATTCCTCCGCCCCCCAACCGATGATCATTCAGCCTGTTAAAATGTGTGTGCATTTCTGCAATAAATTTTCATAATTCGTTAAACATACTACTCTGAAAATAAAAGCTCTTACATTTCCCCAAATATGTACATTTTAATGTTTAGGCGACTAACACTGAGCAGAATTTACAGAATTGGTAGATTGATACTAATTTGAGCGAAAAGCTGCAATTTCAGAGTTCACTGCTCCTGCTTATGCCCTTCTTTCACCTTGCACCTCTTAATTCATGTTCAACAGCAGACATTTAAAGTGCTTCTTTCAGCTTCATTGATGATTGATTTTTAGAGCTAGCTTCTTCAAATGTACAAGCTTTTTTTGCAATTCTTTACAGTTGTTAGTCAACAAGGCATGGTATGACTGGTGCTAAAGTACATTATCCTGACTTCAAGGTTTTGTCTCAAACCTCTCTTACACAGTTATGGGGACAAAAAGAAGAATTCCATTTGCAATACCATGAAATAGCATTCCCCATGAGTGAGAATGGAGCATATAGAATGAACAAGGCTGCAAAAACCAGGCAGGCTTTTACAGTAATCCTGTATTTTCATGATCATCATTACTGAGAACTACTGTTCTTTTTGAAACTCTGGAGTATTAATTGAATTAAAATTCCACAGCTGTCATGGAACTTTGGTCTCTGGATTATTAGCCTGGGACTTCAGGTTACTGATCAAAGCACAAAGTTCTGGAGGAACTCAGTGGACCAGGGAACATCTGTGGAGGGAATGGGCAGGTGATGTGTCCCTAACCTCCACAGCTGCTGCTTAGCCTGCCTGCTAAGTTCCTCCAGCACTTTGTGTTTTGATCAGGCTTCCAGCATCTACAATTTATCCACTCTCTGGGTTACCATTCCACTAACTTACCCATTGCATCAATGCAACGTTTTATCCAGATAACCAATGCAACCCAGCAGATCACAAGTGATTAGCAGGACCTAGCTGATTCATTTATTATGCCAGATGTGGTTGATGTACTCATTAATGTACTTCCACGTGAAAAGTCATGAAACACCCTGTTAAACAACGATGATTTTTCTTCCAGCTAACAAAATGTGTCACCATTTAGCCACTTTCGATTCACGAAGTCAACATCAGGCATTGTTAGTGCAGCAGCTGCCTTATCGTTCCAGTATCCTGGGTTTAATCTTGACTTCTGGTGTGATGAGTTTGAATGATCTCCCTAAGAATGAGTGAGTTCCCACCCATTGCTCCATTTGCCTCCCATATTCCAAAGATGTTGTCAAGCTGGAAAAGGTACAGAGAAGATTTACGAGGATGATGCCAGGACTAGAGGGTCTGAGCTATAGGGTGAGGTTTAGTAGGCTGGGACTCTATTCCTTAGAGTGCAGGAGGATGAGGGGTGATCTTAAAGAGGAGTATACAATTATGAGAGAATTTGATCTGGTAAATGCACAGAGTTTCTTGTCCAGTGTAGGTGAATTGAGGACCAGAGGACATAGGTTTAAGGTGAAGGGGAAATATTTAATAGGAATCTGAGGGGTAACTTTTTCACACAAAGGGTGGTGGGTGTTACATAACAAGCTGCCATCGTGTCCACTCTGCCATTCACTCATGGCTTCTCTCTGCCTCCTAATACCATTTTTCTGCCTTCTCTCCATAACCCGTTCTAATCAATAATTTGTCTATCTCTGCCTTTAAGATATCCACTGACATGGCCTTCACAGCCCTCTGTGGCAATGAGTTCCACAGATTAACCACCCCCTGACTAAAGAAGTTCCTCCCCATCTTCTTTCTAAAAGAGAGCAATTAATTCTGAGGCTATCACCTCTGGTCCTAGACACTCCCATCAGTGGAAACATCATTTCCACATCCACTCTATCTATGCCTTTCATTATTCTGTAAGTTCCCTTCAACCTTCTAAACTCCAATGAGTAGAGGCCCAGGGCTGTTATACATTCATCATATGCTATCCCACTCATTCCTGGAATCATTCTTGTAAACCTCCTATGAACGCTCTCCAAAGCCAGCACATCCTTCCTCCGATATGGGGCCTAAATATATGACTCAAAGTCTGATCTTGACCACTTCCTCTTGTTCTGCATATTGATTTTAGAAAATTCGCTGCCACTTATGGCTGTGATTTTTGGCCATCTTACTCAGAGTCCCCCTCTGCTGTGCAGGACAAGAGGATTTTCCCATCGATGAAAAATAAAAGAGTTATTAGTGTTTAAAAAATGTTGAGATTCTCTCTCCTGAAGGCCACGCCCCTTCCGTAGGGACTATAAAACCCGGAAGTGTTGAGTGCCTCAGTCAGTCTCTGCAAGATGGGGGAAGCGAGAGGGTCACGTCTCTCAGTCTGAGCTGTGAATAACACTGAACACATGTCTACTAAACTGTGAGTGTGGTTTTACTGACCTTAATGTGGTTTGAAAATGAAAATGTGGTTGGTTTAAAGTGAAGCTCAGCAAATGGCTGTTGGTGGTGCTTGGTTTGAAGTGAAGCACAGCAATGGCTGTTGGTAGTGGTTGGTTTCAAGTGAAGCATTGCAAATAGCTGTTGGTGGTGGTTGGTTTGAAGTGAAGGACTGCAAATGGCTGTTGGTAGTGGTTGGTTTGAAGTGTAGCACGGCAAATGGCTCTTGGTGGTGGTCGGTTTGAAGTGAAGCACTGCAAATGGCTGTTGGTCAAGTCAAGTCAAGTCACATTTATTTATATAGCACATTCAAAAAACAACTCTCGTTGGCCAAAGTGCTTTACATTTGTTATAAGAATAGCATAAACAAAACAAACTACATACATATATACATGTAGCCCTCACTCAGAGGACGTCAGGAAAGGCTTGGGAGTATAGATACGTTTTTAGTCTTGACTTAAAAGAGTCGATGGAGGGGCAGTTCTGATGGGAATGGGGATGCTGTTCCACAGTCTAGGGGCTGCAACCGCAAAGGCGCGGTCGCCCCTGAGCTTATGCCTAGACCGTGGGATATTCAGCAACCCCAAGTCGGCCGATCTGAAGGGCCTGGAGATGGAGCGGTGGGGTGAGAAGACTTTTTATGTAGGTGGGGGCAAGCCCATTGAGGGCTTTGTAGACATGGAGGAGGATCTTGAAGTTTATACGGAAACGCACAGGGAGCCAGTGGAGAGAGGACAGGATCGGGGTGATGTGGTCCCTTTTTTGGGTGCCCGTCAGGAGTCTCGCTGCGGTGTTTTGGACCAGTTGCAGGCGGGACAGGGAAGATTGGCTGATGCCAGTGTAAAGGGAGTTGCAGTAATCTAGGCGGGAGGAGATGAATGTGTGGATGATCTTTTCGAGGTCATCAAACTGGAGGAATTGTTTTATTTTAGCTATCGTCTGAAGCTGAAAGAAGCTAGCTTTTACCACGGCATTGACTTGTTTGTCAAATTTCAGTGCTGAGTCAAATATCACGCCAAGATTTTTGACGTGAGGTTTGAGTAGTGGGGTAAGGCTTCCAAGGCTGCCTGCTATCATTTTGATTGAGTCTGAGGGGCCAAGAAGGATGACCTCAGACTTACTCTTGTTTAGTTGGAGGAAGTTCTGGGCCATCCAACACTTTATATCCTCAAGGCAGTGGGTAAGGTTAAGCAGATGTGAGTGTTTTTTGGGCTTCAGGGGGAGATAGAGTTGTGTATCGTCTGCGTAGCAACAGAAGGAAATGCCGTGCCTTTCAATGACTTGGCCTAAGGGGAGCATATACAGGGAGAAGAGAATGGGGCCAAGGATGGAACCTTGTGGAACCCCACAGCAGAGATTAGCTGGGGAGGAGAAAGAGTTGCCTATGTTAGTCGAGAAACTCCTACCTTTGAGGTAGGAGATGAACCAGCTCAGGGCAGTGCCATCAATACCAACCCCGTATCGGAGACGGTCAATTAGGATGGTGTGGTCGACAGTATCAAATGCTGCGCTGAGGTCAAGAAGGAGCAGAATTGCACAGTCACTGGAGTCAACGGTGTACCTTCAACAAGGCAGACTCTTTGCTATGGTGAGCCCTGAAACCTGATTGGAAAGTTTCCAAGATAGTGTTTTGGTGAAGGTAAGGTATAAGTTCACTTAAAATTACCTTTTCAAGGGCTGGTGGTGGTTGGTTTGAAGTGAAGCACTGCAAATGGCTGTTGGTGGTGGTTGGTTTGAAGTGAAGCACTGCAAATGGTTGTTGGTGGTGGTTGGTTTGAAGTGAAGCACTGCAAATGACTGTTGGTGGTGGTTGATTTGAAGTGAAGCACTGCAAATGGCTGTTGGTGGTGGTTGGTTTGAGGTGTAGCACTGCAAATGGCTGTTGGTGGTGGTTGGTTTGAAGTGAAACACTGCAAATGGCTGTTGGTGGTGGTAATTTGACAACTTCCTGTTTGCACTGTATATTGATTTTAGATAAAACGCTACCACTTACGGCTGTGATTTTGGCCATCTTACTCAGTCCCCCTCCGCTTATCAGGATTCTTCCCATCAATGAAAAATAAAAGTGTTATTAGTGTTTAAAAAGTGTTGAGAATCTCTCTCCTGTCAATCACGCAATGAAGGCCACGCCATGAAGGCCACGCCCCTTCCAGTGGGAGGGGGGATGGATTATAAAACCCGGAAGTGTGGGTGTGGCTCAGTCTCTGGAAGATGGGGAGAGAGAGGTCATGACTCTGTCTGAGCTGTGAATCAACTGAACAGCTGTGAATGTCGACTGAACTGTGGGTGTGGTGTTTATGTGGTGCTTATGTGCCGTTAATGCGGTGTTTTGTGTGGTTTTATGGTGGTTTCACCCTGTGTGAAATGGTATGAAACTGCATTTGAATGTGGTGGCCTTGCACCCTGCATGAAATGGTATGAAACTGCATTTGAATTTGGTGGCCTTGCACCCTGCTTGAAATGGCATGAAACTGCACTTGAATTTGGTGGCCTTGCACATTGCTTGAAGTGGTATGAAACTGCACTTGAAGTTGGTGGCCTTGCACCCTGCTTGAAATGGCAGGAAACTGCATTTGAATTTGGTGGCCTTGCACCCTGCTTGAAATGGAATTTCAAGGAATAGCCGTGAGTCAACTGCCAGCCCAGCAGCTGTGAGTGAGCTGCCGGCACATCAGGCTTGAGTGACTGAGCTGCCATCCCTAGAATCCATTTGGCCCACAATGTCCATACTAACCCTCTGGAAACCAGTCCCTTCAGCCCACAACACCCATTCTAGCGCTCCAGAAAGCCCCCCCCCCCCACTGGCCACCAATATTGGAATTGGTGGAGAGGTGGAATATTGCATTGGGAAACAAGCCCTCCCGTGTGAACATGGGACCCAACGGGTCCCACTTAGTCTAGTTTGACTCTATGACTCTGTGACATGCTGTTTGAATGGTGCATTAGCCACTGTCAATTGTCCCTGGTGTGTTGATGAATGGTAGAATCTGGAGGCAATAAATGGAAATGTGAGGAGAATAAAACAGTATTAATGTAGGATTTTATTATAGATGGATGCTTGATGGTTAGTGTAAACTTGGTGGGCCAAAGGATTTGTTTTCATGTTGTATGACTCCATGACTCCATAGCTATAACTCCAAGCATGCACTTTTAATGTGAAGTGGCGTTACGTGCGGCAAGCCAAGAAAGTAAGAATAAACCGAGGCATTTCATGGCCTCGGGGAAATCCAAGAATACTTAACAGCCAATTAAATGTTTATTTTAAATCTGTTCTCTGTTAATAGCTCCAAATGAATAAGCAGCACTCCTGCTCCCTGTACAATGATTTTAATAAAGCAATATATTATGAATATATTTATTGACTTGCTAAAGTGAATGCATGTTTAAAGTTTGGTCAATTCGAAGGAAAAAAAGTTTTATTCTTTAAATTTAAGTGGAAAAGCATCAGGATTGGGAGATTTGTGACATAAATATTTATTATTCTTATGCATCATTTTAACGAAGACATCAATGGTCTCTGAAAAATCCATCAGATCCATTGGAACGATAACCACACCAATGCCATTGACCTCTCCGAGGTGAATCACTCCAGCTTTGACACTCACAGTAAGTTTAATCAGTCCCATTGTACAGGGCACAACAGACTCCCCATTGTGACCTCTGTCACCAGATGAGAATACCAAGCCGGTATAGGAAAGGATTCAAGGATGTGTCCAAGATATCCATGAAAAATAACCTCCACACAGTCTCCAGGGAATCTCTACCCCATGATGTCCAACGTTGATAGGGTGAAACATAGAAACAGGAGTAGGCCTTTTGGCCCTTTGAGCCAGATCTGCCATTCAATATGATCATGGCAGATCATCTAGAATCAGTACCCTGTTCCTGCTTAATCCCCATATCTCTTGATTCCATTAGCCCTAAAAGCTATATCTAACTCTTGAATACATACAGTGAATTGGCCTCTACTGCTTTCTGTGGCAGAGAATTCCACAGATTCACAACTCTCTGTGGGAAAATGTTTCTCTTCATCTCAGTCCTAAATGGCCTACCCCTTATTTAGGGTGGAATTTAGCACTTTCTGTCCACACATCCGAATTACACAAAGCCCAGAGTTAATGGCAAAAGGATCACACAACCCACCCTCTCACCCCATCAGCCACCTCAGGCCCCTACGAAGCTTTTCAAAAATGGAGGTGGCATGACAGGATTACAAAAAATGTTTGTGAAATAATGTGTGCACAGCGCACAGCATGAGCGTGAAGTCCCTCGCGGCTGGGGTCCAGGGCCCGCTTAAGGATCCTGGAAGATCTAGGGTTGTAGATGCTCTCTGGTGCATTCTGAACCTTATTTTGGAGCTTTTTTGCATCAAATATATGACCAATATTTTTTAATTGATTTTGGTTTAGTCAAGAGTAATGAGTGGGTGGAATGGGATGATTGGGATCATTGTTGTATACATTTTTAAAAATCAAGAATTGAAGTTGTACTTGTTTTAATAATCAAGTTGTACTGTTGTAAAATGTTATGTAAAATGGTATAAAGGAGCATGCATAAAACTGCAAATAAAATACTGTAAATTTTTGCAGTAAAGAAAACTTTTTTTAGAAAATATTTTGTGTGTTGATTTGATTGCCTATTACTGTTAGATTGTGTTAGTGTGTGCAGTGCACCTTTGATGGTCCTCCTCACCTAACAACTTCACATCACATTAATTTCAACATGGAATAGTGATATGAGTACAACATTTAGTTCGACTTCAATTTCCATCATGAAAATTGAAGTCAAACTAAATGGTGCATTTACATTACTATGATAGACTAAAATGCTGGAGAAACTCAGCAACTCAGAGACCCTTCTTCACTCGACCCAAAACGTCACCTATTTACTTCGCTCCATAGATGCTGCCTCACCCGCTGAGTTTTTCCAGCATTTTTGTCTACGTTCAATTTTCCAGCATCTACAGTTCCTTCTTAAACATGTACATTACTATGATCGCTTTCAAACTAACCTATTTTACAGTCATACTATTATAACAAATTCCAGTTCCATGATAACTCATAAACAAGATCACAAATCACATTTTGAATTCTCAAACACAATGTGATTGTGAATAATTGTAGAGCTTCCAAGTTTCACAGAGCATTTCCTTATTTTGATGGCTGAAAATCAGTATTTTGTTGGGGAAATTGGTATTTCTCATATAATTGCAATAGAACGTACTACACAGAAACTGGATTTTTGAAAATCAGTATTTTGCCTGCAATCACATGTATTCTCAAATATCAGTATGGAATTGTGAAAATCAGTACCACCGAATTGTGAAATCATTTTTGAAATGTGAATTTATAATTCTTGATTTTGATTCAATCTATCTATCTATATCTATCTATCTATCCATCTATCTATATACTTTTAAAACTCTCTGGCTGTCGTCCGTCTGTACGTCCGACGGCCTGCTTGACTTTGCCGCGCGGCCTTTGATACGGCCCCTGGCCCGCACGGCGCGCGGAAAGGCCCACGTTTTTCGCCATTTCCAAAGAGATGACATTTATCTTTACGAATAGCCACTCCTGATTAAATTCTGTCCTGTTTATGTACACGTTTTTTAATAAAATCCATCCCCCCCCCAACCCCAATGTGATTTTCTCCGATTGTCTCCGATTTTCTCCGAAAACGACGCCATCTTCTTTTCCCCGATTTTTTCCAAAAACGACGCCATCTTTTTTTTGCCGATTTTCACCCAGGGGTCTGAAGCACGTTCGGGAACAACACCCCGGGGTGTCATCCATCCCCCCACCAACCCCAATTTGATTTTCTCCGATTTTCTCCGAAAACGACGCCATCTTTTTTCCGCAGATTTTCTCCGAAAACGACGCCATCTTTTTTTCGCCGATTTTCTCCGATTTTTTCCGAAAACGACGCCATCTTTTTTTCAGCACATTTTCACACCGGGGTCTGAAGCACGTTCGGGAACAACACTCCGGGGTGTCCAGCACTTTCGGGGACCAGACCCAACGGGTCTGCACTTGGTCTCATATACTTTTAAAACTCTCTTGGCTGTCGTCCGTCTGTACGTCTGTACGTCCAACGTTCTGCTTGTCTGTACGTCCAACGTTCTGCTTGACCTGTACGCCGCCTTTGATACCGCCCCTGGCCCCCACAAAGGCCCATATTTTTTACCATTTCCAAAGAGATGACATTTATCTTTACGAATAGCCACTCCTGATTAAATTTGGTCGTGTTTATGTACACTTTTTAAAATAAAATACTTCTCCCCCCCCCCCCCACCAAACATTACAAAATGTTTAAAAAAACAGCTCAGCCATAGAATGTTAGTAAAGATTCCATTGTTTGATGTCACAATGCCCGATGCTCACAGATGTCCAATCGGAATGGACCAATTTACATATGCCTTGGCAGCAGCCCCCAGCCCCTCCCCCCACCCCTGCAGCCTGTGTCGAAGGGCGTCGCCACGTGTGTGGGAATAGAGAAAGATGATTGGGGGTGATAGGGAATGGGGAACAGATGGACTGTCCCTAACCCTCTTACTTCCGCTCTCCCTCCCCCTCCTTCTCTCCTCTCCCCCTCCCTCCCCTTCTCCTCTCCCCTTCCCCTCATCCCCTCTCTCCACCTCTAACATCCTCTCCCCCCTTCCTGCCCTCCCCGCTCTCCTACCACTCCCCACTCTCCTCCCCCTCCCTCTCCCCCACCCTGCTCTCTTCTCACTCACCAATCTCTCCCCTTTCCTCCTCCCCCTCTCCTCTTCTCTCCCCACCCCGACTGTCCCTACCCCTCCTACTTCCACTCTCCCTCCCCACTCTTCCCCCTCTCTCCTCTCCCCCTCCCTCCCCTCCCACACCCTCTCTTACCCCTCCACCCCCCCCTCTTCACCCCCATCTCCCCCCACCCCCTTCCACTCTCTCTTGCACCACTCCCTGCAACCACTCACTCCCAACTCTTCACCTCTCCCTCCCCCACCTCTCTCCCTCCCCCTCCCTCTCTCCCTCTTTTCCACCTACTCCTCTCCCCTTCCCCTCATCCCCCCTCTCCACCTCTAACATCCCCTCCCCCCTCTCCCCCCTTCCTGCCCTCCACGCTCTCCTCCTAACTCACCACTCTCCTCCCCATCCCTCTCCCCCACCCTACTCTCTTCAACCTCACCAATCTCTCCCCTTTCCTCCTCGCCCTCTACCCTCCCTCCCCCTCTCCTCTTCTCTCCACACACCGTCTTCCTCTCCCCCTTCCCCCCGAGTGTGTTTGCGGGGTGGTTAGTGTGTGTGATGCCGCAGCACCCACCCCCCCTCCCGCAAACGCGCGTTGGGAAAACAGCCCACCAACAGTCTCTCTGTCTTTAACACGGAACTGCAGATGCTGGAAAATCAAAGATACACAAAAAAAAGCTGTATAACATCAGCGGGTGCAGCAGCATCTATGGATCGAAGGAAATAGGAAACATTTCAGGTAAAAAAAAACCTGAGGATGGGCTTCGGCCCAAAGCTTTGCCTATTTCATTCGCTCCATAGATGCTGCTGCACCCGCTGTGTTTCTCCAGCTTTTTTTTGTGTACCAGTCTCTCTGTCTCTCCCATCTCTCTATCTCTCTCTCTGCCCTTCTCTCTTCACAGCCCGCGGCTCAACTCATGCACGCCCGTTCCAAACACCCCTTTCACCTTTCTCCCCCATCGTCTCCTTCCTCTCTCCACCACTCTCCTCTCTCCCCCTCCTCTCTCCCCACCTTTCTCTCGCCCCTCCTCCATCCCTCTTCAAATTTTTAACATTAAATTTTGTCTCTCTGCCACCCCCCCTCTAGAAGCACCTGAGAGGTGAGGGCTATTCATCAGTGGATAGGGTGGAGATGGGATAAAAGAATCAAATTTAAAAATTAATGTAATATCAAGAGGTGTGATGAGTGTGTGTGTTTGTGGATGCAGGATTCCGTGCTTTGGAGGAAAGGGGGTGGTTAGTGTGAAGCAACAGCCCCCCCCCCCGCAAACGCACGTTCGGTGTCCAGACCCAACGGGTCTGCACTTGGTCTAGTATACTTTTAAAACTCTCTGGCTGTCGTCCGTCTGTACGTCTGTACGTCTGTACGTCTGTACGTCTGTACGTCTGTACGTCTGTACGTCTGTACGTCCAACGTTCTGCTTGACTTGTCCCGCCTTTGATACCGCCCCGCACCCGCGCGGCACGCGGAAACGCCGATATTTTTTACCGTTTCTAAAGAGGTTACGTTTATCTTTACGAATAGATGATCCTGATTAAATTTGGTCGTGCTTAGGTACGCTTTTGAAAATAAAATACCTCTCCCCCCCCAAACCAAACATTTCAAAGTGTTTAAAAAAACAGCTCAGCCGTAGAATGTTAGTAAAGATTCCGTTGTGTGATGTCACAATGCACAATGGTCACAGATGTCCAATCGGAATGGATCCATTTACATATGCCTTTGCAGCGGCCCCAGCCCCGGCCCCTCCCCCCCAACCCCCGCAGCATTGGGCATTGTGACATCACAAAACGGAATCTTCATTTAAATTCTATTGCTGAGAGCGGTTTGTTTAACATTTTGAAATTTCCCCATTCCCTATCGCCCCCACACACGTGGCGACGCCCTGCGACACGTGTGACAAATCGAAATGAATCCGTTTACATATGCCTTTGCAGCACCCACAACCCAAGCCCCTCCCCCCCAACCCCACAGCCCGTGTCGAAAGGCGCCGCCACGTGTGTGGGGGAATAGGGTATGGGGAAATTTCAAAATGTTAAAAAAAAAACAGCTCTCAGCAATAGAATGTTAATGAAGGTTCCGTTTTGTGATGTCACAATGCCCAATGCTCAAAGATGTCCAATCGAAATGAACCAATTTACATATGCCTTTGCAGCAGCAACAGCACCAGCCCCTCCCCCACACCCCCGCAGCCTGTGTCGAAGGGCGTCGTCACGTGTGTGGCAATAGAGAAAGAGGATTGGGAGTGATAGGGAATGGGTAACAGATGGACTGTCCCTTCCCCTCCTACTTCAACTCTCCCTCCCCACTCTTCCCCCTCTCTCCTCTCCCCCTCCCTCCCCTCCCACACCCTCTCTTCCCCCTCCACCACCCCTCTTCACCCCCATCTCCCACCCACCCCCTTCACCTCTCTCTTGCACCACTCCCCATTACCCCTCTGCCCCTCACTCCCCACTGTTCCCCTCTCCCTCCCCCACCTCTCTCCCTCCCCCTCCCTCTCTCCCTCTCTTCCCCCTACTCCTCTCCCCTTCCCCTCATCTCCTCCCCCCCTCTCCCCCCTTCCTGCCCTCCCCGCTCTCCTCCCACTCCCCAATCTCCTCCCCCTCCCTCTCACCCACCCTGATCTCCTCTCCCTCCCCAATCTCTCCCCTTTCCTCTTCCCCCTCTCCCCTCCCTCCCCCTCTCCTCTTCTCTCCCCACCCCGTCTCCCTCTCCCCTCTTCTCTCCCCACCATGTCTTCCCCTCCACCCCTCCCCCGCCTGTGTTTGGGGGGTGGTTAGTGTGAGTGTGATGCCACAGCCCCCCCCCCCCTCCCGCAAACGCGCGTTGGGAAAACAGCCCGCCAACAGTCTCTCTGTCTTTAAGACGGAACTGCAGATGCTGGAAAATCGAAGGTACACAAAAAAAATCTGTATATCATCAGCGGGTGCAGCAGCATCTATTGATCGAAGTAAATAGGCAACGTTTCGGTAGAAAACCAGTCTGAGGATGGGCTTCGGCCCAAAGCGTTGCCTATTTCCTTCGCTCAATAGATGCTGCTGCACCCGCTGTGTTTCTCCAGCTTTTTTTTGTGTACCAGTCTCTCTCTCTCTCTCTCTGCCCTTCTCTCTTCACAGCCCGCGGCTCAACTCATGCACGCCTGCTCCAACCCCCCCCTTCACCTCTCTCCCCCATCCTCTCTTTCCCCTCTCCACCCCTCTCCTCTCTCCCCCTTCCTCTCCACCTTCCTTCCCCCTCTCCTCTTCTCTCCCCACCCCGTCTTCCTCTCCCCTCTTCTCTCCCCACCCCGTCTTCCTCTCCCCCCCTCACCCCATCCCCCCGAGTGTGTTTGGGGGTGGTTAGTGTGAGTTTGGGGGTGGTTAGTGTGAGTGTGATGCCGCAGCCCACCCCTCCTCCCGCAAACGCGCGTTGGGAAAACAGCCCGCCAACAGTCTCTCTGTCTATAAGACGGAACTACAGATGCTGGAAAATCGAAGGTACACAAAAAAAACCTGTATATCATCAGCGGGTGCAGCAGCATCTATTGATCGAAGTAAATAGGCAACGTTTCGGTAGAAAACCAGTCTGAGGATGGGCTTCGGCCCAAAGCGTTGCCTATTTCCTTCGCTCAATAGATGCTGCTGCACCCGCTGTGTTTCTCAAGCTTTTTTTTGTGTACCAGTCTCTCTGTCTCACCCATCTCTCTCTCTCTCTCTCTCTGCCCTTCTCTCTTCACAGCCCGCGACTCGATTCATGCACGCCCGCTCAAACCCCCCCCCCTTCACCTCTCTCCCCATCCTCTCTTTCCTCTCTCCACCCCTCTCCTCTCTCGCCCTTCCTCTCGACCCTCCTCCTCCCCCTCTTCAAATTTTTTTTTTCTAACATTAAATTTTCCCTCTGCCCCAACACCTCTAGACGCATCTGAGAGGTGAGGGCTATTCGTCAGTGGATAGGGTGGAGATGGGATAAAAGAAGCAAATTAAAAAATTAAAATAATATCAAGGGGTGTGATGAGTTTGTGTGTTTGTGGGTGCCGGATTACGTGCTTTGGAGGAAAGGGGGTGATTAGTGTGACGCCACAGCCTTCCCCCCCCCCCCCCCACAAACGCACGTTCGGTGTCCAGACCCAACGGGTCTGCACTTGGTCTAGTATACTTTTAAAACTCTCTGGCTGTCGTCCGTCTGTACGTCTGTACGTCTGTACGTCTGTACGTCTGTATGTCCAACGTTCTGCTTGACTTGTCCCGCCTTTGATACTGCCCCGCGCCCATGCGGCATGCGGAAACGCCGATATTTTTTACCGTTTCTAAAGAGGTTACGTTTATCTTTACGAATAGACAATCCTGATTAAATTTGGTCGTGTTTAGGTACGCCTTTTAAAATAAAATACCTCTCCCCCCCCCAAACCAAACATTTCAAAATGTTTTAAAAAACAGCTCAGCCGTAGAATGTTAGTAAAGATTCCGTTGTGTGATGTCACAATGCACAATGGTCACAGATGTCCAATCGGAATGGAACCATTTACATATGCCTTTGCAGCGGCCCCAGCCCCGGCCCCTCC